>JACEEZ010004795.1:0-23247 GCA_016584305.1 Chionoecetes opilio | reverse complement strand
CCACCCCCCCCAAAAAAAAAAAAACCTTCTGCACCGTCGATACCTAAAAACACCCCCATCCCCTTTGGCCCTCAACTCTACTTCGATTGCGTTTGCATCGGGAAGGGACACAGGGGGGGCATGAGGTTACAGGGGTCACTATAAAATCCTCCTGGGGCCACCACGGGGCGAGGCCCAAACCCCATCACAGCCCTAAAAGTGAAAAATGCAAGCCTACCTCGGAGCCCTTTGGGGTCCATCACTCCCCCCAGGCGCTTAGGCACAAATTTAAAAAAAAAAATAAAAAAAAAATAAAAAAAAACGTCGAAGCGGTGTCGTTCCAACTGGGGTGAGTGCGTTGCAATTTGCCTTCTCCCAAGCCCAACTTTTCTCGGCATCACGCTGCACTTTTCCCCGTGTTCATCTCCCATTTACACGTGACTTTTCCTTCATCCTCTATGCGAATGTTGTTCCTCCGGGGAAAAAAAATCTTCTTGTAGTTTGGCCTTTTGCTCCTTTTTTCAATTTCTTCCATCATATTTTTTTTCCTCAATGATCACAAATTTCTTTATTCATTGCCTTGATTTCTTCATTTTGTGTTGAAAAAATCTTCTTTAGCTCATCCACTTCTTTCGGGAATTGGAGGGGGAAACAATCAAATCGGTGTTAGCACTTCAAGTTTTTTTGATTTTCTCACCAATTGACTTCTGACCATTTAAAAACTGTCCGGTATCTTTCTGCTGAATTTCCAGGACCAGCTTAGTTTTTCCCAAAAAAGGGGCATTGTGATCCCAAGACTTTACTAAAGGGCCCTTTTTTTAATCAAAAAGCTTCAAAAAAAAGGCTTCGCCCATTAGTTGCGGTTTCTTTGGGTGGCCTAACCCCAAAAAATCCAAATAAAAAATGCATTTAAAAATTCTGTTTCCCCGCCTTTGTATACTACCCTTTAACCCTGTTCCCCCTCACACGAAATAACCAGGTTTGGTAAAGGGAAAGGGAGGGGGGGACGTCAATAGCAAATACAAAAAAAAAATTTCCGCAATCTAAAAGCACAGATAATACTGTGCCCCTGGGCAGGTAGGCTGGGGCCTAGGGGGAAAATTGAATCAATAAAACGGGGGTCATAAAAAAATCCGCCTGCCCCCACGGCGAGGGCCCAAACCACACTCCCCTAAATGAAGCGTAGGCCGCCGCGGGGCTCCTCCTCCCACAAGACATCCTGAGAACAACGGACTGAACTTTTTCCCCCAACTGTTGAAACTTTGCAAACAGTTTGGAAACATTTCGGAAACTTTTTTTTCCATCTTTGGAAACTTTAGGAAACATTGTTTTCAAAAAATTTTTACGGTGGGGACGTCCTTACCTTGCCACCTAACTATGCGGAGGTATAAGGGCAAATGCAAAGGCATTTTCATTTTTACACCCAAAAACCCTGCACCTTGCATCCCTACACTCTCTTCATCCAAATTTTTAAAAGGGGCTACAAGATACCCTGCCCCCGGGAGCCCCAACGGGGGGAGGGGACCACAAATACCCGAGGGTCGGATCGTCTTATAAGTGACGATCGAGGTGTCTTATACTTCAAACCCCTCCTATAAACTTCTGAAATTTTTTCGTGGTCTTAGTCTAATTTTCAATTGTGATTCCTCCCCTCCTCTAAAAATCATTTTCTTTTCCCTCACCGAAAAACACGGGGTATCTGTGAGCACTACAGCTTTCCTTTTTTGTTTTTCTTACTGTCTCTATTCTCATTTTCAACCAGGGACGGCTGTTGCTATATGTACGCAACGAATCATTTTCTCTCGTCCCCACGGTCTTGAATTTTTGTTTTTTCTCCCTCGGCTTTGACTTCAATGTCACTCTTTTACTAAATTTTATCTGTGTTTATACCCCAAACCTAACTCTTCGTACCCTATGTTAAAATTTTTCGAATTTTAAAATATTCAAAGTGGAGCACATCACATTTAATTTTCCTTTTCGAAAAAAAAAATTCATTCTTGGGGAATTTTAATGTTCACCACCACTTTGGTTTCTTTTCTTTTAAAGAACATCCTGAAAAAAGCCTAAAATTTTGCATCCCCAGGAACTAGAGAAAGCGGGTTACAACCCCCCTACCCTACCTGACCTTTGGGGGACCTCTCCCAACATTTTGCCTTTTCCCCCTTTAACAAACCCTTTGCTTACTCTGTGAAACTATTTTCCCGTTGGGCTCTTCAGATCACAATCTCTTTTCTAAAACCTCTCTATTGTTCCCCCGGTGCCCCCTCAGGACCCATCAAAAGCGGGGGTGCTTCTGGCCCCCTTTTAACAAGCTAATGGGATGATCTAATGCAGTACTAAACCTGTTTGCCAGGAATGATTATTACTTCCGTTCAGAGACCCACCATCTTTTGGGGCAGGCGCATTACTTAGGTCATTTTCCGGCATGGGGGGCATACATTCCAAAAAACTTTCTTTAGGTCCTAAAAAAACTCGCAACCTGGGTTTAAAAATCTGCTTCTTTTCTACCCCCTCCAAATGAGAGGGGGCTCACAGACGGTACGGTAACTATCCCCTCCTGAAACTCATCCCTTATATTATACCCTAAAAACATGCCAAAATTTTTCCCTTTAAATTACCAAAAAAAATCCTTTATAAATAGAAAAAATTTTTAAAAAAACTTCCTAAATAAAAACTTTTTCGTGCTTCTGGCATCTAGCCAAAAACTCCAAAACAAATTTTTTCTTCCCTCATGCTTCCCTTATGTTCTTTCCTTTCTATGCTTCCCCAGTGGTTCCCAAAAATTTTCTCTATTTCAAAAAAACTGAAATCTTTGCTCAAAAACCTTTTTTAAAATTCCACTCTGGTTGTTTAAGGAGTTGTTCCTCCTTCCCTCCACCTCTACTATATTAGACTGTTATTTAAAATCCTTTAAAATGATGTTTTTTTGCCTCTTGCTGGCCTGACCTTTGAAGGCTTATGGGCCGCGAAAATTCCCTCCCATTGTTTTAAAAAAATAATTCTTTTTGTGGGTTGGGGGGCCCCCGCCCCCGGGCAAAAACCCCTTTATGTCTTTGTCATCAATACAACCTTTCCTTTTTGGGAAATTTTTCTCACATTTAACCTTTTTTTTAAGAAGGGGGACTATTTCAAAACCTTCAAAATACCGCCTATGCTTTTAACTTCATGCCTTTTTAAAAAACTTTTTGAATTATACTTAATAAGAAATTCTTAAGGGGGGTTGTCAGGTTTATAGGGGAAGGTAACTCAGGTTTCTTTAATATCACGGGGGAAAACCCATGTATATTACCATTTTTCCCAAAAGCGTTAATTCCACCCCTAAATTATTTAATTTCAATGTGTATAAACCAGTGAGTAATATAAAAAAGTAAAAAAAAAAAAGGAAAAACCACAAAAAACTGACATTTAATCATACTTCCATATCATTCAGTTTTGGTGGGAAAAAAAAGAGAGATTTTAACCTTATTAACAACTTGGGTTTAAAATCATTCCCCATCTTCATCTTGTATTCATTATGATTTTTTTTTTTTCAAACACTGAAAAATCATGTAAAATTTTGAAAGAAAAATAATACGAATTTTCACTCACAGCTACCTTTTTTTTCTCTAACGAAAATCAAAATGCAACGGGTTTTTCTTTTAAAAAAAAAAAAAAAAACCCTACTAAAAATCGGTCAAAAATAAAATGGGGGGAATAGGCTATGAAGCAGAAAAAAAACCCCTTTACAGGGAGGACATTTAAAACCCTTTTCGGGGGCCCCATTTTTTAAAAACCCCTGGCCCCGCCCCCCTAGCGTCCTTGGCTTGTTTACTCTTTCTCTTGCCCCATCCCCTTTCCCCCATTATATTTTTTTCGTTCGAGGGGGTTACTGTTGTAGACGGTCGCGGTTTCTAAAAAGGGAAACAAATCCTTCCTGGTACCCAATGTTATAATCAAGGGGGCTTTAAACAATCAATAAAATTTCCCCCCCAGCCTCCCCTTTTTTCCCTTTTACGGGGGGTTCCTGCACTCTTTTCCCAAATTAGGGAAATTGCTTTTTTTATCCCAAAACCCTGGTGGGGCAGCAGGATAAGCCCTTGCTACGAGCAGGGGTAAAACGTTATTACAGGGTAGCGTGTCAGGGGGGGAGGGACCCGGAGCGACTCCCCTCTCCTTGAAGGTTTTGGTCCCCCCGAGAGGGGGGTCGCCAAAGTTTCCACTATTGCGATGTGAGAATTTCCCAGGATCATCCAGGAACGTAATTTTATTGCAAAAAAAAAAAAAATCGGGGTTGATATAAATTTATGGTTTTACAAGATGTAGTAGTTTAAGTTTTTTCACATGGGCTGCCAAAGGTTGCCAAATCTTTCTAAAAATTCTAATAAATGTATTTAGAAAATAGATACCCCGTAAGACTTGGGGAGGGTGTTGCCACCCTCACGACATATTTTTAAAATATTTTCTCGATTTTTTTGCCAATGTACATGAAAACTTCAAATTCTCTGACTACAGCATCTATCTTCACCCACTGGGTTCAGGCAGTGGATGCCGATCCTCCCATTGACGAAACCGCACCCTCTCTTGCAAAAGTCAGAGAGGCTGTAGCCAAAGTTGAATTGGGTGGGGAAAGCAGCTGGTGTTTGTAATATCAGTGCGGAGCACCTCAAAGCTGGGGGTGAGGCCATGATCCACGGGTTTGCATGCTGCCCCTGACTGCCGTGTGGCAATCAGGTACCATTCCTCCTGACTGGAAAAGGGGGCGGGGTCGTCCCTATCTGGAAAGGGAAAGGGGACCGTCAGGACTGCAAAAATTTACCGCGTATTTAAAACTGCTCAGGTTTACCAGGCAAGGTGCTTGGCCCATCTATTGCTGACCACGGATTCGCAGCCATCTGGTAAAAGCTTTCAGAGACCTCAGCAGTCTGGATTCACGCCTGGTAAGTCAACAACGGACCGTATCCTAGCGCTTCGTGTCCTGTGGGACCGCCGACGTGAGTTTCGACAGGGGATGCTTGCAGCCTATGTTGATCTCAAGAAGGCGTTTAAACTCAGTGCATCGGATCACTCTGGGATTCCCTTTTGCGACTTTGAGGGATTCCTGCAGGGGGGCTATTGGTTTTAATAACTGGTCTGTATTCTGGGGCTGAGAGTGCTGTGAAGTGTGGGGCAGGTGTATCCACTTCTTTCCTGTGAATACCCAAAAGTGAGGCAAGGGTGCGTCCTTGCCCCATCACTTTTCAACGCTTGTATGGACTGGGGATGGACAAGGTTGTAGATCAAAAATGATTGTGGAGGCATCCAATTGTTTTTGCCGGTGATGCAGTAATCTTTGCTGAGTCGCTGGAGGGGCCTTGGTGATGGCTCTGAGGCGCTGCACGAGGAGGCAAAGCCTTTGGGACTTGAGGTCTCCTGGCTCAGACCAAGGTCCAGGTGTTTGGAGACTTACTAGATGAAGCAGTACAGTCTGTTTCATGCGTGTGGCGAGGACATTGAGATCTTGGAAAGTTTTACATACCTTGGTAGCGCAGTCCATAATGACGGCGGGTCACGTCAAGAAGTCTTACGGCGGATTGGCATAGCCCACGGTGTTATGGACTCGCTCAGCGGGAGTATTTGGCGTTGTCGGTACCTGTGCAGGAGGACAAAGATCCGGATCTTCAAATCGCTTGTGATCCCTGTCTTACTCTATGGTTGTGAGGACATGGACACTAAAATAGTGACTTGAGAGACGAATCAATGCCTTTGGTAATAAGTGTCTTCGCAGAATCATGGGGTATCGCTGAGATGATTACGTGTCAAATCAGCGATTGCACCGTGAGACTGAATCGAGGCCTATTACCTGCATAGTCCGTCAGCGCCAACTTCGGCTATATGGGCATGTGGCACGCTACCCTGAAACCGATCCTTCCCATCGGTTGTATCTGTAAGAGACAATCCGGCGTGGGAGGAGGCCAAGGGGCGCCCACAAGGCTCGTGTGCTGGGGCAAGTTGATGTTTCTTGTCGAGAGTTGCTTGGTTATGGGAAAGGAGCCTGCATGGGAACTCACGCGTGGTGACCCCGGGAGTGGCGTCGTAGGGTGGCGAGGCGACGCACCCCCCGGCGTATGCCCCCAATGATTGATTGACAGCATCTATCTGGTCACAATCTGATCGTTAGCACAGTTTCCGTAAAGGTCGATCTACTGGCGATCTTTAAGCTTTCCTGACTGAATATTGGTCATCCTCCTTTAGGGGTATCGGTGAATATTTTGCTGTTGCCCTTGACATATCAAAAGCTTTTGATAGAGTCTGGCACAATTAATAAATTTCTGAACTAACCCTCATTCGGTTTCAACTTTTCTCTCTGCACCTTCATCTTAAGTTTCCTTTCTAACCGTTTTATTGCATCTACTGTAGACGGTCATTGTTCTTCTCCTAAGTTTATCAATAGTGGTGTTCCTCAGGGTTTTGTCCTATCACACAATCTCTTCTATTATATATATATATCACTGGTCAACACGATATTTCTGGCAAAAGGTTTTAAAACAAATTCTAACTGAATTTGGGCTGCTGATTACGAATATGAACTCAATTTTTGTCTATCACATCAGGATTTCGCGATATAGCATTTTTCAATTTTTGATGAAAATGACTTCATCACCTATATATCGAAGGTTTCAAGATAAAAACACGTGATTTTTAGTAATACATTTTGTATATTCTTAATCAAGGAATTACAAAGATTACGAAGTCCATGTACAAGTAAATCAAATATAGTGACAGAATTGAAATTGAAAATATAAACAATACATATATATGGTGCACAGATCAATGGCAAGTAGCAGTTATGTGAATTTTTTTTTCTTGGCTGATCTCTGATGTACAGCTTCTGGGTTGTCTCTCATCAAGCTCCAGCAATAATCCGCCATCATATGTGAGTCCCACCGACCTTGATACCGTCTTCCATTGTTTTAATGTCCTGATGAAAACGCTCCCCTTGTTCCTCGCTCACATCCCCAAGGTTCTCCGGAAACTTGTCCAAATGGCTGTGTAAATAGTGAACCTTGATACTCATTCTACATCCAAGATCTCGCAGGCTCATTAGTAGCTCTTCCACAATCTCTTCATAGTTGTCTGCTTTCTTATTCCCTAGAAAAATTCTTCACCACATTACAAAATGGCATTCCAAGCTCTTTCTTCTGTCTCATTCATTGATGTTGATAAAATTTTGGATCTCTCATTAGTGTTCTTATATGAGGTCCATCAAATATTCCAGCCTTTTTCTTCTCTTCACTAAGACCAGGAAAAGTTGAACATATATAGCTGAAGCATTCTCCACTGTGATCAAGAGCTTTGACGAACTGCTTCATCAATCCAAGTTTTATGTGCAAGGGAGGAAAAGACAATCTTCTTCCTATCCCACTAGAGGATCATTGATGACATTCTTATCGCCAGATGCCAAACTCTGGTCGCTGAGGCCATTCTTTTTTCACCCAATGCTCTGCTGTAGCTCTACTGTCCCAGTAACACAGAAAACAGGGGTATTTTGTGTACCCTCCTTGTCTGACCTAAAAGAAATTTAAAAAACCATTTTCAAATCGACACAAATTAACCACCCATGAACATGATATTGCAACCTCTCTAGGACAATCTTGATGTTGTTATATTCTTTCTTTAAGTTTTTACAGAATGACCTATTGGTACAGAGCCATACTTATTTCCATTGTGTACACAAACACATTTCAAACTTCTTTTGGAACTGTCAATAAAAAAGCCTCCAATCCCTTGAATCATATGCTTTAGCGCTCCCATAAAAAGAAGTAGCCCTTCTACATCAGTACAATAGACAAGCTGGCCATCTGAATGGAAGTACTTACGCAGTTCTGCTTCCCTGTTACGATAAAATGAGACACCTGTGCCGGGTTTCAGCATTCGATTCTCTTGCAGTCTTGAAGACAACAGTTCAGCAGACTCTTTTGGTAGATTAAAAGATCTCTAACCAAATCATTCAAAGCAGACTGAGTAAACAGAATTGGTTTGTCACAATCTTCATCAGATGGCTGAAAAATATCTTTGTAGTGTCTTCTTCATCAGTGGGAGCAGGTGAGCAGAGACTGTTCATCATTTTTTTGAAGCTCAGTAAATATTGGTACAGGGTATTTCTTCACTATGGGTACTGGTCGAATGCTGAAGGGATACTTGGGTATTGCAAATATTTCTTGTTTTTCTTATTGAAACCTTTTACATTGACAAGGCAGAAATAGCAGTCATCTAAATGATTGCTTGGTTCTCTCCAAACCATAGGCACTCCAAACTTAAGTTTAGCTTCTTTCCTTGAGACCATGATCTCAAAGTCTCAACACAGGTTTTGCAACCCTTTGTGAGGAGCCCAATGCTTGTCTTGGTCTCCAAGTGGTACTTTGAAGTACGCAAAATACACGCTCTTACAAAAAGTCAGTAATGTTGCGCCTCTGAGTCTTCAAAGTAAAAGCTTCCACAGATGTAGCAAAATATATTTGGATCATTTTGAGCACTTTCTTCTGTGAGATGTAGAGGCCATTGTTAGAGCAGCAACACCAAACTGCGGACAAATAAAAGAAAAAGAGTTGTTAGCTACCTGAGTTGTTCCTTGAATTTGCTTACCCAAACCACCTAAACCTTAGGCATTGTTTCACAAAAAAAAGAAACAACAGGAGAAAAACAATAAAATAAACTCAATTCAATGTAAAATTCAATAATAAAAACACTACTGCGGACGATTGCTGGCAAGTTGAAATGTGTTTGTTTACTTTCGTATCATAAAGAATGGAAAGTTATGCATTGTTCAAAGAAAACGAAGATATTCTCCAGTTTTATTGGGAGACTGAATTAAAAATAAACCATATAATCCGGCCCTTTTGCTACACTACTCAATAAAAGATAAATTTTCTTGAAATTCCAAAAATGGGAACAAAATACCTATAGCGCAAAAACGTGATGTGATAGAGAAAATATAAGATCAATTTGAATTCAGCACCTTCAAATTAGTCTAAAACTGTTCTTAAATTCCATGCAGAACTTTTTTTTTTTTTTTGTTGACCAGTGAATTATTCATTGATGATCTTCTTAGTCTAACTTAAAGCCCTATCCACTCCTACGCTGATGATTTACCCTGCATTTTTTACGTCGTTAATTAGACTACCAACTCAACAGGAACTAGGTGACTCACGGAGAGATGCCACAGAGCCCCAAACTTCTGATCTTTCTGATAATTTCTGATTGGGCAAATCAAACCTTGTTTGTTCAATGCTTCAAAACGCAATTTCTTCACCTACCAACTCGACATAACCTTAGAGACAACTATCCCATCTTCTTCAACGACGCTCAACTGTCTCCCTCTTCTACAATGAACATTCTAGGACTATCCTTTGCTAAAAATCTGAACTGGAAATCTTACATCTCATCTCTTGCTAAAACAACTTCTATGAAGTAAGGTTTCGTGTAGCGTCTGCGTCCATTTCTTTCTCCCTCCCAGTTGCTTGCTATGTACAGGAGCCTTACCCACCCATGTATGGACTATGCCTTTCATATTTGCGGGAGATCCAAACTCATACAGCTCTCTTAAACAGGGCTGAGTCAAAAGCTTTTCTTTCTCACAACTCCCTCCTCTGACTGACTGTCTTCAATCTTTAAATCACCGCCGCAATGCTGCTTCTCTTGCTATCTTTTACATCATTTTCATGATCACTGCTCTTCTGAACTTCCTAACTGCATGCCTCCCACCCTCCCGCAGCCTCGCTGCACAAGACAGACTTTCTACTCTTCTCATCCCTATTCTGTCCATCTGCCTAATGCAAGAAATTACCAGTATCGTCACTCTTTCATTCCCTTCACTGGTAAACTCTGGAACTCGCCTTTCTGTTTCTATTTTTCCACATTTGTACGACTTAATTTTTGTTCATGAGATGAGTAACAAGATACATCCCGAACTAAATTGGCCCAGCCCCCTTTTTATAAGCTCTTACGGTCTTCTTTATACAGACTTTATGCAATTAAAAGGACTTTTTGTTACTTTTTTTGGACCTTGGCCTGTCCTTTGTGATGCTAAAAAAAAAATACTGCGCTATTTCACAAAACTATTTATAAAAGTAATTCATTTACTTAAATATCTTGTTAGGAATATGAGCTCATAATATATGTAGATTTACATTTTGTTAATATACAAGAATCATGCACATAAATGTCATAGCTATGTAATGCTTTAATTTATATATCTTTTTTTTCATGTCCTTCTTATCGTTGACCTTTCTCTCTGACGTCAGCAATACCTTTCTTTAAAATTTGGCCAAATGTTTGATTGCTTTCTTCTCGACTTTCATTTTTTTCTCCTCAATTTCCTACAACTAACTAATCGAAACACTTTATTTGCAGTAACCTTTCCTGTCTGCCATTCTGTTTTCTCTGACCATTACATCTGATGACGCCCTTCTTTCCACTTTCATCTACCACCCGATCCTCACTTTTCTTGATCGCCTTACCTTTTAAGTTTATGAGTGCCCTTTACACTTGATATCTACGTAACACTCTTTTTAGTTTGCGTTAACGGCTTTCTAGTAGTAACAACGTGCCAGACATTCACTTTTTAGTTGTTGCTGTTCTTTATTAATTATATCTATTCAAGTAGACTGTAATATTATAATTTTGTTCTACATATTTATTTTACCTTTTCCTTTTGTCGAAATATGCGCTTTTTATCGTTTGTTTCTGCTTGGCATGTTATCTCGTCCATAGCGTGGCTGCAGCCCAGCTGGTAGACTATAAACATAACATAAAAGCTTGTTTTCGATTTAACAAGGTGGCAGGTGTGGCAGCATAACAAACACCTTGTTAGTATAACGAAGTACAGCTGGTGGTGATGGTGATGGTGGTAGTGGGAGTGGTTTAATTATGGTGGTGGGGATGATGATGGATATGGTGGTGTTGGTGGATGCGATTGTTGTTGTGGTTGTGATTAATGTTGGAGTTGATGGTGCTGGTGGTGATGGTGGTAGTTGATATGGATGGGTTGGTTATGATAGTGGTAGCGATTATGCTGGTTATGGTGTTGTTGGTGGTGGTTTTGTAGAGCGGTGATTATGGTGGTAGTGACATTATTTAATTCGGTGTTGTTGGAGACTTTCAGGATATTCGTGAATTATATTTCTGTGGCGAGGAAAATGTAACAATGATGCTTTATGAAGTGGGAGGTGCTGTGTCGAGGCAGTTAATGTCACGGGGGCGGCGACGTGTGGGCGTGAATGAACATCAGATATCAGAGAAACATAATAAGAGGAAAATGAAGATTGAGTGAGAAGGACGGTGTAATACACCTGTGGAATAGATTTTTTGAATAATGAAATACTTAAATTTTGAGGTATGTTATATATACCAAGCTATCAGTGGTGAGACTAGCAGTGGGGGTTACACCTACTACTGGTCCGGCATGAGCAATGGTCACCGTGTACGGGGAGTAGCTATAGGCATCTCCAGCAAACTGCAGCCGTCAGTTGTTGAGGTTACTCCGGTTGATGAGCGTATAATGCGGGTGAGGATGAAACACCCTCTGGGTTTCATGTCTCTTGTTGCAGTGTACGCTCCTACCGAGATGCGTAAAACTGAAGAGAAGGAGATGCTCTACGCCAAACTCGACTCTGTATTAGACCAGTGTCCTCATCGGGACACACTCATTGTCTTGGGCGACTTCAATGCTACTACTGGCACTGTGAGAGATGGCTACGAGTTATGTGTTGGTCCCCATGGCTCCGGTACCAGAAACACCAACAGTTCTCTGCTTCTGAACTTTGCAGGGTCCAGAAGGTTGAGAATTGCAGGTTCTTGGTATCAGAGACCAGAGCTGCACCGCTGGACATGGTATAGTAATGCCGGAGGGGTAGCTAAGGAGATCCCACCACATCCTCGTTAGCACTCGTGGAGGATCCTCCAGAATTGCAGGGGTTTTC
Source organism: Chionoecetes opilio (assembly GCA_016584305.1). Lineage (NCBI taxonomy): Eukaryota > Metazoa > Arthropoda > Malacostraca > Decapoda > Majidae > Chionoecetes > Chionoecetes opilio. Next base: position 11,332 of record JACEEZ010004795.1, on the reverse strand, counting down.
CGGAGTGCTGAGTTCTTTGGAACAGATCGCAGACTTGTTGTTGCTGCACTTAAGCTTCATGTCAAGTCCAGAAGAATCTCAAGAGGTAACCATACTGTGTTTCATCTTGAGAAACTGAAGGACTTGACTCATGAGTATGCGGTGGCAGTCTCGAATCGATTTGATGTGCTCGGTGCTCTCGGGGACCCCTGTAGAAAATGTGGGATACCTTCAAACGTGAAACTCTACAGGCTGCCAAGGAGTGTATTGGGGAGCGCCCGAGGTCAAGGCGTAGTTTTGTTTCGACGGAGACGCTGGAGAAAATCGGGGAGAGTCGCGCTGCCAGGCTGGCTGGGAACCGAGACCAGCACAGGGCTCTGTCACGGGCCGGACTAGAACCCTCCTGGGGAGAGACAGGAGAGGTATGTCGGAGTCTCGCTGAGGATGTCGAGGGTCATTTGAACGCTAATGACCTCCGACCCGCCTACCGAGCCCTGAAGAAGCTCCGTTCCAAGTCTCCTTCTCGGGCGAGTGGGTATTTGAACAGCAGATGGGCGCCTCGTGTTCGGACATGGATGGGCAGATGGCTCGTTGGGCTGAATACTTTGGGAGTTGTTTACGGTGGACCCTCCAACTGAGGGAGCTTCACACCACTGGGTTACAGGCAGTGGATGCCGATCCTCCCATTGACGAAACCCGCACCCTCTCTTGACGAAGTCAGAGAGGCTTGTAGCAAGTTGAGGGTGGAAAGCAGCTGGTGTTTGGTAATATCAGTGCGGAGCACCTCAAAGTGGGGGTGAGGCCATGATCCACGGTTGCATGCTGTCCTGACTGCCGTGTGGCAATCAGGTACCATCCTCCTGACTGGAAAAGGGGGCTGGTCGTTCCTATCTGGAAAGGGAAAAGGTGGACCGTCAGGACTGCAAACAATTACCGCGGTATTACATGCTCAGCGTACCAGGCAAGGTGCTTGCCCATCTATTGCTGACACGGATTCGCAGCCATCTGGTGAAGCATCAGAGACCTCAGCAGTCTGGATTCACGCCTGGTAAGTCAACAACGGACCGTATCCTAGCGCTTCGTGTCCTGGTGGAACGCCGACGTGAGTTTCGACAGGGGATGCTTGCAGCCTATGTTGATCTCAAGACGGCGTTTGACTCAGTGCATCGTGAGTCACTCTGGGATCTTCTGCGACTTCGAGGGATTCCTGCAGGGACTATTGGTTTAATAACTGTCTGTATTCTGGGACTGAGAGTGCTGTGAAGTGTGGGGCAAGGTGTATCCAGCTTCTTTCCTGTGAATACAGGAGTGAGGCAAGGTGCGTCCTTGCCCATCACTTTTCAACGCTTGTATGGACTGGGTATTGGACATTGGTTGTAGATCAAAGTGATTAAAGTGATTGAATCTTCACTTTAAAAGAGTGAAAAGAGTGATCAAAGTGATTGTAGTATTGGTTGTAGATCAAAGTGATTGTGGAGCATCCGTCGGCAACACAAGATCACTGATCTGTTTTTACCGATGATGCAGTAATCTTTGCTGAGTCGCTGGAGGTCCTGGTGATGGCTCTCGAGGCGCTGCACGAGGAGGCAAAGCCTTTGGGACTTGAGGTCTCCTGGCTCAAGACCAAGGTCCAGGTGTTTGGAGACTTACTAGATGAAGCAGTACAGTCTGTTCATGCGTGTGGCGAGGACATTGAGATCTTGGAAAGTTTTACATACCTTGGTTAGCGCAGTCCATAATGACGGCGGGTCACGTCAAGAAGTCTTACGGCGGATTGGCATAGCCACGGTGTTATGGACTCGCTCAGCGGGAGTATTTGGCGTTGTCGGTACCTGTGCAGAGGACAAAGATCCGGATCTTCAAATCGCTTGTGATCCCTGTCTTACTCTATGGTTTGTGAGACATGGACACTAAATAGTGACTTGAAGAGACGAATCAATGCCTTTGGTAATAAGTGTCTTCGCAGAATCATGGGGTATCGCTGTGGATGATTACGTGTCAAATCAGCGATTGCACCGTGAGACTGAATCGAGGCCATTACCTGCATAGTCCGTCAGCACCAACTTCGGCTATATGGGCATGGGCACGCTACCCTGAAACCGATCCTTCTCATCGGTTGTATCTGTAAGAGACAATCGGCGTTGAGAGGGCCAAGGGGGCGCCCACAAGGCTCGTGGCTGGGGCAAGTTGATGTTTCTTGTCGAGAGTGATTGGTATGGGAAAGGAGCCTGCATGGGAACTCGCGCGTGGTGACCCCGGGAGTGGCGTCGTAGGGTGGGCGAGGCGACGGGCTCCCCGGCGTATACCCCCATCATTGATTGATATCAGCAAGAACATATATGATAAATACAAACAAATGTATTGAGCATGAGCAGTGTATGACAACAAAAATATATATTTTGAATCAATTTACTTTTCTATCAGTCTTTGTCTTTCTGTTTGTGATTAGCTTTATTGCGAAACACCAGTAATTAACGTAAGAATATACCGAATGCGACACTCTCATAAACATAAATGCCGGTTTGTTTTGAAACCAATAAAACCATTGAAATAACATTTGATTTCCTTCTTATATATGCAAAAACGTACACCGACAACAGATAAAGAGAATTATTTGAAACACGAAGCAGCAAACAAGCAAGGAAACAAACTGTACACAATAAGAGTTTTATCATGCGAAAAAGTACAATTTAAATAGAGAAATATCGCCTTCCCCATTCATGTAAGGTACAGATGAGGGCATACGCTATGTTGCGCGTGGCCTCGTATTTATCTCCGTCGCATTAGCATTTGAGCCTGTGGTGGGTAGGAACCCGCTACCCCGGGGGGCACATAACTAGTGTGATATCTCGGTGTCAGGGCCGAGGTAGCTATCAATTAATTATCATATTTAGAATGGTGAGGAAGAAAAGGCAAGAGTATGATACCCGAATATATTTACAGAACACAAAGTGGCAATAACTGGCTAGCAGCACAATAGCATGCCACCAAAACAACTGACTGATCGGGAATAAACAATAGTATTATCAGAGCAGAGGTATGTCACCCAAATAACTCCTTGTACTACAGCCTGGAGGAGAAGTGGCAGCAGCATCTTCACCAATTTAGTTAACACCTCAGGCAGCGGGGAGTGTTGAATGGTGCCGGAACAGTGAAGGGCAGTCTGGAAGAGCGCCCAAGTCTTCAGAACTGCCTTCAGGGGATGATAACAGCAGCTTGGGGTCGGAAGTGTTGTCAGGTTGAGAGCTGTGAGCTGTCTGCCCGTCACAGCGAAACACGGCACCGGCATCACCTCGGCTAGACTACCCCACTATCCCTGGACACTGGGGTACGGGTATTGACCTGGCCGGCCAACAGGCACTTGAAAGGCATCCTCACCGGCTGGTGAAAGTGGTAATCACGTGTTTCCGATAAGAGGGAACGAGGCAGGTGTAGTTCCTCACACATGCCCCCACCAAACCATCTGCTGCACATCCGATAACGATGAAGAACTGCAGCTGACCAGGAAAAACATACAAACTATTTGTAAAAGGTTGGAGTGCAGGGATCAAACAGAAAAGAACTTTTGCCGGCTGAGCAGGTCGGCTCCAATGTTGTCTGACCCGGCAACATGAACGAATCTGAATTTATAGGGCAGAAGCCCTAAAGCAAATCGCACACACTGTCATTTCTACATTTGAATTTCTCCAGCTATATTAGAGGATTGTGATGAACTTCAAGGATAAATTCCTACCTATGAGATGGAAGTCAAACCTATGGATGCCGAAGGACGATGGCTAGGCTTCCTTTCTCGATCGCTGAGTAACGTATCTCCCGATCTAGAAGTTTCCGACTGGCGTAAGAGATGGAAGGTGTACGTCATCATGTATTGGAAGAGTACAGCTCAATACAGCCCAATCCATAGTTTGAAGCGTCAGTGCGCAGGACGAAAGTCTGGCTGGGGTCCGAAATACGAAGAATGAGTCCAGAGGCCAAGGCTTGCTTCAAGCGCTCGAAACGGGAATGCAGAACTTCCGTCCACTAAAAGGGGTTCCCGTACCAGCTTCTTCAACAAGTCAGAGAGGGGGCGGTGAGCTCTGAGGCCTGAGGAATGAAAACCTTATAGAAGGAGATCAAACCTAGGAAACTCCGGAGTAACTTCTTGGTGATAGGAGGAGTCATGGAGGCAATGACAGTCACCTTGCCAACTTGTGGTTGTAGGTGCTTCCGTGATAAGACAATTCCCAGATAGTTGATGGACTCAACTCCAAACCGGCTCTTTGTAAGTTTGACGTGTGTTGGTAGTCTATCCAAACAGATTTGAGGGCAGAAATGTGAGTGGGCATATAAAAAAAATATACATGAATATTGTCAAAATTAAACGAAACCTTAGTCAAAACCAAACCAACCAACGGCCCTTGTGAGTGGGAAAAGCAGTTAAGTGTCTAGCTTTGTCCGACATTGGAACCTAATACGTAATAGACTTTGGACAAATCTTTTCCGAGTAGAGAAAACTGCACAAATAAGTTATGAAAGTTGACACTCAATGCTGCAAGATGGTTCAGCATGAAAAACAGTAATTGAATTTAAAAACCTAATAATCAATAGTTTCCGATACGTACCATTCGAATTTCCTGACCATAACTACCGGAGAGCTGTGTGGAGATGTTGAAGGTTGGATGATACATTGATTCAACAGCTGCTCGACCACTTGCTGGGTAGTAGTGTTGGAGATGGATGGGCACAAGGTAGATTTTAACTTGATTCTCTCTTTTTGTGGTGAGGGTGATGTCGTGCTCGATAGTCTTGGTGCAGCCAGGTTGGTCGGAAAAAGTAGATTGGCTACATAATAAAGAGGTCCTCAATCTGAGCAGAATGATTCCGAGAGCAGGATTAATTATAGGTTCAATAGAAGTGGTTGGGCCATCCGATGTTAAAGTAACCTGAAGCGAATCATCAATACCACATCATCACTTAAGGGGAATCTCCGGCGGAAATCGATATTTTTCTCCCGTATCCCGTAGCGCCAATATCTTCATCAATGTTTTTTGCAATCATTTTTACACAATCTGACCAAATTTCATTGTATCGGATAAACTTATTATTTTTTTTCAGAGATTTTTTTTTTCTTCAACAAACAAAAAACAAAAATCACAGGATTGTTGTTTCATGAAAAATGTATATTATGGTGTGTCTAAGACATCCATCTATAAATTTATGTAACAAAACTTTTCGATCACTTCAAAAGGTTAACAAATGAAACACTCCAAAACTATTGTAGTCAGCTTTTGATTTAAAAAATTGCAGAAAATTAGATTTTGTGTGAAAAGCATATTTCCTTACATACTTCTACGCGTATACATGTGAATATACAGTGATAACATATGTAAGACTATAGTGCAAAAACTGTAGGTGGTGTTAGAAAAATAATGTTTTCAGAAACAATATATTTAAATTTCAGAAAAAAATGATCAACACTGCTAGGTTGCTATAGTCGTCCCTTATTAGCGTCTCGTTTTCTGAGTGTATTATAGCAAGGTACGTCAGACTTGAGGGGTAACCTAAACATTTTTGCGGAAAAAGAAAAAAAAAGCCGATTTTTTGAGTGATTTCCGGCTCCCAGCCCCGGAGACTCCCCTTAAGCAGAATAACTTACCCTTTTCCTCGGGATCCGATAACGATGAAATCTCGTCGAAGACTTGCAACTGGTTAACTTGGGCTAGACGGTGGTATTTCTTGAGGATATTGGTGGCGTGGTAAAGCTTTGGTCCTCTTAGCCTGTTGATCAAAATCAATCTTATCCCGCTTTCTCCAACACTTTGTGAGGGCCACTCCAAGCAACCAACAGTTTGCTGGCGTCACTTGGGAGTAGTAACAAACACTTCATCCCCTGGCTGAACTGAAGGTCTTTGGATCTTAAATTAAAGTATGATTTATAACGGGCAATACTCACATCAGCGTGTTTGACCGCAAGCTGGGAGCATTCTATAAGTTCACCCGGAACTCTAGAACGTAACGTAAGGACGATCTGTTATCTTTCGTGATCTTGGGTTTTCCCATTGGTCATGGAGCACCGAGAAAGGAGCTCGCACAGCATGCTGTAGAGGAGTTCAGTGGGAGATTCACTGGTTCACTGGTCCGGTTGTTAGGATCTCCTTGAGGGCAAACAGAGTGGGAATTATATACCTATGGACTAATCCTAAGGGCTATCCTTATCATAGGGCTTAAGCCTATATCATTGGGCTTGTCAGAGCCCAGCTTTCGAAGGGCAGACTTCAGGTACCGTGGAGCCGCTCAACTCACCCATTTCCGCTTGGATAGAAATCGCTGATGAATGGAGTAGTGATACGTTTTACTCCCAGTAGCTTGTGCTGCTCAGCCATCAGTTGGAAGTAAACTGGGTCCCATGGTCAGAAAGGATCTCCTGGTGGTCCCCACTCTGGCGAAGATGGTAATAGGCATCTGATAAGGTATGTTGTCAATATATCTTAGAGGCATGGCCTCGGGAAAACAGTGGAAAAATCTATGATGTTCAAAATATCACAATGTTTCTCGGAGGATGGTGGAGACAATGGGACTACCATGTAAATGGGGACTCGGGAGAAGGGCTCAGTTATGACAGGTGATGTCCATTTTTGTAATGAAGAACATGTCTTATCAGCGAGGACTTTAAATTAGTTTTATCATTAAGGATGGATTCAGCTTTGGTAATATACTCAGTTTATCTAAAATTACTGTACACGTCCATTATCGGGTCTAGTGATTAAGATAGTATTATCAGATTTAAGGTCAATAAAGGCATCAAACTGAATGTGTGGAAGTTTAGGGAACGAATGTTTGAATGAATTAAATTCGCGATATGATGAATGAGCAATAGTAGAAATGAGAAATAGTAGAAACTTGGTTCAAGGCATTTCTACTATTGCTCATTCATCATATCGCGAATTTAATGAATGCAAACATTCGTTGCCTAAACTTCCACAAATTCAGGTTGATGCTTTAAATGACCTTAAATCTGATAATACTATCTTAATCACTTGACTCGATAAAGGACGCGGTACAGTAATTTTAGATAAAACTGAGTATATTAACAAAGCTGAATCCATCCTTGGTGATAAAACTAAATTTAAAGTCTTCGCTGACAATACATTTTCTTTCATTACAAAAATGGGGACAGATTATCCGTCATCTTAGAGCAAAATTTAAAATTAAAATTTATTACAAAAGAAGTCTTCAATTATATATTTCCTAGGGGTTCCTCCTCTGGTGTCCTCTAGGATTCCCGAAAACTCATAAAATAGGTAACCCCTTACCCCCTATCCTTAGTACTATTGGCATTTTTAACAATAACTTAGCTAAATACTTTGTCCCGAAAATTTGACCCCCTAACTACCAATGAATATACAATTAAGAACTCTTTTGATTTTCCCACATGAATTAAAAACAATTAACATAAACAATTGCGGTAATGGCTAGCTTTGACATCCAATCATTATTTACAAATATTCCTTTAGATGAGACTATTGAGATCATCATGATAATTTATTTCATAATGTTACCACTTTTTTAACTACACAAAAACTATTCTCTGATTTTTTAAAACTTTAGCTATAAAAGACTCTCCATTCAATTTAATAAAAAACTTTATGTCCAAACTGATGAGGTTTCCATGGGATCATGCTTGGGTCCTTCCTTTGCCAATGCTTTTCTATTCATCATGAACAAATTTGGCTGTCGACTGTCCTACCTCTTTTAAACCCTTTTATTAAAACGTTACGTTGATGACACCTTTTACTTTATAAGAATGTTGAACATATTCCCTTATTTTTTAATTCCTTAATTCTAAACACCCATATATTAAGTTTACATATGAAGTTGAAAACCAATTATCACTCCCATTTCTAGATATCTTAGCTACAAGTATTGGATAATTTTTTTACTACCTCAGTCTACCGTAAACCTATTTTTCACAGGCCTTGGAACTCAGTATTTATCATTCATCCCTAACCTTTTAAAACCAATACTATTAAGACCCTTTCTACACAGACGTTATATTTTTTCCTCCAACTGGTTTGCCTTTGATAATGAAATTAAATTCCTTACAAATTTTTCCCTAAATAATGGCTATCCCCTTAAATGATAGAAAAAACAATTTCTAGTTTCTTAGATGAAAAGTTCAAACCCTAAGCCGAATCAATCCGAACCTATATTAGACACACATTTTATTAACTTCCATTTTTTGGCCATCTTAATTATATCATTCGTAAAAACTCAAAGATCTACTCAAGTTACACTTTCCTAACTCAAAATTTTTAAATTTGTTTTCACTAATCCATTTACTTTAAGAACACATTTCAAATATAAAGATCCTATACCTAAACTCAAAATCTCCAATATAATTTATGAATTTGAGTGTTCGAGCTGTACATCGGTGAGACGACGAGAAACTTAACCCTTAGGTTCGCAGAACATAAAGGTGTTTCTGCTCGTACTGGCCAACCTATTTCTTCCCTTCTCAATCTGCAATACGTTCCCACTCCCATGATCTTGATCACCCATTCTCTATTAATGATTTTAGAATCTTATCAAAAGCAAAACTTCTCTAGTGATACTAAATGATTAGAATCCATACACATCAATCACTTGCTCCTGATCTTAATAATCAAGTCACCTCATACCAATTACATATACTCAAATGATTATCACACTGTTTCGATCGTCCGACTCTCGTTCGATCACTCCATAGGACCTGAAATGCTACCTGTAATTTCATTGTTCATTCATTCAGTCCTCTGCCAATCTAGACAGCATACACATCAAGGTTTGTTGAAGTATAAATTATGTTTTTAGTTTTTAGATAATATAGGATTATTTTATTGCTTTAAATTTTAGATGTTGCTTTTAGCAGTTTTTAGTAATTTTAACTTATATAAACCATTTTAGCCTGATGATGCCAAGTGCCTTGGCGAAACGTTGCACGCAAATAAAAGAACCCGAAGAAATGAAGAGTGTTTTTGCCGCCCTGAAAATCTTCATATATATATATAATATATATATATATATATATATATATATATATATATATATATATATATATATATATATATATATATATATATATATATATATATATATCAGTACACCCTCTCTAATTCGAACTAATTGGGGGCAGACGGGTCGATTGGCCGAAAGTCCGAATATCCGATGGTTACCTCAAGACCCTCCACACAATAAGAACTCACTAAAACATGCTAAAACAGCACAGATTGTAGTACTTGTTTTCACTAAAACAAGGCTAATACTGAAGTCTTGAAAGGCAAAATACTACTGTACACTGAGCATCAGGTGTCACTGATAGTGTCTTCAGGCAGGGGCTGAGTTCTGTCAGGCAACGCGTATGGGTGCACACGAGAGTACGGTGACTTCAGCATAGAGTATTAGACCGGGAGCATGGGGGGTCTGGTTTAGCTGGAAAGGTAACACATTTTCTTTGCCACCAAAGTATCACCTATCAGTGCTAATGTATGGAAGTGGACGACTGGCAGGCATGCTGTGATGGATGTGGCCAGGGAGTGGATCACACTCAAAAATGATCTGGATCAGCTTTGGACAGTAACCGATCCTAACTACCTGTAATGGACTTTCCATAACCCAATGTATGAAACACGGTTGATGCCAGTGATTTTCATTGGTGGGTTACCCCTGCAAGTGACCATTAATTAACAAAGCTGACCTAGATCAGCTCATGAGATAACCACCTCGGATCTCTTGCTAAATCTTCTGCAGGGTCCCAAATATCATGAATGGCCCCTTCCAGTGATTTCCAGTGGTGGGTTACCCCGCCAGTGACGGCCCAAAAATTGAAAAATCCGGGAAAACTGACCGAGACAGCTGTTAGTAACCACCTCAAATCACTTGCAAATCTCTTGCAGGATCCATATATCACGAATGGCCACTTGCAGTAAGGGTTAAATTAGTGGGCTAACCCTCCCAGTGACCATTAATAGCCCCCAAAGCGACCTAGATCAGCTCATGAGGTAACCACTGCAGATAAACTTGTAAAATCTTATAGGGTCCCAGATATCAGAATTCTGGGTCACCCCCACTGCTGGTGTACTCTGCTTTATACATTTCAAGCAAGATGATATAGTGAAAGTATCAATAGTGAGTGCGGGTTTTTCCACCTCCTCAGTCTTGATGTAGCAGCAAAGGTGAAGCAAAGGATTTATTGGGGAAAAGACTGGGATGGCGGGTGGTAATCATCTCCTTTTTCATAAACTGCATCAGTCCCCTTTTCTGCCCCCCTTTGGGAAAACCCAGATTATTTTTAATTTTTTACATGTGTGCCTATAGCACCTGTTGGCAGTGGTGACCCGGGGCTCGGATGGTAGGCTCTGGAGGTTCAACTTGAGGGCTGGGGATGGTTGGTCCTCGCCCATGGTGGCGCAGGGCAGGATTTTATAGGGGACGCCTGTGATTTAGAGGCTCATGCCGCCCCCCGTGCCCTCCGATGCACTCGCATCAAAGGTAGAGTTAATGGGCAGGGATGTGGGTGTTTTTTTGGCCACTCAACGGTTTCAGAATGGTTTCGGGGTTTCTCGAACTCGGGTCACCCGAGAACGCCAGTCGGAGACGCTAACCCCTCTGCAACCGCCCCCCCCCTAAGAAACCGAGGTGCAACCAAGATACTACGAAGTACCATACTACACTACGGTCGTATGTGTGTGTATTCATCTAGTTGTATTCATTTTAGTTGTATTTTAACAGGGCCAGAGCAATGCTCGTGTGGCCCCCGGGCTCATATCAACATTTGTATCATTCATCCTTAGTGCTTTGTGTTGGCCGAAGCCAGGCACCCGGAGAGCAGGTCACAAACCCCGGCTAACACCCGGTACCCATTCACTGCTGGGTGGACAGGGGCTAGGGTTTTTAAGGAAACAACCATCGTTTCCGCTCCGCCCGGGGGTCGAACCCGGGATTCCGGTTGTGAATCGAGGTGCTTCCCTACACCACGGAGTACCCACTATACACCACGGTGTGTGTGTGTGTGTGTGTGTGTGTTTTTGAGTTGGTGTGTGGGTTTGTGTATAAGTCGGTATAATTTGTAGAGACTTATTTGGCTGAGTTAAAATGGTACGTCCGGTTGGTACACATTTTATTTATAAGTCCATTAAGGAGCGTCGAGATTACAAAACCCGTACAACACAGCTAGGGTGTCTCGGAGGCGCGTGAGTGAGTGTCCTGTACGTGAAAATCGAGATGTTCTCCTCGTTCTCTCGCTCGCACTTCTCTCCTCGTCAAAGTGTCGTTTACCTTAAAAAGGGAAAATTTTCTCCCTTGTTGAGTGGATGCAATTCCCTCTTCCTTGGGTAGC
>JACEEZ010004794.1:682944-695444 GCA_016584305.1 Chionoecetes opilio | reverse complement strand
CCTCCTCGTGCAGTGCCTCGAGAGCCATCACCAGGACCTCCAGCGACTCAGCAAAGATTACTGCATCATCGGCAAAAACAAGATCAGTGTTGCCGACGGATGTTCCACAATCATTTTGATATACAACCTTGTCCAATACCCAGTCCATACAAGCGTTGAAAAGTGATGGGGAAAGGACGCACCCTTGCCTCACTCCTGTATTCACAGGAAAGAAGCTGGATACACCTGCCCCACACTTCACAGCACTCTCAGTCCCAGATTAAGACCAGTTATCAAACCAATAGTCCTTGCAGGAATCCCTCGAAGTCGCAGAAAGATCCCAGAGTGACTCACGATGCACTGAGTCAAACGCCTTCTTGAGATCAACATAGGCTGCAAGCATCCCCTGTCGAAACTCACGTCGGCGTTCCACCAGGACACGCAGCGCTAGAATACGGTCCGTTGTTGACCTACCAGGCGTGAACCCAGACTGCTGAGGTCTCTGATGCTTCACCAGATGACTGCGAATTCGTGTCAGTAATAGATGGGCAAGCACCTTGCCTGGTATGCTGAGCAGTGTAATACCGCGGTAATTACTGCAGTCCTGACGGTCCCCTTTCCCTTTCCAGATAGGGACGACCAGCCCCCTTTTCCAGTCAGGAGGAATGGTACCTGATTGCCACACGGCAGTCAGGACAGCATGCAACCCGCAGATCATGGCCGCACCCCCAGCTTTGAGGAGATCCGCACTGATATTACAAACACCAGCTGCCTTTCCACCCTCAACTTTGCTACAGCCTCTCTGACTTCGTCAAGAGAGGGTGCAGTTTCGTCAATGGGAGGATCGGCATCCACTGCCTGTAACCTAGTGGTGTGAAGCTGCTCAGTTGGAGGGTCCCACCGTGAACAACTGCCCAAAGTACTCAGCCCAACGAGCCATCTGTCCATCCATGTCCGACACGAGGCGCCCATCTGCTGTTCGAATAGCACTCGCCCGAGAAAGAGACTGGAACGGAGCTTCTTCAGGGCTCGGTAGGCGGGTCGGAGGTCATTAGCGTTCAAATGACCCTCGACATCCTCAGCGAGACTCCTGACATACCTCTCCTTGTCTCTCCCCAGGATGGTTCTAGTCCGGCGTGACAGAGCAATCACATGCGTCACTATAAAAATCCTGCCTGCGCCACCACTGGCGAGTACCAACCATCACAGCCCTCAAGTGGACCTACAGTGCCTACCATCCGAGCCCTGGGTCACCATTGCCTACAGGTAGTATAGGCACAAATGTAAAACAAAAACAAAACAAAATAACTGAACTCTACCTATATCCACCACTCTTCCCCATTCATGAATTTATCCATAGTCCTTTTAAAGACCCCAATAGACTCCGCATTGACCACCTGACGACTGAGTACATTCCAATGATCACCACACTATTTTTTTACCAGTCGCCCTATTTCCCTTTTAAATCTACACTTTTCCAGCTTGAATCCGTTACTTCTTGTTCTACCCTGCTTACTAGCCGTAAAAACTTGTCCTACATCGCCTTTATTGTATCTTTTTATCCACTTAAAAACTTCTATCAGATCGCCCCTTACTCTACGCCTCTCGAGTAAATGTAAATTTAATAGTTTCAATCTCTTCTCATAACTAAAGTTACGCATCCCATGAATCATTTTGGTCATCCTTCTCTGCACTGATTCTAACAAGGCAATATCCATCCTGTAATACGGAGACCAAAATTGAACCGCATAGTCTAGGTGAGGTCTGACTAGAGCCAAATAAAGATTTATAATAACCTCAGCACCTCTACTTTTAACACCCCTAGTAATAAATCTGAACACCCTATTAGCTCGATTTCTAGCCTCAATACATTGATTCCTAGGACGGAGGTCTGAGCTTACCTGCACTCCCAGATCTTTCTCACCTTCTGATCTTTTCAGGGATACATTGCGTATGGTGTACCTATTACCAAGATTTTTTCTACCAACATTCATTACGCTACACTGATCAATATTAAATTCCATCTGCCATCTATCTACCCACGCATTTAATTTATCTAAGTCTCCTTGCAAAATATTTACATCAGAGTGTGATCTAATCATTCTACCTACCTACGTATAATCCGCAAACTTGCTGATACCACTACTAATCCCATTATCCAAGTCGTTGATGTAAATAAAAAATAGTAATGGACCCAAAGCATACCCTTGCGGAACCCCACTCGTTACCTGCCCCCATTCAGATTTAGAACCATTATTGTAACCCTTTGTTGCCTATTACTTAGCCAAGATATAATCCAATGAAGAACCTTCCCATCTATTCCTTGAGCCTTAACCTTATTTAAGAGTCTACCGTGTGGCACCTTGCCGAATGTCTTACTAAAGTCCAGGTATACTATATCATAATCCTCATCATTTTCTGCTGCTTCATAAACTTTCCTATAAAAACTCAATAGATTAGTGAGCCATGATTTAACTTTGGTGAACCCATGTTGTGAATCATTTACGAAACTATGCTTTTCTAGATGCTCTCTAATGTTTTTTGCAGTAACATATTCCAATAATTTACCTACAACTGACGTCAGGCTAACGGGTCGAATGTTTGAACTTAATCCTCTGTCTCCCTTCTTAAATATGGGAGGTACATCTCCCTTCCTCCACATTAACGGCACTTCCCGTATATCAATCAATTTCCTAAACATATGCACTAACGACTCACTAACAACATCTTTGCATTCTTTTAATACTCTGGGATAAACTTCATCTGGTCCTGGTGACTTAAAATTCTTCATTCTGTCCCATACCTTATTCTACCATTTCCCTAGTTATCACAAAATCTTTTAGTTTCTCATCATCCTCTCCTCTAAACATCTCTTCACTATCAGGTACCTTCTGTTTATCCTCCTGAGTAAAAACACATAAGAAATAATCATTTAAAATTTTACACATATCCTCTGCCGTGTTTATAATCTCCCCCTGTTCATGTTTTAATGGCACCACTAATTCCCTAGTCTTTGTTTTATAAAACAGAAAAAAATACCTTAGGATCGGTCTTTGCCTTCCCTGCAACCTTAATCTCATAATTGTTCTTTGCTCCTCTTGTTAACTTTGTCACTGTTCTAGCCATCTCGTTATACTGCTCTCTGTTCACCTGCCCATCCTTAACTTGCTTATACATGTCCCTTTTTACCCCTATGTTGTGTTTTAAAAACCCAGTCATCCGCTTGGGCTCATTTTTCCCTGATCTTATCGCCCTATAAGGAATATTATTTTTCTGACCTGTAATTAAATTGCTGATAAAGGTATTATAATCCCTTTCCGCACTGACCTCACTGACACTCCCCTCCGTCCCAACCACAGATCTCATCTCACACTCCCTCTTGTCCCTGTTAATCCCTTCCAGGTGTCTACTTAATCCTACATAATTAGCCTTTTTGAAGTCAGGTACTCTATGCTTATTAATACTTCTACTTCCTACCTCCCATTTTAAGCAAAATTTTATTTCACAATGGTCGCTATTCCGTAACATACCTCCAACTTCCACATCAGTAACTAAATCTTCCCTGTTCATTAGTAATAACTCTAGAATATTATCTCCCCTAGTAGGCTACTTGATTGCTTGCTTTATGAAGTTATCGTGAACTAGTTTTAACAACATCTCTGCGTCATTGTTTCCTAGAATTAGATCCCAGTCAATGCTCTTAAGATTAAAGTTTCCTACCACGCATAATCAATTATATCTACA
The DNA here is from genome assembly GCA_016584305.1 of Chionoecetes opilio. Lineage (NCBI taxonomy): Eukaryota > Metazoa > Arthropoda > Malacostraca > Decapoda > Majidae > Chionoecetes > Chionoecetes opilio. The sequence continues at coordinate 691,721 of JACEEZ010004794.1, read as the reverse complement.
AGCCTTGCTTATTTCCTGCCATATAAGAGCTGAATCCTCATTACATAAGTTTGGAGGCCTGTACACTACACCTAAGACCATCTTATCAGTTCCTTCTCTAATTTCCACCCATATAGACGCTACAGTATGCTAACATCCGTTTTCATAACGTTGTTAACACAACACTGCAATGTATCCCTGGCAACTGGCATGTAGTATAACTCCTCCTCCTCTCCTTCCTAACCTGTCCTTGTGAAATATTTTATATCCCGCTATCTCAACTTCTGGATTAAATACTTTGCCTGTCATATCTAACCATGTTTCTCTTAATGCTATTATATCAAAGTCTTTTACACTAGATGTTCTTCTCAGTAGATCTATCTTATTTAATATACTCCTACAATTTCTATAATAAACCTTTAAGTTGCACTTCTTCATCATATCAATTGTCCCGCTAGCTGTATTTACGCTGACTGCCTGTTTTATCCCTGTCTTTTTCTTAATTCTACTGTCTTCATTCCTGACTTGCCAACAATATTCCTTCCTTGACTATCATGATCACTATTCCTCACCTTCACACCCTCCTGGCCTCTAAAAAATCCCTGACCCCCATCTCACTTTCAATTACCCACGCCAACACACACACCCCTATGAGAGGGATGCACCCCGTCCCTGGCGTACAGGTGGTCCTTACCGAAGAATCGAGCCCAGCTGTCGATAAAGAGCCACCCGTTCCTCCTGCAGTGTTCGGCAGCAAGCTGTTTACCTCAAACGCTTCCGACCACCATCTCGGTCCCCCTTTCCTGCGCGACAAAATGTCACACACCACAGGGGTGCTTCCAAGGTCCCTACCCTGCCTAGGGCCTCCTCGTACCTACTTAAGAGCTCCCGTCTCTCGATCCTGCCTATATCATTTCCCCCTGCACTTATACATACCGTCGGCGCTAATCCCTCACCCCAACCCCCCCCAGCCGGTCTGCTATGTTCCCTATCCCCGCTTCACGAAAACAGGCAAGCGTCCTATTCTTCCTATCTCTGTTACAAAAAGTCATATCTAAATACTTGACCTGGCTGTCACTCACAACCACGGTCTTATCTGAAAACAGGGAAAGCTCGACTGTCTTACCATCCTCTTCCTCTGCAAACTCGTCGACGAGGGTAGCAAAGCTATTCCTGGTCGCAGGAGGCGGAGTCTGTGGTCTCCACATATCAGAAGTCTGTAGTCTCCAATATATCAGAAAGAAGGATTGAACCTGGTTACTTTTTAATTAGTACACAGCTATATGCATCCCTACCACCTCTTCCTTCATTGTCATGTCAGGATCCACCTCGTTCCTGCCGTATGTGAACCAGCGATAGTTATGAAGTCACGCCTCGCCCCTAAAGGTTGTAGAGGTGTGTCGGGGTATGGGGAAGTGCCATCATTGGATTGATTGGGTGCTTAATGCCCCTTGATTCCTAAATTTCCTTACCAGTGAGTATGTTTCTCTTGTTTTATGTATAAATACTCGATCACTAATGAACTTGGTCTTTTGTTATGCCTCAAATTATCCACCGGTCATAGCGGTCATCTTTGTGTCATCGAATTCCACCAACCAATGTTTATATGTTTGTGATATTTTTTTGTCATATAATATCCAATAACGAGGGAATGTTTTTATAAGGATATTTTACCAATTAGGGTGTTTATGTAGTTTTTGCTGCATAGCTCCTTAGTAGTGAAAGCGTTATCTTAATATCCTACGTATCTCTTTATCAATCAGGGCGTTATGATTTTTTTTATTGATAAATATTTTTATTTGCCAATTAGAACGTCAGGGTTTTTTTTTTATCGATCAAGTATTCACCGCATATACGTGTCCTCGCATAAACATGGGGCATCGCTGGGATGATTACGTGTCAAATCCACAATTGCACCGTGAGACTGAATCGAAGCCTATTACCTGCATAGTTCGTCAGCGTCAACTTCGGCTATATGGGCATGTGTGGCATGCTACCCTGAAACCGATCCTTCCCACCGGGTTGTATCTGTAAGAGTTAATCCAATGTGGAGGAGGCCAAGGGGGCCCCACAAGGCTCGAGGTTAGGGCAAGTTGGTGTTTCCTGCTTGTTGAGAGTTGCTTGGTATGGGAAGGAAGCCTGCATGGGGACTCTCGCGTGGTGGGGGATAACCCCCGGGAGTGGTGTCTTAGGTGGGGCGAGGGTAAGTGCCCCCGGCGTATGCCCCCGATAATTATAATTTATTGATAACCCGACCTTACCTAACCTACCTAACCTAACCTAACATTATATAATCTAACATAAAATAACATAACATACCACCCTACAGCGTGATATATGGTCAGAGTAGCCGCCCGCGTCGTCTGTATACATACAAAATCGAATTCTGCATATGCGCAAGTCCAACCATACTGCCGGATCTTCTATACCCGGTCACCAGGGCTCGTGGATTCGAGACTCAAAAAAACAACCTCAGCACAATAATGAAGACCCGGAAAGCCACAGTCATAACGTAACACCGTAACGCACTTGAAAGATAGTTACATTATTTCAAGATATGTATCAAACAGCTTAAGTGCAGATACAGTCGTTGAATACAGTCATTACCTGGACATCCTGGATAAAGTAAATTAAATGCATACTAGAATATTGTGTGTGTGTGTATGTGTGTGTGTGTGTGTGTGTGTGTGTGTATGTGTGTGTGTGTGTGTGTGTGTTGTGTGTATTTGCCTTATATTTACCAAGTTGTAGCATACAGGGCCTGGCCTATACTAGTGTGTGTGTGTTTGTATATGTGTGTCTGTGTGTGTGTGTGTATGTGTGTGTGTGTGTGTGTGTGTGTGTGTGTGTGTGTGTGTGTGTGTTGTGTGTGTGTTGTGTGTGTGTGTGGTGTGTGTGTGTGTATGTGTGTGTGTGTGTGTGTATTTATCTAGTGTATTCATCTAGTTGTATTTTACAAGGCCTGAGCTACACATGTATGGCCCCGTCTCCAATAGCTACATTTTATCATTTATCCTTAGTGTTTAGTGTTGTCCGAAACCACCACCCCCGGAGGCGGGTCACAAACCCCCGGCTAACACCCGGTACCCATTCATTGCTGGATGGACAGGGGCTCGGGTCTTAAGAAGATCACCTATCTCTCTTCACTCCATCCGGTGATCGAGTCCGGGACTTCTTGGTTATGAGCCGAGCGTAAAAGCCAGCGAAAAAGTGCTTGTGTGACCGCGGCTTTAAGCCACGGTCACACGAGCACTTTTTCCGGCAATATTCAGCCAGTAAGATTAATCCGGCTGAAACTCGGCTAAAATTGCCATGTTTGAGGAAGACGAACATGCTCGTGTTGTTGGCTGAAAATTCCCGAGTTTTGGCTAAATTCAAACCGTGAAACCACCACCACCGAATATTATTTGGCGTTCAGTTTTAATGCACGCTATAATTCAATATAAAGAAGCTGAAATCAACAACTACATAGTGCCAAGAACCGATTACAAGACGAATTGTGAGTCTTGTACATTTTTGGTAACATTTTGAAGGATATATAACGCTTAGGAGGATTTCGTGAGTCAGTGATGGTCTTCCCTATTTTCTGTGTTGGCTGCCTACCTTTTTAGGGAATACTGGACTGGACCATCTTACCGCTGCTGACTGACGCCTCCATAACATGAGTCCATTCCAATCATTCACCACCTATTTGTGAACCAGTTTCTCCTATTTCTCCCTATTTTTCCAAAGACTCTTCTTCAGATACGGCTTGGCTCCCGCGCCGATTAAAACGAAAAGCCTAAATTGGCGTTAAAACTCAACTAGCTCTGTGAATGTCCGTGTGACCAGAAATCGGCAAGAAATCGGCTGGCCGAATATTGCCGGCTAAATATTTAAAAAAAGCTGTCGTGTGCCCACACCTAAAATGTAATACAACTACACTACGGAGTCCCCTGTGTGTGTGTGTGTGTGTGTGTGTGTGTGTGTGTGTGTGTGTGTGTGTGTGTGTGTATGTGTGTGTGTATGTGTGTGTGTGTGTGTGTGTGTGTGTGTGTGTGTGTGTCAGTCACTCATGGTCTTGTCCACGCGAGCTGGCTCGCAATCGCAAGTTTCACCCTACCGGTGCGAGCTTGGAGCACATTATTACCGATCTTATAGGGTAATGCCTCACACACCACACAACCCCATCCCCTTACTCAAGGGGGACGGTTTTCCTCCCGAATTTTTCCGTGGAGATATCTCGTATGGAACGTGTGTGTGTGTGTGTGTGTGTGTGTGTATGTGTGTGTAATTCACCCATGGTCATGTCCACGCGAGCCAAGCTCGCGATCACCAGTTTAAACCCGCCCGGTGCTAGCTTGGAGCTCATTATTAGCGATCTTTGGGTAATGCTGGGACCTCAAACACCATACAACCCCATCCCCTTGCTTAAGGAAGACAGTAACTGTCCGAGTTTGTCAGTGAAAAACTCCCAGCAGAAGCGAGGATCCGAACCAGTTAACCACATAATGGCAGGCCAGCGCCCTATCCACTTGATTATCGGACGGTGTGTGTGTGTGTGTGTGTGTGTGTGTGTGGTGTGTGTGTGTGTGTGTGTGTGTGTGTGCATCGTCGTTTACCATTACCAATTTTTGTTTAATGGGCCCCAGGCATAACTACGTCACGGTTTGTTTACATCGGTGCATTGTGGGGATAAGGCGGGGTCGCCGCGGGTGGACCTACGAAGGGAAAACTACGGCGATGGAAGAATTTCGAGTTATTTTGCGCGAAATTGATATTCCAGGTGCTATATTACTGTGCTCTGTTCTCGCTGATAACACTATAGAGAAGACCTGAGGTAATGGCTGATGTGCAGAGGCTTCTAAACCAAGAAAACAGAGTCATAACAGAGCCTCGTCAAAAGGTAAGCAACTGGTAGGTACGTAATGTGTCCCTACCTTGCTTACTTGCTTACTTCTTAATGAGACTCTGCTGTGACTGTTTTCCTGGTTTAGAAGCCTTTGCACATTAGGAGGGAGTAAGCAGTCAGACACCTGCCGCCATGGTGAAATACTCCGGGGAGGTACTTACGGGAGTTGAGGGGTGCTGCAGACTTATCATTGAAATCTCCCGTGTCCTCTCTTTCCATATCCCTTAGTGTCTCAGGTACACAAGAGAGTAGCTGCAGCCTGCACTCTAAAGACAATTCCTCTTACTACTCACATTACACTACATGCACTTACATCCCTACACTATCTTCACTCAAAATTTCATTATGGCGACCATTCACCCAGCCTCGGAGTCCCTTACTGGGAGGGACCATAAATATCCCCAGGTCGGACCGTCTCAAAGATGTCGACCCGAGGTGTCTTGATACTTCTTCTAGCCTTCTCTCCTTAAACTTCTGCAACATTCGCGGCCTTAGATCTAACTTTCTCTCTGTCGAACATCATCTCTCCTCCTCTAAACCTCATCTTCTTTTCCTCACCGAAACTCAGTTGGCTGTGAGCACTGACAGCAGACCTTTTTCTGTCTCCTCTTACTGTCTCTATTCTAATTTTAAATCCAAAGCTGGCTGTTGCGTATATGTGCGCAATGACATCACTTGCTCTCGTGCCCACGCCCTTGAATCTTCCGAATTTTCTACCATCTGGCTTCGACTTCAGTGTCACTCTCGTACTAAATTTATCTGTGCTGTATATTCTCACCTAACTCCTCTGACTATGCAAAATTCTTCGACTACTTAACATCAAAAGTGGAGCACATCTCATCTCATTTTCCTTTAGTTGAATTTTCCATTCTTGGGGACTTCAATGTTCACCACCAGCTTTGGCTATCATCTTCTTTCACTGACCAACCTGGTGAACAAGCCTACAACTTTTCTATCCTCCAAGACCTAGAGCAGCTGGTGCAGCACCCTACCCGTATTCCTGACCGCCTTGGAGACACGCCCAACATTCTTGATCTTTTCCTAACTACTAACCCTTCTGCTTATTCTGTGAAACTATTCGCTCCGTTGGGTTCCTCCGATCACAATCTTATTTCTGTAACCTGTCCTATCGCTCCGGTACCGTCTCGGGACCCACCTAAGCGGAGGTGCTTCTGGCACTTCAACACAGCTAAGTGGGAAGACCTAAGGCAGTACTACTCTGATTTTCCATGGAATGATTACTGCTTCCATGTCAAAGACCCATCTCTTTGTGCAGAGCGCATAACTGAGGTCATAGTCTCTGGCATGGAGGCGTACATTCCACATGCTTTCTCTAATCCTAAAGCCCGTCAACCTTGGTTTAACTCTGCTTGTTCTCATGCTGTCCGAGATAGAGAGGTGGCTCACAAACGGTACCGTAAGCATCCATCTCCTGAAACTCATGCCCTTTATATTTTTGCCCGCAATCATGCCAAATCTTTACTTCAACTTACCAAAAACTCTTTCATTCATAGAAAATGTCAAAATCTTTCTGAATCAAATTCCTCTCGTGACTTCTGGCATCTAGCTAATAACATCTCTAACAATTTTTCTTCTTCATCTTTCCCTCCTATGCTTCACCCAGATGGCTCCACAGCTGTCTCATCTACTTCTAAAGCTGAACTCTTCGCTCAAACATTTGCTAAAAATTCCACTCTGGCTGATGAATGGCTTGTTCCTCCTTCTCCTCCACCCTCTGACTATATTATGCCTGTCATTAAGATCCTTCGGAATGATGTTTTCTTTGCCCTTTCTGGCCTAGATCTTCGGAAGGCTTACGGTCCTGACGGAGTCCCTCCTATTGTTCTCAAAAACTGTGCTTCTGTGCTTGCACCCTGCCTGGTCAAACTTTTCCATCTTTGTCTATCTACTTCCACCTATCCTTCTTGCTGGAAGTTTGCTCACATCCAACCTGTTCCTAAGAAGGGTGACCGTTCTAATCCTTCAAACTACCGTCCTATAGCTTTGACTTCCTGCCTTTCTAAAGCTTTTGAATCTATACTTAATAAGAAGATTCTTAAGCATCTATCTGCTCACAATCTTCTATCTGATCGTAAGTACGGTTTCCGTATAAGGCGATCTACTGGCGATCTTCTAGCTTTCCTAACTGAATCTTGGTCAGCTCCTTTAGGGGTTTCGGTGAAACTTTTGCTGTTGCCCTTGACATATCAAAAGCTTTTGATAGAGTCTGGCCCATATCTTTAATTTCCAAACTACCCTCATTCGGTTTCTATCCTTCTCTCTGTGCCTTCATTTTAAGTTTCCTTTCAAACCGTTCTATTGCAGCTACTGTAGACGGACATTGTTCTTCTCCTAAATCTATCAATAGTGGTGTTCCCCAGGGTTCTGTCCTATCACCCACTCTCTTTCTATTATTTATTAATGATCTTCTAAGTCTAACTCAAAGCCCTATCCACTCCTACGCTGATGATTCTACCCTGCATTTTTCAACGTCGTTTATTAGACATCCAACTCAACAGGAATTAAGTGATTCACGGAGAGATGCCACCGAGCGCCTAACTTCTGATCTTTCTATAATTTCTGATTGGGGCAAAGCAAACCTTGTTTTGTTCAATGCCTCAAAAACCCAATTTCTTCACCTATCTACTCGACAAAACCTACCAGATAACTATCCCCTCTTCTTCAATGACACTCAACTGTCTTCTTCTTCTACAATGAACATTCTAGGACTATCCTTTACTAAAAATCTGAACTTAAATCTCACATCTCATCTCCTGCTAAAACAGCTTCTAAGAAGTTAGGTGTCTTGTGGCGTCTGCGTCCTTTTTTTTCTCCCTCCCAATTGCTTGCTCTCTACAGGGGCCTTATCCGCCCATGTATGGAGTATGTCTCACATGTTTGGGGAGGATCCACTCATACAGCTCTCCTAAACAGGGTTGAGTCAAAAGCTTTTCGTCTTATCAACTCTTCTCCTCTGACTGACTGTCTTCAATCTTTAAATCACCGCCGGCCGCAATGTTGCTTCTCTTGCTCTCTTCTACCGTTATTTTCATGCTCACTGCTCTTCTGAACTTGCTAGCTGCATGCCTCCCCCACTCCCGCGGCCTCGCTGCACAAGACTTTCTACTCATTCTCATCCCTATTCTGTCCATCTTCCTAATGCAAGAGTTAATCAATATCTTTACTCTTTCATCCCTTTCACTGGTAAACTCTGGAACTCTCTTCCTATTTCTATTTCTCCCTTTCCTATGACTTAATCTTTTCAAAAGAAGAGTAACAAGACACCTCCCGAATTAAATTGGCCTACCCCTCTGTTTTTATTTTATTCTCTTACTGTCTTCTTTATAGGGACTGGCAACTAAGCGGGCTTTGTGTTTTCCATTTTTGGTGTGCCCTTGGCCAGTTCCTTGTGATGTAAAAAAAAAAAAAAAAAAAAACCATCACCTCAGGTCTTCTCTATGTTGTCAGCTAGCACGGAAATATAGCACCTGGAATATCAATCTCGCTCAAAAAAACTCGATTTTTTTTTTATCGTCGTAGTCTTCTCTTTGTAGGTTGTACATATTCATGGTTATGATAGTATTAAAATATCTTATTAATTGAGTTCCTTTTGTTGTCTTTCCTCATAATAAGTAGTGGTACATCATGGTTTAAGTGTTACTTGACGAGCCAATGAATACTCTTCAGTCTATACCAACATCACCAACCTTTGCTTTGATTTATCTTATTACTCCATCCATAAACAAGTTGCATAACCACCGTGACATTGCCCATTCTTGCCTCATGGTACCTGGTACTGTCGTCTACCGATAATCTAACTTGAAAACCCACTACACCATCATCGGAATGGAATTACACTTAACGGTACGCGACGTATGTACTAAAAACGGAAAACTGCGACGGTAAT
>JACEEZ010004794.1:675000-677500 GCA_016584305.1 Chionoecetes opilio | reverse complement strand
CCTGAACGTCGATTTAAGCTCATTGTTACTTGTGGTTTATATTCTAGGCTTTCGTGACTGAGTAGAGTAAAAACAATAATGATAATAATATAAATAAGAAGTTTTGAAGAAGAAGAAGAAGAAGGAGAAGAAGAAGAAGAAGGATGTTTGTTTAGGTTTGGTCAAAGGAAAGTAGTTGTGCTGTTGTTTGTGTAATTGTTTCTTGTTATCATATTGTAATTATTTGTAGTAGTTGTAATAATAATAGTGGTAATAGTAGTAGTAAAAATAGTAGTATAGTAATGGTAGTATAGATAGAGGTAGAAACAGCAGTAGTAGTAGTGGAGGCAGATGTAGCAGCAGTAGTAGTAGTGGAGGCAGATGTAGCACAGTGGTTATATGTAGTAGTAGTAGTGATTAGGTAGTAGTCATTAGGGAGCTTTAAAAGGAGGCTGGGTAATTTCATGGATGGGGATGAAAGGTGGATGTAGGTAGTGTTAGGTAACAGGAACTACCACGTATAGGTCTCCCAGCCTCTTGTAGCTTCCTTATTTTCTTATGTTCTTATGTTCTCTCTCTCTCTCTCTCTCTCTCTCTCTCTCTCTCTCTCTCTCTCTCTCTCTCTCTCTCTCTCTCTCTCTCTCTCTCTCTCTCTCTCTCTCTCTCATATCTACCATCTACCTATCCCTGAACACTCACACACACACACACACACACACACACACAAACAGTCACACACAGTCACACACACACACACGTACACACAAACGTAGGTAATCCATCATAATAATTGGACAGCCATCAAGCGGTGGAGGGGGGAGGGACAGAGGGGGGGGGGGGACGGAAGGGGAGGGAACAGAGGAGGGGCAGACGGGGGGGGGGTTGCAAATACGTCCCGGAAGTGCTCTAATGTATCGCCTTGTTTTAGCCGGCGGGTCTCGAAGCTATAAATATGCGGCCCCGGCAAGCAGTCCCTTCGCTTACGACAACTTCATTTTCTTTTGTCTTATTTCTGAAGTGTTTATTGTGTGTGGAGGGAGGGAAGTAGGCGGGGAGGTTGGGGGGTAGGGAGGTGGTTGGGGGAATGCAGGAGGGATGGGGTTGGGGAAGGGGGGAGGGAGGGAGGTCAGTAGGGAGGGAGTGGAAGGGAGGGAGGGAAGGAAAGAAGGGGGAGAAGTGAAGTGTTGATGCTAAATAGGTCTAGAAATTAGGTCTCGTGTGTGTGTGTGTTTGTGTGTGTGTGTGTGTGTGTGTGTGTGTGTGTGTGTGTGTGTGTGTATGTGTGTGTGTGTGTGTGTGTGTGTGTGTGTTAGAGAGAGAGAAAAAAGAATGATGAATGAAATGTAGGGCCAGGGAAGGACTAAATAAAGGAAAGAGGAAGAGGATTACAAAGATTTTACAAACATCCATCACATCGAACTTTCAATTATACCAAAACCTCGAAAATGGAGAGGTGAGAGGAAAGGAGTGGAGGAAAAGAAAGACGAGAAAAGGAGTGTAGAGGGAAGAGCAGGAAGAGCAGGAAGAGCAGATACGTGAACAATAGGAAAAGAGGGGAGAACAGGAAGTAGGAAGAGGAGGAGGAGAAGGAGGAGGAGGAGGAGGAGGAGGAGAGGAGGAGGAGGAGGAGGAGAAGGAGGAGGGACAGAGATGGTTAACTCCTTCACGCCCAGATCTTTCCTTTGCTATAAAAAATCATCTGTTGTCGAGCCATAAAAATACGAAAAGTAACTGAAAATATCAAATTAGTTAGTCGACAAGGATACTAAACAGGTCATGTGTATATAATATTGCTTATAATAACTAAAAATCGTCTAAAAGTCGTCAAATTACAATGGAAATTTCGTTCTGGGCCTCAAGTGGTAAAAGGCAGATTATGAGAAAATGAGTCCATCACATATTTTCCCTTTCTCTCCTTTCCCTCTCTGTATTCTTGCAAGGTTATGTTGTGACAGTCCGCTCAAGGGTTTTATATACCGTAGAGTGACGCTGTATTGATATGATATTACGTAATTGTAGCTTTAACGTGACGGTAACGCTAATACGAAAACTTTTGACGAATAAACAGACGTGTGTGTGTGTGTGTGTGTGTGTGTGTGTGTGTGTGTGTGTGTGTGTGTGTGTGTGTGTGTGTGTGTGTGTGTGTGTGTGTGTGTGTGTGTGTGTGTGTGTGTGTGTGTGTGTGTGTGTGTGTGTGTGTGTGTGTGTGTGTGTGTGTGTGTGTGAGGAAAAGAGGAAGAGGAACCGAAAAAATGAAAGAAGGAAAAGGATCATAGAAAAGCCAGAGAAAGATGCAAAGACAGAGACAGAGAAGAGAGAGAAATATATACAAGGAAGAAAAGAGAATAAGAGGAAGAGGAAGAATGAAAGAAGGAAGAGAATCAGAGAAAAATCATGATAAAAAAAGTTAGTCATGCAGAGAAAGACAGAAAAAGATGCGTAGACAGAGACACAGTAGAGAGAAATATATACAAGGAGGAAAAGAGAATAAGAGAGACAAGATAATCATAAAACGAGGACA
>JACEEZ010004794.1:640000-647500 GCA_016584305.1 Chionoecetes opilio | reverse complement strand
CTAAAAAATGTTTGGCACTCAAAAATTTGGCACTCAACATTTTTTGGCACTCAATTTTTGTTGGCACTTTGAGCATTTTTTGGCACTAAAAAAATATTGGCACTCAAAATAGTTTGGCACTCAAAATGTTTTGTCACTCAAAAATGTTTGGCACTCAAAATTTGTTGGCACTCAAAATGTTTGGCACTCACAAAAACATTTGGCACATATTTTTGGCATTCAACTTTGTTTGGCACTCAAAGATTTTTGGCACTCAAAAATGTTTGACACTCAAACATTTTTGCCACAAAAATGTTTGAGTGCCATCATTTTTTGAGTGCCAAAAAATGTAGTAAAAAAATTGAGTGCCAAAAATTTGTGCAAAATTTTTTTGAGTGTCAAAAAATGTTGACACTAAAATTCAGTAGTTTTAATTTGAGAGTGAATAGGTGTATATATCTATCTCAACCAAATTATGTCTTTCATTATCATTTAATTCCGCTTCGTTCACGTTTCTCGGCGAGTGATAAGCTTATCTGTGACGTCACCATCACGCCACGACCCAGAGAGAGAGAGAAAAAGAGAGAGAGAGAGATTTTTATCACCTTACGTAAAACACTTCAAGGCAAGTACAACAAATAACGTTACTATCTACACTTCTACATCCATTAAGTAGATACCTGTAGACTGTAGCGTACCTGAACTGTGAACTCGGCCAACATGACTACAGCAGCAAGGTGAGAATGCTAATTATAAGCAAACCATGATGCTCAGGTGTTTGCAAAGGGAGCGGCAGCCTATATATAAGTATTGGAATGGATAGAATAGTGGCAGATGTTGTTTGGTAATAATAATTAAAAAAAAAATAATAATTTAATGAGTGAAAAAGAAATTACTCTTTCATTATTTAGTCAAATTCGGAATGGTTTGTAATGGCGGTGCTTGTAACGAATTATAATAAAGGTAAATCAGTCTTCAAACTAATATTACTATGCTTTATCATGTGAAATAATGATTAGAGTTCAACTTATGTTCGTATAGATTTTTTGGTGATGCTGTTTCTTTCTTGCTGTACAAAACGTCGTTGAATTATAAGACATAGCAGTACTTGCATCATATTAACATCATACTCTTACCAAAACAGTGCCGCACAGTAGCTACTCGCACCTTACATGAAAGCGAAAAAAAACCCTAGAGTCTTTTCTTCCATTGCGTAAAGAAAAATTGATCAAATGAGTTCATAAATTAGTGCAGATAAATAGAATGTAACCTTTTAGAAGAATCAAATAGTTTCAGAACTACCAAAATGTGGTAATGAGTCACACACTTACCATAATGAGGCTTATGCAGACAAATGAACACGTTAGAATCAATATTAAAACGAGGTAGCAATGAATACATCATTTTTCATCGTACAAGGAGATAAGCAAGAAATAGCTTATAAACAAGATAGTGAGTGGATCAGCATTATAGGTTTATCAGCCACGTAGTAAGTGTAAGAACGATTGAATCCCTTAAGAGAGGATTAGATAGTGTTATGGGTGATAAGACATGGGCTTGGTAGGCAATGGGGACTTTAAATACTGCCTTCATGATGAAAAAATAATTGTTATTCTCTTTCTATTTTCCTTCTCCCTCTCTTCCTCCGTTACCCTTTCGTTCCTTCTATATTATATCTTCCTCCCTGTTGTATCTTCCCCTCCTCCCTTTCTATCATCGGTCCCTTCCTTTTTAATTCCTTCTTCACTTTCATTCTCTTTCCTTTTATCATTCTCTTTCCCTTTGTAATTCAGTGTCTTCATTCTTGCCATTTCTGCTTCTTCTTCCTCCCCTATCCCTCCTTCCTTCCTTTCCTTCCTTCTTCCCTCTTTCCTTTCTTCACTCTCCCTCCCTTTCCCTGTAATTCATTATCTTCGCCATCTGACAGCCCCATTCAATCCATACAGTTTCAGCGTAAAAAGGCAAAGGTAAATAGAGTTTAGATGACAGCAGACAAATTTCCTTGCTATCGAGAGTCCTCACTGGATACGGGAAATATGCATGAACTTAATATTCTATTAAACTCTTCGTCATTTAAAACTTTGCGAGAAAACTTTTTACATGGAGAATATGAATAGAAGCGGAATTTCATTAGCTTTCCATTGATACATTTTGTTTTCTGATAAATGAATTAGCAGCATGCATAAATTAGCGTTAACTAAATAACTAACACCATCAATCGGGAAAAATTACCCGATTTCATGATGTTATTTATATAGTTAACGCTCATTTATCGGTGGCCCCTTCATTCTTGCCCTTTCTGCTTCTTACCCTCCCCTCCCTCCTTCCTTCTGCCTTACGTCCCTCCCTCCCTCCTTCCTCCTTACGTCCCCCCCTTCCCCTCCTTACGTCCCCCCCTCCCCCTCCTCCCTCCCCCCCTCCCATCCTCCACGGCAAAGCATCAACACCAACAATTCTTAACAATATACATCAGTTACTCACCCTCCGTCGTCCCTGCTGCTGCCACTTCTTCACTAGTCTTCACTCCACGTCCCCACCGTCCTCCGGTGTTCTTATATGCACTAAAATCGCACTAAAACACAGAAAAAGTGGACACAGCAACAACACATCCTGACACTTTCCTGGCAACAAGCAACCCGGATGTGCGTGTTGTCAATTACCATCTTAATAACTTTTTTTTTTACAAATTTCTTGGGTTTCTATGATTGATTGTGTTATAATTATATTTCTAAATTAATAATAAACTATTCAGCACTATTTTTATATCTCAGAATTAGTGTATCTTTAAAATAAAGGAAACTTCTCGATAGCGTAAGCCTGATTTAGTCAAGGCTAGTGTTTACATGTTTAAAAGGATTACACAACATATAAATGGGTTATGTATTGTCAAAAAGATATCTAATAATGTTCAAAAGGATCGAATAATGTAAAAAAAAGTATTAGATAATATTGTAGACTTACTTTAAGCTCACAAAGGATTACATAATGATTCAAAGGATTACGCCATGTTCCAAAGGATTGAGTAATGTTCCAAAGGAGTAAACAACGTCTGATGATAATGCATGTTGATGAGTTAGTGCTTTATGTTAATAGTTATAGGGAGTGACAATTCATTACTACTTTACGGTAGCTACCTGGTTTTATATGCTTATGATAATAATAAATAAAATCAATCATACATACATTATTTTATGTTTACTAGCTATATAATCCAGTACCGTAGAAAGGGTAGTATCTGTTTACAAAATAATAAGAGGTGTTGGGTTACCTGTACACTGGGGGAAAAAAATGAAGTATAGTTCGGAAAAATTCAAGACAACTATAAGAAAACATAGATTAATTAATAAGGCATAAATAAATATGTGATTAATAAGAAGCACTTCCTCACGACACAGACTTTATTTTGAGAGGACTTAAAATTTACGATAAAGGAAGGACTATAGGTTCACACACACACACACACACACATCACACACACACACCACACACACACACACACGTACGTACACACACACACACATACACATACACACACACACGAACCCCAACTATATACAAAAATAGTCATAGCTTTCACCAATTATAGAAAACAGTTTGTCTTAATGAAACACCAACACAAGAGGAGGAAGAGGAGGAGGAAGAGGAGGAGGTAGAGGAGGAGGAGGAAGAAAGGGTGGAGGAGAAGAGAATAGATTAATTATTTTCTAGTACATACAAGTATATACCTAGAATGTTTAGAGCATCAATTGTATCTAAATCATATACTAACGTTTTCTAAGAACTCAAAATAAACTATAAGACATAAATCAATAATTCGTTCTCAGTATTTACGAATGGTTTTAACTAATCATTCACAAAACTACTGAGAAGCTGACAATAATAAAGCAGTTTCCCCCTGTTTATCATTTTATCTCTCCTCTTCCTCTTCCTCCTCCTCCTAATCCTCTCCCTCCGGTTTAAATGACCACATATAAACACAGCAAAGCATCCAGGCTATACATACATATACATGGGGTGGAAATGAATAAGAAGACACTCACATACACTAGAAGCTGTACACATGAGGACGCAACCCTCGCTACAATAATAATAATAATAATAAATAATAATAATAATAATAATAATAATAATAATAATAATAATAATAATAATAATAATAATGATGGTAATTCTCTATACTTCACATGATGACTATAAAACACACACACACGCGCATTCTTCTTTCCCATGGGCAATGTGGGTCATTTTCTTTCAAGATAAGTTTTTTTTTATTACTATTAACCCCTTCATGCCCAGATCTTTCCTTTGCTATATTAAATCGTCTGTTGTTAGCCAAAAAATTACGAAAAGTGACTGAATATATTGGATTAGCTGGTGGACAAAGATACTAAACAGGTCATATCTATAAAATATTGCTTATATTCACTAAAAATCGTCTAATGGTACCCAAATTATAAAGGAAATTACGTTCTGGGCCTCAAGGGGTTAAGAGCTCGACACCCGCACGTACTGAATAAGAGAACGAAGATACACCAATGGAAAAAAGAAACTATGAAAACTGCAAAACATATCTCTTATAGAAAGATTTGAAATAATGATAGTGATAAAAGTGATAGTCATAGTAACAAAAGTAATAATAACAGTAGTCATTTCAATAATAACGATCACAATAAAGATAATAGTAATAATGATGATAATAATGATGAAAAGAACAACAATAATGATCATGATAAAAATAATTGATATTTTTTTGTGTTTGGGAAATGACTCCTAGACTGTTTTGGAAGACTTTGCATCACTCACAGCGTTTACGAGAGAGGGAAATTATTTACAGTGTTAGAAAGCTTGTAACCAACAGTACCCACGCCTCCTTCCGCCCCTGCCCTGTCCCCCCCGAGACCCCGGCGCCCTCCCCTCCCTCCCTCCCTCCATCCACACCAGCGCAGGGTGAGGGACAAAGATACAGTCCCCCTGGAGTGGTCGGCGTCAGCCTCACACGGGGATGAATCGCTACAGACAACTTGTTTATCTTACGTCGCGTCCATTGGGGTTCAGGTGAGTGACTATTGGTACTTGATCCTTCTTTACTAAGCTATCTGTAATCGCCTATCATTTCATCTTCTTTGTAAGCTTTGTGTTCGCTTGGCGGCAGCCGCGGGGTGCCTCTTGGTGTCCCGCGGCGACGGTGACCCACCGGCCACTCGCTGCGGTGACAGCGGCGGTGAAGTCTTGATGCCGCATCGTTGGATAATTGCCTTCCTCCGTCAGCACCCTGCAGGGCTGCCCTACTGAAGGAGGCGTGGCGCTCACTTAACACTCACGCCCTGCCTTCCCTGACCACCAAGCACCCGCCTCACACTGCCCTCAGCGGTCACTCACGTGGCAGGGAGACATGGCTTGGCAAATCAGCGGCCGATGGTGCCAACACCGGCACACCAGTCTGGGCGCCTCGCTGCCTGCACTCTGGGGCGTCACCTGAGCCTGTATACAGCCAGTGATGACACTCGCCTCCCACCGCGGGCACTTGTGTGTCTCCGCTGGGACGCGACACTCGACCTCTCAATAATGTAGTTCTGAGAATCATATTCAAGAACACCACACACCTTCAGTGCATCAGTCTGTGTCCGCGCCCACACACCTACACACGCACCTACGCACACACACACACACTCCATCGCTCCCTCACGCCTCCCTACTCCCGCCTTGGGATGCCGACACTCTCAGTGGCGTGGCTGCGGGGCGGATGAAGGGAGTGTTTGGTTCCTCAGGCGTCCAAACTATGCGGCCTCGCGGCACCTCCTCCAGCCCAAAATACCGCCGGGCGGGGCGCCTCGCGCTAACCCGCCGCCGCCTTACACGGTGGAGCGGTCCCCCATGGAGTACTGGCAGGCGGAGAGCGAGTTCTGGCGGGGCGACACAGGCCCGTAGGAGAAGGCGGGTGAGTGCGACTTTGCTGCCTTGAGGCGGAGGGAAGCGATGGATGAGGACATGGTGGTGTTGTCGCGGTAGACGTAGGGCGGCGTCGGGGCGGGGTAGGGGCAGGGCGCGGCGCTGGAGCCCAGGGAGGAGGACATGGTGGTGGGCATGAGGTTGGCGGAGCTGCTCATGCCCTGCGTCGGCGTCTGGAAGCAGTTGATGGGCGACATGGCCGACGGCTGCTGACTCATCATGTTGACGCCGTTGAAGCCCCAGGCGAAGCTCTTGGTGCTAAGCGGCGGCGGGGTGACGCGGGCCCAGTTGTTATAAGACGAGTAGCCGGAGTAGAGACCGTCGTCAGGCCAGGCAAAGCCGTTCAGCTGGGCGCCCCAGCCACACTTGAGGTCCCCGGGCATGCCCGCCGTCATGGCGTGGCGCTCCCGCTTCCTCCACTTGGCCCGCCGGTTCTTGAACCAAATCTGTTGAAAGAGAAGAAAGACTGTTATAGTGTGCAGGGCGTCAGTCAGCAGGTCGCGGGTCAGCCTTCCCTCCCTGGCCTGCACCACGCTGCGTCAGGGCGTGCAGGCGAGGGATAATGAGGAGCTTAGAAGAGTGAAACACCATTAACTGTGTCTCCTGCGCCGCCTGGCTGGTGTTGGCAGCGGGCGAGGCAGCGCAGGGGGAGGGGAGGCGGGGGACAGCATAGCGGGAATACCACTGAACCAAGGCAAGCGGCGAAGGGGGATAAGAATAGAAAGAGCAGACGAGACATGAAAAAATAGAGGATATGGAGACCCAACAGTAGCATGGGAAGCAAACGAACGAGGGAGATGGGGGGAGAGGGAGGGGAGAGGGAGGGAGGGAGGAGGGAAGGGGCAGCCGGATAGATAACGAGGCTATCAGGGGATCGTAACGCCAGGCTCGTCACTCCGTCACGCCCTCCTGTCACCAGCTTATCCCTCAGTTTGTTATTGTTATCCGTCAGATTAAGCTTGTCTGATAAGCTAACTTTGGGAGATCATGGCAGCATTAGTTTGTTTGTTTGTTAATATTATGTCTGCAATACGTGCCCCCCCATCCCCCCACTCCTAAGTAGTGCCCCCCCATAGCTCCCCTCATTTCCTGCTCCGGTTCCCCTCCCATAGCCACATGTGTAGAGCTATGAAGAAAAATAGATGGATTAACACACAAAATCGATTAATATGAAACCGATATGGCGTCAATATGTTCAATGCTTCTTATCTCTCTCTCTCTCTCTCTCTCTCTCTCTCTCTCTCTCTCTCTCTCTCTCTCTCTCTCTCTCTCTCTCTCTCTCTCTCTCTCTCTCTCTCTGTTTTAAGGTGCGTCACTTCATCAATTCTCCTCCTTCACGACACACTCCTTGCCTTGCCTCACTCTCTCCTCTGATCCTCACTCACTCTAACTCATCTATAATGCTAAAATGTTCATCTCCATCCCTTCCTTTCTTTTTATTCCTTTCACCATCTCTCTCTCTCTTTCCTCTCTCTCTCTTCTCTCTCTCTCTCCTCTCTCTCTCTCTCTCTCTCTCTCTCTCTCTCCTCTCTTCCATTATGTATGTTTTTCTATGTGTGTGTGTGTGTGTGT
>JACEEZ010004794.1:627500-635000 GCA_016584305.1 Chionoecetes opilio | reverse complement strand
GAGGAAAAGAAAGGGTAGTAAAGGACGTAGAGGAAAAGAAAGGGTAGTAAAGGACGTAGAGGAAAAGAAAGGGCAGTAAAGGACGTAGAGGAAAAGAAAGGTAGTAAAGGACGTAGAAGAAAAGAAAGGGTAGTAAAGGACATAGAGGAAAAGAAAGGGTAGTAAAGGACGTAGAGGAAAAGAAAGGGCAGTAAAGGACTAGAGAAAAGAAGGAGAGCAGAAAAGACAGTATAAGGACGTAGAGAAAGAAAGGGCAGTAAAGGACGTAGAGGAAAAGAAAGGGCAGTAAAGGACGTAGAGGAAAAGAAAGGGTAGTAAAGGACGTAGAAGAAAAGAAAGGGTAGTAAAGGACGTAGAGGAAAAGAAAGGGTAGTAAAGGACATAGAGGAAAAGAAAGGGTAGTAAAGGACGTAGATAAAGAAAATGGAGAACAGAATGGGGGAAAGGCACGGTTTAGAAAGGGTAAAAGAGGGTATGAAAGAGGAAGGAAGATGAGGAATATAGAAAGTATACTGGTTAGAGAGAAATATTTAAGGGGTTGGTTTGTTGTTATGAAAGGGAAGTATAGATGCAGACATGAATGAAAAATTTGAAGGAAGGATGAAATAGATAGAATAATGAATGGATGGAAGAAGTGATGGAGGAGGAGGAGGAGGAGGAGGAGGAGGAGGAGGAGGAGGAGGAGGAGGAGGAGGAGAAAGGATAAAATGGTAGGATGGAGTGATGGAGACGGAGGAGGAGAGAAGGAACTGAAGGAGGAGAAGGGAAGAGAAGAAGAGAATGGAAAAAGCAAGAGAGAGAAAAGGAAAAACAGAAGATGAGATGTAGGAGAAACTGATGAAATGTAAAAGGAAATTAAAGAAAGGAATAGAAGGAAGGAAGGAAGGAAGGAAGGAAGGAAGGAAGGAAGGAAGGAAGGAAGGAAGGAAGGAAGGAAGGGAAGAAGGATAGATAGATGACAAGGTAGCAATCACTATAGTACTCACCCTGACTTGTGCCTCCTTCAGGTTGAGCCACAGGGCAATCTCCTCCCGTGTACTCAGGTCTGGGTACCTGCAGGAGGGCGGGAAAAGAACAATAATATGTATCACACGTGCACGGTAATATCTCTCTCTCTCTCTCTCTCTCTCTCTCTCTCTCTCTCTCTCTCTCTCTCTCTCTCTCTCTCTCTCTCTCCTCTCTCTCTCTCTCTCTCTCTCTCTCTCTCTCTCTTCTCATCTCTCTCTCTCTCTCTCTCTCTCTCTCCTCTCTCTCTCTCTCTCTCTCTCTCTCTCCTCTCTCTCTCTCTCTCTCTCTCTCTCTCTCTCTCTCTCTCTCTCTCTCTATATATATATATGTATACATATCTCTCTCTCTCTCTCTCTCTCTCTCTCTCTCTCTCTCTCTCTCTCTCTCTCTCTCTCTCTCTCTCTCTCTCTCTCTCTCTCGCTCACCTGTTCCGGGAGAAGGTCGCCTCAAGCTCCTGCAGTTGCTGCGAGGTGAAGTGAGTCCTTTGGCGTCGCGTTCGCTTCTTCTTGTTCTTGTCGTCGTCAGATTCCGCCGAGCACGACTGTGACGGCTTCTCCCCCGCGTCTGCAACACACAAACACACACACGCACGTTAGATTAGAGGAGCAGGTGCACACACACACACACACACACACACACACACACACACACACACACACCTGATTACCTGAAACTCATACGCCATTCAATTTCAGGCAAGTTTTAGCACACCTTTTCACATGCACTCACCTGTCACCTGATTATAACCTGTTCTTTCACACTCACCTGCTCTATCCTTTTAACCTGCACCACATTTTGCTTTCACTATAATACATCCATCAATTAGTATTATTCACCAACATCAAACCATCCAGTGAAGCATAACACTAACACCTGATCATCTATTAATTCTTATAGACATGCAATTCACCTCTTACTTACTGCAAAGTGTCACCTTTTCTCTTAACTCCTTCACGCCCAGATCTTTCCTTTGCTATAAAAAATCGTCTGTTGTCGAGCCATAAAATTACGAAAAGTCACTGAATATACCACATTAGTTAGTGGACAAGGATACTAAACAGGTCATAGCTATAAAATATTGCTTATAGTCACTAAAAATCGTCTAATGGTACCCAAATTGCAATGGAAATTACGTTCTGGGTCTCAAGGGGTTAAATCACACCAATGCTAACTCCCTGTGCTGCTTTACTCTCACAAAACACCACACACCTGTATCTCATAATTAATTACACTCACCTGTAGAGACGTATGGCTTAAAATACAGGTGATGAAAGAGAAAAAAACATATGGCAAACAAGGAACACAAAGACGCAATCTAAATACAACAGAGAAACACATACACGACTGTCTGGTAGTGTTGCGAATCACCGCCACCTCCATTGTACGTCTGTTGCACTCCTTTGTAATCTTTTCTTTATTTTCTTGTTATTTAGGAGATTTTCTACACTCTTAGAAAAAAAGGGTAGGAAAAGGGTAGAAAAAGGGTATTTGTAGTGATGAAATACTGCTACCCTTTTTCTACCCTTACAAATATACCCTTTCGGATCGACGCAAATATACCCTTTTGCAACCCTCTCGTCTAAAAAGGGTAGATAAAGGGTAGATGAAGGGTATAATCGGCAGCATCTACCCTCCAGCCTGGACATAGGGTTTAAAAAGGGTAGTGATGGTGCGATGTAACAATTCTACCCTTAATATACCCCTTATTTCTGAGAGTGTAATGGCATGTGTTTTCCTTATTGATCTTGTGTGGATGATTTGTCTTCTATTTTGCCTTCTCATGCCTTTTCTTTGCCCCTCCTGATTCGTGTTCAGTACTTGTTGTTTTCTTGATTACTCAGGCTGTGGGATTTTGTAGATTTCTTAAAGTTCAATGATGCGTGCAGTGTTTTTTGTTCATATTTTACCGTATCATTCTCATTGTTTTTTTTCGTTTTCCTACGAGTATATAAGCTTTACTTCTTCCTTTCTGATGAACAATAAGTTTTTTTTGCAAGTTTTTGTTATAGAAAATGTAGTATAGTAATGTTTGTATTCAGGCAAGTGGTGTCGTTAGCTATCCCAATGAACAGACACTTAAGAAAAAGATATGTTTCTGACTTGTCTATACTGCAGCAAGGGGTTTTAGTCTTGTAACTACAGAACAACACTAATATTAGATACACATACATAACGGCTCTCACTCTATACACTTAAGCAATTACAAATCCGTAATGCCTATCTCGTTCGGAACAAAACACAACTCACCTACGCGAGGAAACTCACTACGCACTCACTCACACACTCACTTCGCACTCACTCACACACTCACTTCGCACTCACTCACACACTCACTTCGCACTCAATCACACACTCACTTCGCACTCAATCACACACTCACTTCGCACTCAATCACACACTCACTTCGCACTCACTCACACACTCACTTCGCACTCACTCACACACTCACTTCGCACTCAATCACACACTCACTTCGCACTCAATCCACACTCACCACACACTCACTTCGCACTCACTCACACACTCACTTCGCACTCACTCACACACTCACTTCGCACTCAATCACACACTCACTTCGCACTCAATCACACACTCACTACACACTCACTCACACACTCACTTCGCACTCACTCACACACTCACTTCGCACTCAATCACACACTCACTACGCACTCACTCACACACTCACTTCGCACTCAATCACACACTCACTTCGCACTCAATCACACACTCACTTCGCACTCACTCACGCCTCACAACACCTAATCCACAATCCCTAAAACACCCAAAAACTACCGTATCCCTCCCCTTACCACCACTCCAACTCCTACCTTCCACTCCTAACACCCTCTCCTATACAACACCCTTGCAACTCCTTCAACCCTCACTTCCCTCTCCTATAAAAAAGTCCCTATCACCCCCTACCTGTCCCTCTCATAGACAAGCTATCAACCCCACCCTTGCACACCCTCCTAACTCCCTCTCCTATAACTCCAGTCCTATGCACCACCCTACCCTTGGCACACCCTTTCCTAACTCCCTCTCCTATAAGACAAGTCCCTATGCACCCCCTACCCTTGGCAACCCTCCTAACTCCTCTCCTATAAGACAAGTCCCTATGCAGCCCCCACCCTTGCAACCCTCCTAACTCCCATCCTATAAGAAACAAGTCCCTTGCAACCCCCTACCCTTGGCAACCCTCCTAACTCCCTCTCCTATAAGACAAGAGTCCCTATGAAACCCCCTACCCTTGGCAACCCTCCTAACTCCCTCTCCTATAAGACAAGTCCCTATGCAACCCCCTACCCTTTGCAACCCTCCTAACTCCCTCTCCTATAAGACAAGTCCCTATGCAACCCCCTACCCTTGGCAACCCTCCTAACTCCCTCTCCTATAAGACAAGTCCCTATGCAACCCCCTACCCTTGGCAACCCTCCTAACTCCCTCTCCTATAAGACAAGTCCCTATGCAGCCCCCTACCCTTAGCAACCCTCCTAACTCCCTCTCCTATAAGACAAGTCCCTATGCAGCCCCCTACCCTTAGCAACCCTCCTAACTCCCTCTCCTATAAGACAAGTCCCTATGCAACCCCCTACCCTTGGCAACCCTCCTAACTCCCTCTCCTATAAGACAAGTCCCTATGCAACCCCCTACCCTTGCAACCCTCCTAACTCCCTCTCCTATAAGACAAGTCCCTATGCAACCCACATCCCCCTAACCCTTCAAGACACCCTACACCCCTCCTAACCTCCCCCTCTCCTATAAGACAAGTCCCTATGCAGCCCCCTACCCTTGCAACCCTCCTAACTCCCTCTCCTATAAGACAAGTCCCTATGCAACCCCCTACCTTAGCAACCCTCCTAACTCCCTCTCCTATAAGACAAGTCCCTATGCAGACCCCCTACCCTTGGCAACCCTCCTAACTCCCTCTCCTATAAGACAAGTCCCTATGCAACCCCCTACCCTTGGCTACCCTCCTAACTCCCTCTCCTATAAGACAAGTCCCTATGCAGCCCCCTACCCTTAGCAACCCTCCTAACTCCCTCTCCTATAAGACAAGTCCCTATGCAAGCCCCCTACCCTTGCAACCCTCCTAACTCCCTCTCCTATAAGACAAGTCCCTATGCAACCCCCTACCCTTTGCTACCCTCCTAACTCCCTCTCCTATAAGGCAAGCCCTCCCCCCCTATGCAACCCCCTACCCTTTGCAACCCCCCTAAGTATCTCTCCTATAAGGCAAGTCCCCCCCCGTCCCTATCACTGCTACGCCTCCATTGCTATTGCTACTACGAGAGCCGTCACACGCCTGCTCGCCCCGTAGTCATTCACGCCTCCCGCTTCCTGTAATCCTCTCCATTAATAATTAGATCCCCGAAGCGCGTCTCAGTCGATGAGCCTCACGCTTCACGGAGATCCTGGCTTTGTGTCCTGAATGAAGTCCTGCTGCCTTGGCGTGTGTGTGTGTGTGTGTGTGTGTGTGTGTGTGTGTGTGACTAGACCTCCTCCTCCTCCTCCTCCTCTCCTCTCTCTCCTCTTCCTCCTCTTCCTCCTCTTCCTCCTCTTCCTCCTCTTCCTCTTTCCTCCTCTTTCCTCTTCCTCCTCCTCCTACTACTCCTACTACTACTACTACTACTACTACTACTACTACTACTACTACAACCACTACTACTTCATCGACGTGTAGTGGGACTCGGAGTCCTTCATACAGGTAAGTGACAAGGACGTAAGGCCAGATAAGACAGGTAGGAGAGGATGAGAGTTAAAGGTACAGGTCGGATAAGGTGTGTGTAGAGGGGAAGGGAGGGATGGGTGGAAGGTGGGATAGGAAGGAATGAAGAGGCAGAAAGGATAAAAAATGAGAGAGGAAGAGGAAAAGAAATAGAGGAGAAGAGAAGAGAAGAGAAGAAGAAGAAGAAATGAAGAAGAGAAGAGAGAAGAAGAAATGAAGAAGAAAAGAAGAAGAAGCAAGAAGAATGAAGGAAGAAGAGAAGAAGAAGAAGAAGAAGAAGAAAAAAGAAGAAGAAGAAGAGAAGAAGAAGAAGAAGAAGAAGAAGAAGAAGAAGAAGAAGAAGAAGAAGAAGAAGAAGAAGAAGAAGAAGAAGAAGAAAGAAGAAAAGAAGAAGAAGAAGAAGAGAAGAAGAAGAAGAAAAGAAAGAAGAAGAAGAAGAAGAAGAAGAAGAAGAAGAAGAAGAAGAAGAAGAAGAAGAAAAAGAAGAAGAAGAAGAAGAAGAAGAAGAAGAAGAAGAAGAAGAAGAAGAAGAAGAAGAAGAAGAAGAAGAAGAAGAAGAAGAAGAAGAAGAAGAAGAAGAAGAAGAAGAAGAGGAGGATAGAACGGAATACAGAACCATTAAATCAACAATGCATTAAAATAACAAATTCAATTGAAACAAATCCATTCAATACAAAACAACATCACCATGACAAACAAACAACAAATGACGTCACTAAAGGGATTAAGAGAGAAAGGGATCAAAGGAGAAAAATAAATCAGATTCTTCTTGCTTGCCGAACACACAAATGCTTCGGCAGTTTGCGTCACGGCACACTCACGTCACTCTAATCACCTCTCAGTTTAATTTTGTTCTTTTTTCCTTCATTCCCTCATTACTTTTTTTTGTATTCCGTTTCTGCATCTTTCTCATTCCCTTTCTCATTATCCTCCACCTGTCAGCCACCCATCCCTTCCCTCCAGGGCATTTTTTAAACAAATCTTACTGGGCGACATTCTTTGGATATCCAGAAAGGTAAAGGCCTACCTGTTAAAATATGTTTTTTGGATACATCAACTTCACCCTTTTGTATGTTGTGTATAAATAAAGATCATATGCAGTAATAAGAGTGCACTTCTGGATCTAACACACACAGACAAAATGAACAATTGTATCCAGGAAGGATTTTATGAACAATTATCTTGTCGCCCAGTAGCTTAAAATTTTTCTTACTGGGCGACAGTTTTCCATCACTGGGAGACATTTTGGTAGCCCAGTTGTGATGTTAAAAAATGCACTGCTTCCCTCCCACCTATCCCTCTACACACACCTCTATCTTCCTCAACACAATGGTGCATGACGTGACTCCTATCAGTTTTTGGGCACCACACATATGTACCAATCCATAGTTGATTTTTCTTTTTTTAAGTTGGAACCTAGAGCGCCTGTAGTTTATTCTTATTTATTTATATTTTTTTTACGTACTTTGTTTACGTTAGAACCTATAATGCCTGTAGTTTATTTGATTTATCTATTGATTATTTATATTTCTTTACGTACTATACATGCATACATACATACATACCACACACATAGTATTCTAGCAAGTCACACATCAGCTAAATTTTCTTTCTTAAGCAATTCTACCAACTAACGTATGTCCACTTCAAACCTCTCATTTTCTTGCACTCATTTCTAATTCATTCTCATTATTTGCCCTCATTTCGAATCAATACCTCTCTGCCGAAACACCTTTACTTCTGATTTTCAATATTTTCATAAC
>JACEEZ010004794.1:602500-622500 GCA_016584305.1 Chionoecetes opilio | reverse complement strand
ACAAGCCATCTCGGGAGTCTTTCTAGCTTGTCTTGGGACCTTTTTGGAGATTTTTCTGGTGAGTCTTTTTTGAGACCAGGAGGGTGAGTGGAGAGGACCTTACGTGGTGGATTGAGTCATGGTCTTTGTATGGGCATGTCATCTTCCTTGGGTCTTTTGTCACGAGTCTTTCTCAGGTCTTAATTAAATCTTTGGTCTTATTAGTTTTGCCCATAAAAGGTAGTGAGGAAAAAAGGAAAATACTTAGTAATTTTTTGGGGTGGAAGGGAAAGAAGGACTTGATTTCAGTTTTCTTTGTTTTTGTGTGTGTCTAACTTGAATGATTATATTGCCTTGTTTTATTCACGTATTTTGTGATTTATTTGTATTTCTGTAGGAGTGTTCTTTGTTTTTCTTGGAGACTCGTGAAAAAATATGGGTTTCATCTAGCTATTACGAGATTTGATGTGTGGTGTGTGTGTGTGCGTGTGTGGTGTCGTGTGTGTTTGTGTGATGTGTGTGTGTGGGTAATGTTGTGGTGTGTGTTGTGTGTGTGTGTTGTGTGTGTTAGTGTGTGTGTGTGTGTGTGTGTGGTTGTGGTGTGTGTGTTGTGTGTGGGTTGTGTGGAGGGTGAAAGAAGGAGATTCGATTGCTTGTTTAGTGAGAGAGAGTGGAGAGAGGATTGACCTGATTATTGAGAGATTGAGATGAGAGAATGAGTAGTTAGATAGGAGAGTAGTGAGATAGTGAGAGAGAGATGGAGAGAGAGAGAAGATAAAATTACTACTGAAGTAATACAAAGAGAAGAGAGGTTGGAAGGGAGATGAGGAGATGAGGGGGAGAGAGGGGGAGGATGGGTGATGGTGAGGAGGAGTATGGTGAGGAGGTGGAGGAGGAGTGATGGGCCAATAGACTTGTGATGCAATGGTAATCTTTTTGGTGTTGTTGTGTTTTGGATTGGTTTGTTTTTTTCTTCTCTCTTGTTAGGGCGAGCTCCAAGGAGAGAGAGAGAGAGAATTAGAGAGCGAAGGGGGAAGAGGAGGATCCGCACCTTTGAGAGAGAAAACAGAAGTGATAAAATAATATATACTGAAAAGTAAAAAAACGAGGCCAAGAAGCAATTGAAAAGGAAGGAGGAGGGGATAAGGGGGGGGAGGGGGGGAGGAGGAGGGGAGGAGGGGAGGAGGAGGAGGAGGAGGAGGAGGAGGAGGAGGAGGAGGAGGCCACAACAAACTTGGACAATGGTAATCCTTCTTTTGCGTGTTTTTTCAGTCTTCTCGGACAAAATTCCCGTCTTGGTATCTTTTCTTTCTCTTTCTCTCTCTCTCCTCTCTCTCTCTCTCTCTCTCTCTCTCTCTCTCTCTCTCTCTCTCTCTCTCTCTCTCTCTCTCTCTCTCTCTTGGTGCAGGAATGAAGCAGAGGTATATCGTTCTCTGTTTCTCTACAGCGCAAACTTCTCCTGACGAGGGCGAAGGAGGAGGAGGTGTTGGAGGTGTTGGGGGTGTTGGGGGTGTTAGGGGTGTTGGAGGTGTTGGGGGGTGTTGGGGGTGTTGGGGGTGTTAGGGGTGTTGGAGGTGTTGGGGGGTGTTGGGGGTGTTAGGGGTGTTGAGGTGGTGTAGTGTAGGTCCGCGGCTGTCTCACCTCTCAGACCAAGACTAACCTTAGAGACTCCCCGTGTCGCCTATATATTCGTCAGGGGAACCAACACCACCACCACTACCCTCCCGCCCCTGCCACGGATGAGAGGGGGGCTCCGAGGGGATCACCAACTCTCCACGTGCCCCCCCACCGCCCCCTAGTGCCCCCTCCCACGATTTCCGGATTTTTCAACTAAATAAAAAGGGGATTCACGTGATGACGCTGAGGACCAAACAAAAATGGGGGATTTAAACCGGCTGATGAATAAGAGGTGCCATTTCCATATAGACAGAGGGGATTGCAAGGGATTCAACGCCATCTTTGCCGACAATCCCGCTGGAGAGGTGCAAATTGAGGGATTTATCGCGTTTTTTTCTTTCTCTCTTTTTGCCTCAGACCAAAAAAATCTCCGGCGAAAGTGATAAAAAAGACTTGGGATTGGATTAAAGGGTAAAGTCACTTGTCTCATGTCACCTATGTGGTAATCCCTCAACCTTACCTGTCCAATCCCTTCTTATCCCTAATCCCTAATCCCTCGACAGCTTCCCCACAATCCTCATCGATTCAACAGCTACCTTATCTCTCTACCTTATTGTCTTTACTACCTTCACAAATCAGTCTGTAATCTTATCAAAAGAACCTCAATTACTTACACCCAAATACCAGTGATCTTTAAATACCCACCACCTTCTTCTTCATCTCCTCCTCCTCTTCCTCCTCTTCTTCCTCTTCCTCCTCCTCCTCCTTCAAGTCACGCCCCGATACCCAAACCTTCACGCCCCACCTCTCTTCCTCCCCTTCCCACACTTTCACACCCCACTACCTGCTCCCCCACCCACGCCCCTCCCCCTCCTTCACGCCCCTTCCGCCCTTTGAGGATTGAGACCTGGTAGCCTGAAAAAATGAAGGGCTTTGTGGTGAGCCCGTACGAGGAAAATCAGAGAGTGACAAAATGGGAGACGAGCCGAGTTTAGCTGGCGTGATATCCTGCTATTAGGGGTCCTGCCTGCCTGCCTGCCTGCCTGCCTGCCTGCCTGCCTGCCTGCCTCGCCTGCCTCGCCTGCCTGCCTGCCTGCCTGCCTGCCTGCCTGCCTGCCTGCCTGCCTGCCTGCTTGCCTGCCTGCCTATCCCACGCCTACTTGCTTGCGTGTTTACTTTCTTGTTTATCTGCCTAGCTATAGTTGTTATTTTGTATTTGTTTATGTTTGTTTGTGTGTGTGCTTTTCTCTTGTCTGTCTGTCTGTCTGTCTGTCTGTCTGTCTGTCTGTCTGTCTGTCTGTCTGTCTGTCTGTCTGTCTGTCTGTCTGTCTGTCTGTCTCTCTCTGTCTCTCTTTTTTTTTCTCTCTATCTATCCATCTATCTATCTCTATCTCTCTCTTTCATGGGCTTTCGGTATCATCCCAATTGATTGTCTTTCATATAATTTTCAAACAAAACAATAATCAAAACGACACAAAAATAGAAAAAACTAATATCAAAACATAAATAAGTAAAAGAACACATGTATGAACGACCATCACCATCACCATCACCATCACCAACAACAACACAACACCATACATTACCATCCCCACTAAACCACCACCACCACCACCACTACATCACCACCATGCAATAGTTATAACATACGACCCTAACCCAACACCCAGGTCGCCCCTTCCCACCCACCACCCACCCCGCAACCCTGTCTGTCTTGTTCCCATGATGCACTGCGCTCATCGCCCCCCGTGAGTTGCAACGCTTCGATTCCCGCGGCCACAGGAGGGATCATGCCACAAATTCTGGTTCAGGCGATAGGGTGATATGGAGTCTGTGAGAGATGTGGTCGTGGTGGCAGAAGTATTGACGTCATGTGGAGGAGGAGGAGGAGGAGGAGGAGGAGGAGGAGGAGGAGGAGGAGGAGGAGGAGGAGAGAGGGAGAGAGGAGAGGGGGAGGGAGGAGAGGGGAAAAAGATGGGTCGCGCGGTGTGTGTTGGAAAGAGAGAGAAGAAAAAAACGTCGGGGTTGTAGGAAGGAAATATTTTGTCACAGTTGAAGATATTTTACACACTCGTTCCACATAAAAATGGTCTTATCTGCAGTGACTGTCCGGGTGAAAGGGGGGGAAGCAGGGGAGAGAGGGGAGAGAGAGGGGAGAGGAAGAGGCACGAGATGTCAACTGGGAGGAGAAAGAAATGTCTCGTGAAAACTCCGAACCTTCAGAGTCTTCTAAAGAATGGGAGGAGTAAAAATAGGAGGAAAAAGTAAGGTAGCGAAATGATACAGAAAAAACAATGAAGGTATAAATAGACCTACATACTCTTGAGACTTAAAATTTGTCTCCTATTATGAGTATTAAAAGACATCATTTGAGTTTTAACTAATTGGATATGAACTGATACTACAGATTCGCATTCAAGTTAGTTTATCAGTGATTAAGTTAGTTAGTTGTGTTTGTGATAGTTAGTTAGGTAATGATAAACTAGCTAGTCTATTACTCACTCGATCATTACCACTAATATAACTAGATAAATAGTTAGCTAGGGTGTTGATTAGTTAATGAGTTGTATTGTTCAGTTAGTCAATCATGTAGCCACAAGGTAAGGGAAGGAAGAGAGATTAGGGTTAGTGATTAGGCGCGTAACACGAGGAATGAAGCTTGTTTTGGGTCTTTCAGGTGATTCAGACCCCTAAAAGATCACATTCAGACCCCTAAAAGATCAGATTCAGACCCTTAAAATATCACACTCAGACCCTTAAAAGATCACACTCAGACCCTTAAAAGACCACATTCAGACCCCTAAAAGATCACATTCAGACCACAAAAAGATCACATTCAGACCCCTAAAAGATCACATTCAGACCCCTAAAAGATCACATTCAGACCCCTAAAAGATCACATTCAGACCACAAAAAGATCACATTCAGACCCCTAAAAGATCACATTCAGACCACAAAAAGCACATCAGGACCCTAAAAGATCCATTCAGACCCTAAAAGACACATTCAGACCCCTAAAAGATCCATTTCAGACCCCTAAAAGAACCACATTCAGACCTTAAAAGATCACTTCAGACCCTAAAAGATCACATTCAGACCTAAAAGATCACATTCAGGACCCCTAAAAGATCACATTCAGACCCCTAAAAGATCACATTCAGACCACAAAAAGATCACATTCAGACCCCTAAAAGATCACATTCAGACCCCTAAAAGATCACATTCAGACCCCTAAAAGATCACATTCAGACCCCTAAAAGATCACATTCAGACCCCTAAAAGATCACATTCAGACCCCTAAAAGATCACATTCAGACCACAGCACAAGGAAAGCAAGACCATATGGCACATCCACCCTCGTCATTTTCTGATACCCTTATAGTTAACAGGAGGAAGAGAAGGAAGAGAAGGAATATTTAGGTAATCAAGTGGCTGTCAACCCATTGAATAAAGACTAAACAAATAAACAAAGGCACAAAGACAGAAAAAATAAGAAATAAAAGAACATAACAAACAATACGAATAAAAAAAAAAGTAAGAACCAGAACATGAAAACAAACGTGATGCTAAAATAACTCAAAATAAAAATTGGATATGGAAAAAAAAAATCTTCTGTAAGAGCAAAGCGATGGAATAAAACGAGGATTGTCGGTGTGAAATAAAGGGTGACTGTCCGCCAGGGTGTAGCAGGAGGGCCGGGGTGACTAGGGTGAGAGGGGTGAGCGAGGGCAGCCTATACAGAGGGTGAGGGGAAAAGGCCTCACAACAATATGCTGGCAGCGACCCCCTTCACCTTAATCGCTTTACAAACAAATCGTAATTGTGTTATCAGATGTTTGTGTCCGGGTTCACTTTGAGAGAGAGAGAGAGAGAGAGAGAGAGGAGAGAGAGAGAGAGAGAGAGGAGAGAGAGAGAGAGAGAGAGAGGAGAGAGAGAGAGAGAGAAGAGAGAGAGAGAGAGAGAGGAGAGAGAGAGAGAGAGAGAGAGAGAGAGAGAGAGAATGGTGGTGGTGGTGGCAAGGAAAAATTAGTGCAAGTGAGAGAGAAAGAAAAGGACTAGTATTTCCATGCACCGCTATCTCTCTCGCCATGTACTTTATACTTTCCTCCTCCTCCTCCTCCTCCTCCTCCTCCTCCTCCTCCTCCTCCTCCTCCTCTTCCAACCTCTTTGTGTACCTCTGCAGTAAATTCATGTGGCGAGCATAAAAAGGGTAAAGAGCAGGAAGGGTGGAAGGAAGGGTGGAAGTAAGAAGGGAAGGGGAGACGGTAATGAGGAATGAAAAGGTAGGAGAAGGAAGGAAGGAAGGAAGAAGAAGGAAGGTAAGAGAAAGAAGGAAGGAAGGAAGAAGGAAGGTAAGAAAAGGAAGGAAGGAAGGAAGGAAGGAAGGAAAGAAGGAAGGTAAGAAAGAAGGAAGGAAGGAAGGAAGGAAGGAAGAAGGAAGGAATCAAAGGCTGTAACATGATAAGGAATGGACAAAGAAGAAGGCACAAGGAAGAAAAAGAAGAAATAAAGAAGCTAACAAAAGAAGGAAGAAGAAAAGGAAGGAAGGAAGGAAGGAAGGAAGGAAGGAAGGAAGGAAGGAAGGAAGGAAAGAAGGAAGGAAGGAAGGAAGGAAGGAAGGAAGAGAAGGAAGGAAGGAAGAAAAGAAGTAAAGAATCGTAAGAGAAGATAGAGGCTGATCAAAGTAAGTGCAGAATGAAATCTCTTCCCTTCTCCTCTCTCTCCTCTCTCTCTTCCTCTCTTCTCTCTCTATAACACAACAACAGCGGCAACCACAACAACACCAACAATGAGGAAGAATAACACAGTGAGGCACAATTCACAATAAAAGCGGATACAAGCTAGAGACCACTCCAAGACACTCGCCTCAAACTACCACGACCACATCGCCTCAAACTGCCACGACACCATCGCTCAAAACTACACGACCACCATGGCTCAAACTACACGACCACCATTGCCTCAAACTACCACGACCACCATTGCTCTCAAAACTCCACGACCACCATTGCCTCAAAACATACAACCAACACATTGCGCCAAACTACACACCACATCCCAACAATACCACGACACCATGCTCAAAACTACACATGACCACCATCGCACTCAAAACTACCAGACACCATGGCCTCAAACTACCACACACATTGCTCAAAACGACCACCATCGCTCAAAACTACCACGACCACCATCGCCTCAAAACTACCACACCACCATTGCCTCAAAACTACCACGACCACCATTGCCTCAAAACTACCACGACCACCATCGCCTCAAAACTACCACGACCACCATTGCCTCAAAACTACCACGACCACCATTGCCTCAAAACTACCACGACCACCATCGCCTCAAAACTACCACGACCACCATTGCCTCAAAACTACCACGACCACCATTGCCTCAAAACTACCACGACCACCATTGCCTCAAAACTACCACGACCACCATTGCCTCAAAACTACCACGACCACCATTGCCTCAAAACTACCACGACCACCATCGCCTCAAAACTACCACGACCACCATTGCCTCAAAACTACCACGACCACCATCGCCTCAAAACTACCACGACCACCATCGCCTCAAAACTACCACGACCACCATCGCCTCAAAACTACCACGACCACCATCGCCTCAAAACTACCACGACCACCATCGCCTCAAAACTACCACGACCACCATGGCCTCAAAACTACCACGACCACCATCGCCTCAAAACTACCACGACCACCATGGCCTCAAAACTACCACGACCACCATGGCCTCAAAACTACCACGACCACCATCGCCTCAAAACTACCACGACCACCATGGCCTCAAAACTACCACGACCACCATCGCCTCAAAACTCGCCTTCTTGTCATTCATTCCTTTGTCGTAGCGGCATTTGGGTATCTTATTAATTTTCAAGTAGCAGCATTTGACCATTATTTTTTTTCTTTAAGTAGCAGCATTTGACCATTATTTTTTTTCTTTAAGTAGCAGCATTTTACCATTATTTTTTCCTTTAAGTAGCAGCATTTGACCATTATTTTTTTCTTTAAGTAGCAGCATTTGACCATTATTTTTTTCTTTAAGTAGCAGCATTTGACCATTATTTTTTTCTTTAAGTAGCAGCATTTGACCATTATCTTTTTCTTTGAGTAGCAGCATTTGACCATTATTTTTTTCTTTAAGTAGCAGCATTTGACCATTATTTTTTCTTTAAGTAGCAGCATTTGACCATTATTTTTTTCTTTAAGTAGCAGCATTTGACCATTATTTTTTTCTTTAAGTAGCAGCATTTGACCATTATTTTTTTCTTTAAGTAGCAGCATTTGACCATTATTTTTTTCTTTAAGTAGCAGCATTTGACCATTATTTTTTTCTTTAAGTAGCAGCATTTGGCTATTATTCTTAGTAACGGCATTTGGCTATTTTTTTCAGTAACTGCATTTGACTACATTTTCTTAAGTATAGCGGCATTTGGCTATATATTTTTCTTCAAGTAGTGGCATTTGGCTATATATTTTTCTTCAAGTAGTGGCATTTGGCTATATATTTTTCTTCAAGTAGTGGTATTTGGCTATATATTTTTCTTCAAGTAGTGGCATTTGGCTATATATTTTTCTTCAAGTAGTGGTATTTGGCTACATATTTTTCTTCAAGTAGTGGCATTTGGCTATATATTTTTCTTCAAGTAGTGGCATTTGGCTATATATTTTTCTTCAAGTAGTGGTATTTGGCTATATATTTTTCTTCAGACACAGGTAATTGGCTATGTTTTCTTCAGGACTACCGTTATTTGGCCATAATTTCTTAAGTAGATACATTTAAGTAGATGTTAAGTAAAAATTAAGTAGAATGTAAGTAAGTAAGTAAGGAATGAGTAGAAGAAAACCCTACATAATAATAGCAACCACTATTACCAACAACCATTACGACCACTACCACCATCACTATCAACAACTACACCACCTATAACAATGGTTCTCAACCTTTTTTGTCCCATTCCCCCTTTTGCAGTCACTGTTCCACCTGTGGACCCCTACAACGAAATAGGCTAAGCCAGCAAAATTAATAGAAGACTTTTCTGCAAAAAAATAAATACATTCATGTAAAATGCCTTGCACTGTTATGCTGATTAAGCTGTAGGCCTATTTATATGAAAACAGAACACGTTCTGTTCAGCATACTTTTATATTTAAGTAAAATACATAAGAAAAATGTCATGTTATTGTTGTTATAGTTGTAGGTATTGTACGCAAAAGCTATCCTTATAATACTTGCCTTATTTATAAGCGTGCAAGCACATGTATGAATAAAAGAAAGAAAAAAAATCACATAACCAAACACTTCAGTTTCACGTTTTAAAAACAGCAATCTTAAGTATAACAAATTCACGTCACAGAATAGATAGTCCCAAGATTTAAAGACAAATAAAATTCAAATTATCAACAAGGTAGGTTATCGCACAGGTAGGTTGAAGCAAAAGGCAAAATAACTAAAACAACCAGATCACTTATTTTAGGATATGATTCCGTCATTGAACACCAGAAGCTAGACAAGGAGTTTGACTGGAACACATTCTTAACTGTTGAATCGTGGATAAGCTCAATGAACTCTTCTTATGCGTCTTCTGACACATCATCAACCTGACATAAGAACGGATTTTTTGCTAATCCTGCCTAGCACTATGAATGAGGGTAATCATTGCACTTACTATTACCATCATAAAATAACGGTTATTCATTTTCTCTCTCATATTATTATATTCCTGTATAATAAATTAAAAAAATAATTAGATTCTTAGAATCTCTATGGACCCCTTGAAATTCTTCCATGGACCCCTTGGGGACCATGGACCCCTGGTTGGAAACCACTGACCTATAACAAGAACAGCCACACCATCTATAACAACAACAACAACTACACCACCTATAACAACATCAACTATACTACACCAACAACAACAACAACTACAACTACTACCTATAACAACAACAACTACACCACCTATAATACCAACAACTACACCACCTATAACAACAAAACTACTACTACTACTACACCACCTACAACAACAACAACTACACCAACCTATAACAACTACACCACCCCCTATAAGAAAAACAACTATATATATATATACAACTATACCTTCTATAACAACATCAACTACACCACCTACAACAACAACTACTACTACTACTACTGCTACTACTACTACACCACCTATAACAACAACTACACCACCTATAACAACAACAACTACACCACCTACAACTACAACAATTACACCACCTATAACAACAGCAACAACTACACCACCTACAACAACAACTACACCACCTACAACTACAACAACTACTACTACACCACCTACAACAACAACAACTAAACCACCTATAACAGCAACAACTACAACTAAACCACCTATAACAACAACAACTAAACTACACCACCTTTAACAACAACAACAACTACTACTACACCACCACCTATAACAACAACAATTACACCACCTATAACAAAAACAACAACAAGGGCAGGAGAGCCACGACACAGACCCACTTCGATATACGATGTACAGCGCAGCTAATAGCCACCGTTACGGGCTATGACGGGCATACAAACAGATATAACGTCGAGTATAATAAACAAGGATTATGCCAGTTTGACCAGCCAGGGCATACATTTATACACGCAGCGCCAAAGGCAATTAAACGTGTATCCTTTTAATGTACAGAATGTATTGGTACAGTGGAAATCGTGGATTGTGTAGTGAGCGAGGGGAGGGGGAGTGAGGGGAGGAAGACTGGTGGGGAGGGGGTAGTGGGGTGTTTTGGGGAAGGGGGAAGAGGGAGATGTGGGGTGATGGGGGTGCAAAAAGTGGGGTACCTGTAGTTATAGGAGAGTAGGAGGTATTGGTAGATATGGAAAGGCTACAAAAAGGAGAGGATAGGTATAGTGCAAGTAAGAGATGAGGTAAATAAAGAATAGAAGAGTAGAAGGTAGTAGATGAGAGGATGATAAAAGAGCTATAGGAGAGTAGGAAGTGTTGGGAGATAAGGAAAAAGACTAGAAAAAGGAGATACACACTCAGAAAAAAAAAAATAAACAAACGGGTTTTAACTATTAAGGAGGTAGATTGCCGATTTTACATCCACCCATCATCTACCCTTTTTAAGACACTAAATATCCTCCAAGGTAGGAGGGTAGAAGGGTAGCGATTATTACAACCTTCATTTACCCTTGTCTACCCTTTTTAGACAGAGAGGTGGTTGCAAAAGGGGTATATTTAGCGTCGACCGAAAGAGGGTAATTTGAAAGGGGTAAAAAGGGTAGCAGTTATTCATCACTACCCAAACTACCACTGATTTCTTATACCCTTCTACTTTTCTAAGAGGTAAGGTTAGAGGTACAGAGGTGAAGAAAAAGGAATAGAAGGTTAAAGGGTATTGTTTAGGAAAAGTACAGTAAAGGGAAACATAGACTTAGGGAGGAGAGGAAGTAAGAAGGTTTGAGGTGAGTTGGAGATGAGATGAAGGGTTTGCTGGAGACGAAAGGAAAGGAGGAAAGGAAGAGAAGATTAGTGTTGATGGAAGGGGTAGGAAGAAGGAAGAAGGAAGAAGGGGAGGAAGAAATGAAAGGATGTGTACAGGATGTGAAAGAGAAATGGAAAGCAGGTGTAAGTGGGAAAGGAGTTAAGGAAGGAAGAGGGGAACCAAGAGAAGAAATAAGAGGAAGAGGAAGAAGAGGAGGAAGATGAGATGAGTGTAGGTTAGTAGAACTGTCTATAGTGTGTGTCAGAGAGAGAGAGAGAGAGAGAGGAGAGAGAGAGAGGAGAGAGAGAGAGAGAGAGAGAGAGAGAGAGAGAGAGAGAGAGGAGAGAGAGAGAGAGAGAGAGAGGAGAGAGAGAGAGAGAGAGAGAGAGAGAGAGGAGGAGAAGAGAGAGAGAGAGAGAGAGAGAGAGAGAGAGAGAGAGAGGAGAGAGAGAGAGAGAGAGAGAGAGAGAGAGAGAGAAGAGAGGAGGAGAGAGAGAGAGAGAGAGAGAGAGAGAGAGGAGAGAGAGAGAGAGAGAGGAGAGAGAGAGAGAGAGAGAGAGAGAGAGAGAGAGAAGAGAGAGAGAGAGAAGAGAGAGAGAGAGATGGAGGAGACAGATGAAGAGAGAGAGAGAGAGAGAGAGAGAAAGAAATGGAAAGAGAGAGAAAGAAGCGAAGAGAGACGAAGAGAGAGAGAAAATGAAAGAGAGAGAGAAGAGTAACCAATTATAGAATGAAGAGAGAGAAAAAGGGAAAGAGGAAAGAGAACAGAGGATAGGAAGAGAGAGGCAAGGAGGAAAGGAGGAAGGAAGGAAGAGGGAGGAGGAAAGAGGGGGGAAGGAAGGGGGGTGTTTTAATTCGTAATGTCGTGGTTCACAATATTTAGAATTAATCCCGTTAATACGAAGCCAAATAATAATAAATGCACATAAATTCAATATGGCGTCCAGGGATTTATATTCAACAAATTCAATCATTGCAATGGATTGAGAGAGGATGGGCGGGAGAGGCTGGGGGGGAAGGGGGGAGGGGAAGGGGGAAGGAAGGGGAGAGGAGGGGAAAGCAAGGACAACAGAGAGAGAGAGAGAGAGAGAGAGAGAGAGAGAGAGAGAGAGAGAGAGAGAGAGAGAGAGAGAGAGAGAGAGGTGGGGGTTTTAACTATTTTAGAGAGCTTTATGATAAAAATTGGTAGGAAAAAACAAATGTATTGGTGTGATGTTTATCTCAGTTGATGACTCACGATTGTTGTTGTTGTTGTTGTGGTGGTGGTGGTGGTGGTGGTGGTGGTGGTGGTTAATTAGTTTTAGCCTTCAGTGTCTGCGTTATTATTACTATTATGGTTATCATTATTATTATATCACAATTTTTATTATTATTGTTATATGAATGAGCTCATATTTTACGATACGGTTTGTTGGGGAGGATGTCATGTCATGTCACTAATATCAAAGTTTCTGTCTGGATATTTTCTATTTACTTGTTGCTAGTTTTCAAAGGAAGGTGGAGGTAAGGAAAGGAGAGAGAGAAAAGAAGGGAAGGAGGAAGAGGAGGAGGAGGATTAGCAAGACGAGGAGAAGACATGGAAGGTGATGGTCTCAGATTACGTGTCTTCGTGACCACCACACCACACCGCCCGCACGCACGTACGCACGCACGCACGCACGCACGCACACGCACGCACGCACGCACGCACCGCACACGCACACACACGCACACACACACACACACATGCCAAATTACACTTCAAGGTATAAGTAAATTATAATATCTATACGGTTAATAGTCCTTCATATACGATAAAACATACATTACCTTAAAGAAATAAAGACAAATCAGACATGCAGACACAGACAGGTAGCGAATCATCACAGCATCCACACACCCGTACTAACATCCACACACCTGTCACACCATCCATACACATACAGGAGGAGGAGGAGGAGGAAGCTCGGAGTTAAGACAGAGTGCGTAGAGACGCCTCAAAGAGTGTTGGGCGCCGCTTGAGGGCGGCGGACGCCAAGCCCAAAGAATATCCGTATAAAATTCCTGGATCCAGAATCGGATCCGGATCAACTCTAAAAAATAATCGCTTCTAAGTTAGGCCAAGCCCCACTTCTGGTGAAATTTTTAATCAAATCCGCTAATAACTTGTTACGTAATCCTGCTAACAAACAAACAGATAAACAAACAAACAAACCAAACCGATTACTGATAATGACATAATAATGATAAAAATATTACAATAGTAATGATAAGCATTATAATATTGATGATTATAATAATTATAATAATAAAATAATACTAATAATAACA
This sequence comes from Chionoecetes opilio, assembly GCA_016584305.1. NCBI lineage: Eukaryota > Metazoa > Arthropoda > Malacostraca > Decapoda > Majidae > Chionoecetes > Chionoecetes opilio. The sequence goes on along the minus strand of JACEEZ010004794.1, from coordinate 609,061 downwards.
ATTATTATTATTATTATTATTATTATATTATAATAATAACAAAATAAAAATAAAATAATAATATTGACAATAATGATGCAAATATAAATAATAATAAGGCATAAAAATCTAAAGTGTTAGTGAAGCGTGGCAAAGTATCCCCGCAGAGTTCGTCCCCCACCCTCGCCTCCTCGGCACAGCTTACCGACACTCCCCCCATCACTTATATAAACATAAGAACACGACAGCAATTCAAGACAGCATTCTTCCCCTGATGACTGAAAAATAATCCACCTATTACAAAATATAAAGATAATATATATATATAATTCAACAAGGCTTTTTCTCTTCCCACACCAAGCTTTTCATTCAGTGTATCCTTTTCTAACGCCAGCTTGGCCTTCAAAACCTTGACCAACGGCTCTGGAGAAGACGGCCGTGTTGGGCTCCTCCTTGAGGGCGGCACACGCTAAGTTACTCAGGATATCTTTCAAAAATTCTTGGATCCAGATCCGGGTCGACTCTAAAAGTGAATCCCTTCTAAACTAGGCCAAGTCCCACCTCGGGTAGAATTTTCATGGAAATCCGTCCGTAACTTTTTGTATAATTTTCTAACAAACAAACATACCGTACTGATCACATAGCCTCCTTGTAGGACGTAGCAATAGCAACAACAAGATGACGCAATCCATACTATGATCGTTATGCATCCAAAAATATTCTGATCTTAATTATTAAGGTCCTTACTGTACCCGCTGTCCTGACAAACCCTCCCCCCATATGAGATGCTGCCATCTGTGTGTGTGAAAAAGAGAGAGAGAGAGAGAGAGAGAGAGAGAGAGAGAGAGAGAGAGAGAGAGAGAGAGAGAGAGAGAGAGAGAGAGAGAGAGAGAGAGAGAGAGAGAGAGAGAGAGAGAGAGAGAGAAATTTCTGATATACAGGTCGCCATTTAGAGTTTGTCATACGGTTGTTGTAAAACGTAAAAAATCGTGTTTTGCTTCACTGTAACCTCAAAAAAGATGTTATTTCGTATTTACCTTCGTTATTATCAAAGTTTATTTGGCATTTTCAGGCATTGTGTTAATTTATCATGGTTGGCAATGGCGTCGTTGTACCATTATTTGGGGGAGGAACACACACACACTCTCTCTCTCTCTCTCTCTCTCTCTCTCTCTCTCTCTCTCTCTCTCTCTCTCTCTCTGGACGGGAATGTTGAGAAGACACGCTGTTCTCCCTTGCGCTTCAATTTACATTATTTTCCTGCCTAACATTTTCTCCCTCGTACCACACCTGGGTAATCACCGCGCCGCTAATTACGCCTTGTCTACCTACACCCACGGGAAAGGCGGCCGCGTTTTTATCCTCACCTGTGTACGTATGTGTGTGTATCTATGTGTGTAGCTAATCGCACGCGTGGCTGCAGGCTTGGTATACAGAATGATTGACATGTGTGTGTGCGTGTGTGCGTGTGTGCGTGTGTGTGTGTGTGTGTGTGTGTGTGTGTGTGTGTGTGTGTGTGTGTGTGTGTGTGTGTGTGTGTGTGTAGTGTGTGGTGTGTGTGTGGTGTGGTGTGTGTGGTGTGTGTGTGTGTGTGGGTGTGTGATGAGAGTGAGGTGGGGGAGGTGTGTTGGTGAGAGAGAGAGAGAGAAGAGAGAGAGAGAGAGAGAGAGAGAGGAGAGAGAGAGAGAGAGAGAGAGAGAGAGAGAGAGAGAGAGAGGAGGGAGAGAGAGAGAGAGAGTAATACCATGAAATAGACTCTCAGGAAGGAAAGTATCACATCACCTCAGAAACCCAACTACAAACACAAGTCTTACATCTTTGGAAAATCATCACTTTATGGCATTGCAGCGGGGCGACAAATCCGAGACATCATCACCTACCTGCACTCTCCTGAAACTCACTCCGGCGTAAAATAAACAAAACCAATCACCTGAGGAGTCAAGTAACGCCAGATAGACATCACATATAAATAGAATACAAGGAGACAGACAGAAATATGAACCGATATATACAGACAGATAGACAGTCTCGGTATATATAAAGATCTTTGAGGCGACTTGTAAGCGTTCGCACCTGATAAGCTTTTGAACCGATAAGATAACACAGATCCATCTCCTTACTTCCTGGCGCCAACCTGGACTGACACACGTGGCGCCATGAGGGAAATGCTGCGGACGTGATGCTGAGTGCTGAGTGAATCCCAAGTATGCTGATTATACAGTATATAAAGTAATATATTCAGTAGTATATTCGGTATAGTAAAAAAATAAAAAAAATATTGCATGTTAGAAACGAATATTCTCGGCTGCTTTTATACATGCTTATGCTGAGCGGCTGTAGGTAAATGTTGTGTTGTTTCTATTGTCAGTGATGCTTAGGTATTCCAAATTATACTGGCTGATTCTAAGCAATGTTGAGTAATGATGAATACGTGTGAGTAATTGTTATAAAGGAATATTCTGAGCTATTTCTATACATGCTTATGCTGAGCGGGTGTATATTAGTGTTATTTGCCAGTGATGTTCCGGTATTCTAAATTATGCTGACTGATACTAAGCAATGTTGAATAAAGATGAGTACGTGTGAGTAATGGTGCGTGACGTGAACTGATAGTGAGGATATACTCTATATAGTGAGTGTCGTATAAGGTAGCTTTGAAGAGCGGTATAGTGAGTGAGTCAGTAAATATAATGAAGTGCCAGACATTGGAGGTCATATGGCACTATATTTTATGAAGCAAATGGTGAGATGAAAAGAAATGGGAAGGCGATGTATAGAAAGATGGAACGGTATATACAGTGGAATAAAGCGAATGTGCGGTGAGGTATAACGCGGGTGATGGTGATTGCGTGGCGATGAATGGTGATCAAGAATGGTAGACTGTTGAGAATGTTGAGAATGATACAGAGCGGTGCCTATAGGAACAGTACATGATATTAGACCGAGAATAAAGACGGAAAGTTTTAAATGAGCGACAAAAAATATGCGAAGTGAGAATGAAGAAAATGAATTGATAACGACAAAGAAGAACAATGACAATAAGCGATAGGACAACAAGAGTGATGATAATAATGATAAAAAATAACAATGATAAGTGATGAGATGTAAGTAGTAAAAACCGATAGAGCTGGAAAAAAAGTAATAGAGCTGAGTTATGTAGAGAGAGAGAGAGAGAGAGAGAGAGAGAGAGAGAGAGAGAGAGAGAGAGAGAGAGAGAGAGAGAGAGAGAGAGAGAGAGAGAAGAGAGAGAGAGAGAGAGGATGAGAGAGAGAGAAGAGAGAGAGAGAGAGAAGAGAAGAAGAGAGAGGAGAGAGAGAGAGAGAGAGAGAGAGAAAGAAAAAAAAATGACCACACTGCTGCTGGTGCTGGTCGGCGCTGTAGTGTCAGGCGTCAGTAATCCTGCTGACGGAGATTTCGGTGATGAAGAGCCAATTTTTGCACCTCCCCCCCCCTGCCTGACGATCACATAGCGCTGCAGGCAAGTGCGTCCCATGGTGTACACGGCAACGTTCATGTGTGCGCCGGAGTGAAAATGAGGCACTGCTTTTTTGCGCTTTCTCTTTCCTTTTTCCTCTCTCTCTCTCTCTCTCTCTCTCTCTCTCTCTCTCTCTCTCTCTCTCTCTCTCTCTCTCTCTCTCTCTCATTGGGTGTACTACATGAGGCTTTATCGTTCATGTACGGAATTCCACGCACATGGTTCGGTTTAGTCATAATTCACACATAATTATCAATCGCAAAGCTGATGTGGACTCGCAGCAACACCAGTGCACCACCACCACCACCACCATTGCCACCGCCATCACCACCGCCACGCCGCCGCCGCTATCCCCGCCGCTACCACCATTACATTGAGTTTTCTCCTACCCCCGCCGCTTCTGTTCTTACCACCACTGCTGTTACTACCGGCATCACCACTGCTATTATCATTATTATTACTCTAACTGCCTCTGTCAATGTTATCGTCATCACTATTATTGCCCTTGTTTCGTCATCACCACCATGACTGTTATCTGACTGGCATCACCACTATACTGCTTCTATCACTACCGTAATTATGACTGTTATCCTCATCACTATATATCATCTTCACTGTTATACCGTCATTGCCACTATCGTCATCATCACTACTACTACTATACTATATTGCTTTAATGTTATTGCTATTATTTTTAGTATCACCATCTTTCGTGTTATTTTCACCATCACTACGACCATAATTAAGTGTTATGATAAACGCTATCGGTACATAACACTTATCATCACAACCATGCACATTTCCCTTTATTCTCGAAACTATCAAGAAACCACTGTTCCAGCCACCATCCATCACTATATATCACCACCTAAACCATTTTCATTGTCACCACATACCACTATAGCAAAACCAGTACCGCTATAGATCATCACCAGTCACCACCACGTGTTCATCACCACTAATACACCGCTACTATCCGAATCTGTCTTCAGTATACAACATCACTACCATTCCCTTCACCACCACCACCACCATCACCAACAGCGTGGATCTATACACCACCACCAGCACTGCCGCCTGTCGCTACCGCCGCCACCACCACCAACAACAACAACAACACCGCCATCACATACAACAAAGACTTATACGCATACAACCATGCCTGCTGCCGCCACCACAATCACCGCCGCAGAACATACATCAACAATACAGAAAATACACAACATACACACACACAAATTGATGGAAAAAAATGTTATCGATACCCAAAGACAACGCCAAACAGAACAACGAAGATGAACACAACACAACGCGACGTGGACCCAAAACCATCATCGGAAACATCACAAAAAAAGAGAAAAAAACGGAAATTCGTAAAAATCAACAAAATGGTGAACACAATACTGAACGCTGCCATGAACTCACCAATGATGGGCGGCTTCTTGTCTGTGGGCGTGGGCGGCAACACCGTAGAAGGGGTGGGCGTTAGGGGATGGAGGGGCGGCGGACCTCGCAGGGCTGAGGACACGCCCGTCTGGTGGGTGCCGAGGCCAGCATGTGAGGCGGGCGTGCCGTGGGTTGAAGCGTGGGCGTGGGACAGGCCGTGGAGAGCATCGTGGGCGTGAGTGACTTCCAGATGGTGCAGGGCGTCGTGGGCGGCGGCGTGGCGGTGAGAGAGGACGTGAGTGTGGTCGTGCGTGTGGTCGTGGGTGTGTGTGGGCGTGTGGGCGTTGTCATGGGTGAGTGAGGGCGGCTGGAGGTCGTGGAGGGAGAGTCCATCATGGAGGCCGGACGTGAGGCCATCCATGGTGGCGTGTCTCCTGAGGGTGGCGGCGGCGGCAGAGGCAACGGCGGCTCACATGCGGGCCTCGCTTTCCACCTGACCTGCAGCCGGGGCCGCCCTCCGAGGGGCCCCACGCGACTTGGCTCACTGGCGGGCTGTTCCTCCTCGGCCGCAGCGCCCAAGTCACGGCTTCCGGCGCGGTAAATTCGGCTCAGGTGGGGCTCAAGGCGTAAGTCGCGGCAAGTCGGGGCAATCCTGCAGTATCCGCCACAATCACCGGCGCCGCTCAATCCTGCCCCGTCGGAGGCCGTCCCGTCGCCGCCGTCGCGCGCTAGTCCACCCCTTGCCACTCCAAATCTTTCAGAAATCCCCACCCAAGTCGCTGGTTGTACGAAGGGCTTACTGGCGAAGCTCCCGGAGCCCTGGTGAAGTCCGTGGGCTTGGCCAGGCTTCGGTCAGACTCCCGCTGCTCCGTCAGGCCGCCTCCCGCTTGGCCCAGCGCCGCCGTCAGCAGCCTCGCGCCCCCAACACCTGCCAATCTTCCCTCAGTTTCGGGAGGTCGCTTTTTTTTTTATCCGCGTAAATGGCAGGCGAGCGCACACGGGTCTTACTTGGAACAATCGGTATTCTGGTATGACCGCGGGTATTGCCAGTAGTTAACTTGGGCTAAATCATCCGACATTATCTTCGACCATTTGGCGGGGCGGCGGGTGGGCGGGGCCAGGCTCAGAGGGCCAATCAGGCGTCACCGCGACCCGTCAGCCAACAAGACATCTGTCGCCAAGCATTACGGGGAGCACTGTCTCATCCATCACCACCCAACGCCGCGTAATCAACTCATTAGCATATATCCGTAAGATTTATAGGCTCGTTCGTGAAATATAGGCGAGGAGCGAGGGAGAATAGAGTCAGGTAGCGAGGTGGCGTGGCGGCGTGTGGCAGTGTAGGTAGAGGGGGGCGGGGGGCGAGGGGCGGGGCTAGCCAATGGCCCGCACTCAACCATGTCCGTCAATTTAATACCCAACGAATACACTCCCGGCTAAATTATGGTGTAGTCAATTTGATTTGTTGGCGAGAGGCAGAAAGTCAGGAAGGAGAGCAGGAGGAGTCTCGGCGACGGGGCCCTGAACATGGAGGAACACACACACACACTCACACACACACCACACACGCACACACCACACACACACACACACACACACACACACACACACACTGTCAGTTTTAGAGCGAGAGAGAGAGAGAGAGAGCGAGAGAGAGAGAGAGAGAGCGAGAGGAGAGAGAGAGAGAGAGGAGAGAGAGAGAGAGAGAGAGAGAGAGAGAG
>JACEEZ010004794.1:592500-595000 GCA_016584305.1 Chionoecetes opilio | reverse complement strand
TTCACCACACACCCTACACCACACACACCCTGTCACCACACAACCCTTCACCACACACCCTATACCACACACACCCTTCCCTCCCAACCATACCACACACCCTACACCACACACACCCTCACCACACACCCTACACACACACACCCTACACACACACACCCTTCACCACACACCCTACACCACACACACCCTTCACCACACACCCTATACCACACACACCCTTCCCTCCCAACCATACCATACACCCTACACCACACACCCTTCCCTCCCAACCATACCACACACCCTACACCACACACACCCTTCACCACACACCCTACACCACACACACCCTACACCACACACACCCTTCACCACACACCCTACACCACACACACCCTTCACCACACACCCTATACCACACACACCCTTCCCTCCTAACCATACCACACACCCTACACCACACACACCCTACACCACACACACCCTTCACCACACACCCTACACCACACACACCCTTCACCACACACCCTTCCCTCCCAACCATACCACACACCCTACACCACACACACCCTTCACCACACACCCTAAACCACGCACACCCTTCCCTCCCAACCACACCTGTCATCCTATATATATACACACCACACACACACACACCTGTCCCTCTCACACCTACAAACCACCCTATCCAAACACCTATCCTAATTAACCACACCTAATCAAACTACCACACCTATAATCATAACCATCACATCCTACCACATTAACCACACTACCTCATTACTACCTACTACTACCACCTCACTCGACTCATTATAAACACATCTTACACCTTAACACTCTTACCACATCACACCCTGCAAGCCACACTGATAGCCACACCCTACCACCCTGTCACACCCTACCACCCTGTCACACCCTACCACCCTGCCACACCCTACCACCCTGCCACACTCATGGGAGAGAGCACCTGCCCTTTTCCACAACGTTAGATAACAATGGTAATGACGAAGGGACGTATGAAGGGAGGGAGGGAGGGAAAGGGAAGGGAGGTAGGAAGGGAGGGAGGAAGGGAGGGAGATAGGAAGGGAGGGAGATAGGGAAGGGAGGGAGGAAGGGAGGGAGATAAGGAAGGGAGGTAGGGAGGGAGGGAGATAGGGAAAGGAGGTAGGAAGGGAGGGAGATAGGGAAGGGAGGTAGGAAGGGAGGTAGGAAGGGAGGGACGGAGAAAGGGAAGGGAGGTAGAAGGAAAGGAATGAAGGTAGAGGGTGAAGTATATGACATGTATGAAAAAAAACGAAAAAAAAGTAGGGATAGAAAGAATAGGAAGATAGGAAGGAAGAAAGCATAGTAAAGAGATAGAATGAAGGGTAAAGAACAAGGACAAAAGGGAGAAAGGGAAAAAAAGAGGAAAAGAAGAGTAATAGAAGGGAAGTAAAGAGAAAAAAAAGAGGTTCAGAGGAAGGGGAAAGAAGAAGATAAAGAGGAGAGAATAGGGGAAAGAGAAAGAAAGATAGAATAAGGGAAAGTATGGAGGAAACACAAACAGAGAAAAAGAGGACAAAGGTCGAAATAAGTAAAATGGGGAAAAATGAAAACAAAAAAAGAAAAATAAGAAAATGCTATAGATAACATCAGAGAGAGAGAGAGAGAGATGAGAGAGAGAGAGAGAGAGAGAGAGAGAGAGAAAAGAAAAGAGAGAGAGAGAGAGAGAGAGAGAGAGAGAGAGAGAGAGAGAGAGAGAGAGAGAGAGAGGGGGGGAAGGGAGGGGGGATGCTGATGAGGGCACGAGATGATGGGGAATCGATTATAAATGGGGAGGTAAAAGGGGGGGAAGGGGAGGCAGGGAGAGGGGAAGTAAGGGGAAGGTGAGGGAGAACAGAGGGAGAGAAATAACATTGAAAACAACAGTAATTTATTGGCCTTTATGAATTTAAATGAAGCATAACAGAGGGAAGGGAAGGGGAAGGGAAGGGAAAGGGAGGGAGGGAGGGGGAAGGGAAGGAAGGGGAGGGAAGAAAGGGAAGGGAAGGGAAGGGAAGGGAAAGGGGAGGGAAGGGAAAGGGAAGGGAGGGAAGGAGGGAAGGGAAATGGGAAGGGAAGGAAGGGGAGGTGGGGGGGAAGGAAGGAGGGGAAGGGAAGGGAAGGGGAAGGGAAGGGAGGGAATGGGAAGGAGGAAGGGAAAGGGAAGGGGAGGGAGGGAAGGAAGGGGAAGGGAGGAGGAAGGGAGGGAAGGGAAGGGAAGGGAAGGGAGGGGAAGGGAAGGGAGGGGAAGGGACAGGGTGGGACATATGTAAAAGGGGAAAGGGGAGGGAAGGAAAAAATGGAAACACATCATTAAAACAAAAGAGGTGAAGTTGTTTAGATAGAAATATATAAATGAATAAGAATTAGTCTGTCAGTCTGATTAATCGTCCCTCAGGTATTTCACGATGGTTATAAAAAAAATTACCTTTTATTTCCTTATATCAAATGGTTCCCCGAGTTGGTTATTCCTGTTTTCTTTTTGTTAGCGTTG
>JACEEZ010004794.1:575000-580000 GCA_016584305.1 Chionoecetes opilio | reverse complement strand
ACAGCCGCCAAATTGTGACTTGAAAAAAAACTTGTGAATGAGAATCTGATCTGAGTGAAGTTGACGAGAAGGAGCGACGGACAGAAACGAGGCTCAGGCTGGCGGACGAGCCTCTGCACTATTAATGTTGTCTATTAGAGAGTGTGGTGGAGTGCGAGATGGAGGGAGAAAGGGAGGGAAGATGGCGGCCTATAGAGGAAGGGGATAAAGGGAGATAGGGAGAAATGAGGAGTGGGAGGAGGAAGGGAGAAATGAGGAGTGGAGGAGGAAGGGAGAAATGAGGAGTGGGAGGAGGAAGGGAGAAATGAGGAGTGAGTACAGAGATAAAGGTTAATGGAGGATAGAGAAGAAATGAATGATAAATGAGGACACAGGATAATAGGTGAGTACAAATAAGAGAAACGGAAAAAAATAGGGAGGAATAGGGAAACCGAGCCATAGATGAAGGAAATGATTAAGATGGAGGGAAATAAAAATAAAAGACAATGAAAGTGGAGGGGAAAAGAGAGGAGCTAAAGGAAAACTAAAGGAAGGAGTACTAAAAAAAAAAAGGAAAAACAAAGAGAAGTGACAAGGGATGATAGAAAGAAAGAAATGAAGAAATATCAAAATACAAGAGAATGATGAAATAAGAAGAATGACGAAGAAGTGGAAGAACGTGGAGAACAAGAGGAGGATGAGGAACTGGTAAAGAGGAATAAGAGGGAACGAAGGAAGAACTAGAGAAACAGGGCAGGAGGCGTAGAAACGAAGTAGAGGAGGAGGAGGAGGAGGAGGAGGAGGACGGAAACACTATCATGTTGTCAATCTGTGCTCCAAAATAGCATTCTGTGTGTGTGTGTGTGTGTGTGTGTGTGTGTGTGTGTGTGTGGAACGTCGCAGCCCCACACACCGGATTACCCCCCCCCCCCGACCCATCCCTTGCCGGCAGCCGCGCGTATAAACGACTCAATCCTGTTAGGTCGATGTTCGTCCGGTGATGAGCTTGTAATCCAATCACCTATAACGTAATGATGACGAATGTGGGGGATAACCCGAGGCGTCACGAGCCATATCACACACACACACACACACACACACACACACACACACACACACACACACACACACACACACACACACATACACACACACACAGTTCTTAGCCTGGTGTCCTTCAGAGGCGCCTTTATACACTAAGTGACTCTTCCCTCCCGACGCGGCACCGACAGGAGGAAAGCATCACCCCCTCCCCCCCAGGCCCCCTAATGACTGCCACAGCGCCCGACCTCATAAAACAGTGCGTAATGGCCTAATACCCGGTCATGAGCGAGGCCCCTAAGAGGTGGATCACGTGTTTACATTAGCGGGTCGCGGCGCCACGGCCTCCCGCGCGGCAACTCGTGGATTCCCCGCTAATGCAAGGAGCTCCCGCTGCTGTTTGCTCGCGGACAAAAACGTTGGTCTTTATGCGTAAAATCCTGTAATTGAAAACTGAGAAGGACGTGCCCGTGAAGTAGCGTGCGGGATTACCGGCTCCCGCGCCCACTCCGGGGATATTTGCCCGCCAATATGGCCGCCTCTTCAAGGGCCGCCGCCGCCGCTGCCATGCCTGACTCCCCGCTATCGGTCGCCCCGCCGTGGCTGATGGACTCACGGGGCGGCGACGGGGCGGCGACGGGGCGGCATGGCGGGTCCTGAAGCATACGTTCCTACCAGCGAAGTGGCGAAGTAGGAAGGAATGGCAGGCGAGGGTGAGAGGTGAAGGGTGAAAGGCTGCATGGCTGCTGTGTGGATGTTGATGGACGAGGTGTGGGTGGTGGATGAAAGGAGTAAGGGAGGGAAGGTGTACCAGGTGGATGAGTTAGGTGAGTGGACGATAAGTGGGTGGAGGTTTGAGGGAGATAAAAGGCTGAGTGGTGAATGGAGCTGCGTGGCTGAAGACTGAGGAGGAGGAGGAGGAGGAGGAGGAGAGGAGAGGAGGAGGAGGAGGAGGAGGAGGAGGAGGAGGAGGAGGGGTGAGGGTGGCCGGTGAGGTCCTTCCTTCCCCCCCCACTGCCTGACGGAGGGACGCTGAGGGTCCTTTAGTGGCTTTTAGTGAAGGGCTTTAGTCGACCCTTCAAGTTATTCTGCAAGACGATCCTTTACCATCTGTTCCTTCTCCTCTCTTCCCCCCTCCGCACCTCCTATTCTCCCCCTTTTTCCCCCCTCCCGCCCTCACCCTCTCTTCCCCCCTCTCATGCCCCCTCCCCCCTCACCACCTGCCCCCCTCCTCCCACCTGTCGCCGAGCCGCCCTCCGACTTGCCCTCCATTACCTGGCCGATTATGACCTTGTTTATGGGTCGCCCGTCCTCGCCGAGATCAAAGGCTTATTTTCTGATGATGACGTGAAATACATCCGATTGCATTCTAGTTTTATTATTATCTTTTTTTTTTTTTACTTTTTTTTTTTTTTTTTTTTTTTTTTTTTTTTTTTTACACCCCAGCACACACGCTACATTTCCATTTTATCTCTGATTGATATGTTGTTCACGTCCAGGGGCCCCCCACACCCCCCCCACTGACCCTTTGAAAAATGTACATGGAAGCCTTTAATAGTCAAAACTGCCTTTCCATTTACGAGCCGTATTGAAATGGCAATGAATTGTTCAAAATGTTCAATATTTATAACACATCAAACGAAATTAAATTATGAAAAAGGTGAACACATATTTTTGAGTGATATACAACACTTTTAATGCGGCACGCTCGCTCGAACCCTGCTCGTAATGCCACCAATTTCAAAACTTTGATTATGGATCTCCGGTGCTTTAAAAATGTCAAATCTTTTTAGTATTCATCGCGTTTTGTTTATTTTCAGCGATAGGGGGGGAGGGAGAGGGAAGGGGGGTGAGGAGGGGGTGAGAGGGGGGCATGGAAGGGATGTTGGGGAGGGGAGAGGTGGAGGGAAGGTAAGGGATGGGAAGGGGAGGGTTGGGGAGGGAGAAGGGAGGGTTGAATAATAACAGGAGAGATGAGTAATGGCTAAATGGGGTGGATGGCAACATGGGATGGACTAGCGGGTGGAGGGGAGACTGAAAAAAATATAGATTGCAAAAAAAAAGAAAAACATAAAAAAAGGTGGATAGAAAATACATTAACGCATTGACAGTCACCACCACCACTACCACTACCACCTGCACCACACCTGCACACACACACACCTGCAACACACACCACTGCACACCACACCACACTGCACCACCACCACCACTACCACCTGCACCACCACCAGTACCACCACCACCAACACCACCACCACCACTACTACCACCTGCACCACCACCACCACCACCACCACTACCACCTGCAACACCAACACCACCACTACCACTACCACCTGCAACACCACCACCACCTGCAAAACCACCACCACCACCACTACCACTACCACCTGCAACACCACCACCACCACCACCACCACCACTACCACCTGCAACACCACCACTACTACCACCACCCCCACCCCCACCCCCACCACTACCACCTGCAACACCAACACCACTACCACCTGCAACACCAACACCACCGCCACCACTACCACCTGCAACACCAACACCACCCCCACCACTACCACCTGCAACACCAACACCACCAACACCACTACCACCTGCAACACCAACACCACCGCCACCACTACCACCTGCAACACCAACACCACCTATCATCACCATCCTTCATCACATCAACACCATTATCTGCACACGCCCTTATTATTTTTGCCTTTACATCACTATTGAAGACAAAGGACCATCATAAGCATGTAGGATATCAATAACTATAACATACATACATAAACCTAAAAACCTCTCACACCGTCAGTAGGCTATCAGTAAGAAAATGTGTTACTTCTGCAGCGCCTTCTATACACGATAACAAATCAACGTGTACGTACAACTTTCTTTTCTAGCTTGGGTTACGCACAGTAAGATCAACGAGGACCCACGCGAATACAAAGGACATATTACACGACATAATGTGTTGAGAAGAACCTTTACTCGCCAACACCACAAGCACAAGATAAGATAAGATTTTCATCCTATCTAGACACTTTGCAAGTACCAACTACAAGGTTATTGACTAAACAAAGCGCCGCCACGTCAGCACGAACTAGGCGGACTCGAACCGCTGACCGAATGCACAGGGACGCTGCACATTGCGAACTCACGTCTCTACCAACCTTGCCACCCTGACGGGCCCACAAGCACAAAGGCACTCACACCCTCACAATGCAAATCACGGTGCTCATCACGAGAAATAATTATTCAGCAAGGATCCCACAAGGCTGTCTGAGGAGAACAAAGATGAAAGGGGGGACGAGAGACGCTATAGAGTGGAGTTCAATGTCTATCCTATTAGTTCTTCCTCTTGAATCAGGTCCCGTCAGGCTCACTTAACGACGCCCCTGTGTGACCTTCCTGGAAATACGTGTCTAGGATGCCCGTCGCTCGCTCCTTGATGGTGTTGTCCACGTAGCCTTGCAGCGCCTCCAGCCTCTGCACGCCCTGCGCCACCCTCACCTGCCGCAGCGCCTCCTTCCGCAGCTCAGGAGTCTGCGGAAGGCCCGTCTCATCTTAGGGACGTTGAGGGTGTACACTGAGTCATGCCATGCAGTCACAGGGTGTTCACATGTGCAAAATGGACAAGATTTTACGACTGTGCAGCCACGTGAGGTAAGTGAGAAACCTTCAGGATGTTTTCGAGGGCGTTGATGGCCACGCCCACGGTGCCTGTCTCGCTCACAGCCAGCACCGATGTCAAGGCCGCCGCCCCTCCCGCCCTCACCACGGCCTCGACCTGGCTGAGGCTGCCACCGTTCACAAGGTTAGTCAGCACCCACACCGCCTCCCGCTGCACGTCCAGGTGGTTCTGGGATAGTAGCCGCCCAGCGCAGAGAGGACCGAAAAGTGAAACGAGAAACACTTGTGAAGGAAGTGAGAACGAAATAAAAGACGAAATGAGAAAGGGAGGAAGAAAGGGA
>JACEEZ010004794.1:497500-570000 GCA_016584305.1 Chionoecetes opilio | reverse complement strand
ATAGAGATGAAGGTGGGAGAAACAGGGTTGTGTTGGTGATGGGGAATGGGGGGAAACGGGGAGGGGGGTTGTACTAAAGAAGGGGGTGTTGGTGCTGGTGGGGAAACGGGGGGGGGGGGGGGAAGGCATGGTGTTGGTGTTGGTGGGGGTGTTACCACGTGCTGATGGGAGTAGTGGGTAGGGAGTCACGGGGGGAGTGTCATCACGTGGTGGTGGGAGTAGGGGGAAGGTAGTCGTGGGGGGAGTGTTACCATGTGGTGGTGGGAGTAGGGGGAGTGTCATCACGTAGTGGTGGGAGTATACAAAGGAATACAAAGGAATACAAAGGAAACACAAACAGCAACAGACCGATAGGTCCTTACAAGGCTGTTTGCTTTAACTACACTACACTAACTAGATAATAAGAGAGAAAGGATAGGAAGTAGAAGGCTCCTCCCCACCCACCCATCCCTCCAGCCGAAGCTGGCCGGAAAAGAAGTGATACCATGCAATATAGAAAAACTGCACGGAATTTGTGAGGAAAGTTGAAAGCTGTAATCTATGGCTAACTACTACTAGTTTGTGGGGGTAGGTTTAGTGCTTGATAGATAGGTCATGTTATGTGTGTTTTGTAATGGTGTGAACACAGTGTGGAGGTTCAAGGGTGGTGCGGCAGCCTTGCCTGGCGCTTTCTTGGGAGGCAGCAGTCAATCAGGCCCCAGCTCCGTTCAATCCACTGCGGATTGTGTACTTTCCATGTAGGACGCCGTACACTTCAATGCCTCCTGCAGCAGTGACCCCTGGTACCTTAAATCCCGATGGTGGTCACTAACTGACAGGACCCTAACTGAACCACAGTTAGAGTCCTGTAGGGGGAAGTAGTAGGGGGAAGGTAGTCGTGGGGGGAGTGTTACCATGTGGTGGTGGGAGTAGGGGGAGTGTTATCACGTAGTGGTGGGAGTAGGGGGAGTGGAGCCGGGGGTGGGTGGAGCTGAATGAGAAAGGGGGGGGAAGCGGAAGGGGGTACAAAAAAGGGGAGGAAGGCAGGGATGAAGGCGCGCTTAACGGTTTCTTATAGTCACGATAAACATACGACGATCATGATAGTGTCACGAAGCTGCTACATAGATAACGATAGCGTCACGATAGACTTACGATACCGCTGCGTTGGGTACGAAAATCGAAGAGCTTCCCGATATTTTAATGCACGCATTAACTTTTCGTGGCCTCGGCCGAGCGCGTCACGAGCGTCACGATCGGTCACGATGGACCCATAACCAGGACCACGACGGCGCTGCGCACTGCATTGTTGGCGCTTTCGTGGTTCGATTATGGAATGTGTGAAGGGGACTTAAAGTCTACTCTATGAAATAAGTTGAAGTATAGATATTACTCACATAATTGTTTCCTTTTATCTCACAGTGGTAGCGTAATCCTATTGTGATATCGCACAGACAACTACTATAATGTAAGTAAGCCAAGGCATTAATAAGGTAGGGCTACACAACAAAATACTTAAGTTACCGTTATATACCGTACCACCTCCATAGCGCAGAGAACAAGGAGTTTCAGGGTACACTAAGATATCTATAGGATCGTGTGCCAATCTGTACGAGATGAAACAAAGACTCATTTATATG
This sequence comes from Chionoecetes opilio, assembly GCA_016584305.1. Taxonomy (NCBI): domain Eukaryota; kingdom Metazoa; phylum Arthropoda; class Malacostraca; order Decapoda; family Majidae; genus Chionoecetes; species Chionoecetes opilio. The sequence goes on along the minus strand of JACEEZ010004794.1, from coordinate 568,381 downwards.
TTCAACACGCAGCACACAAGGTTCTATTGAGGAGAGGTGTATATATGTGTATGTACGTATGTTTTTACCTGGTCAGGGGCGCGTAGGGTGGGTGGTGGCTGAAGACGCAGATCGAGGAGACAGGTGTGAGGGGGACGAATAGGCAAAAGTTCAAAGGCGACACCACAATATCGCGACCAAACATGAAAAGTAAACACGGATAATTTTTAGACAAGGATTAAGAGCAAGTTACATGGTTTACCTAATAGCTACACACATAATTATGAGATGTTTCTAAATGTTTGGGGTTTAAATACATGTGTGATAATTCTAATCCATATTGTCGACTATACCTTCATTTTCGATACCCTAAGAGGCTAAGAACATGGAGAAAATTTTAGGTTATGGATTTATAGTGAGAACGAGGGACCATATTTGTGTTACATGATGAAGCACACATCGACTAACGAGCAAAAAAACAGACAGCTGACTGCAGAAATATGCAAAACATGTCGTGCTACGTCCCTGTAAACCTTGCAAAATATTACACAAGCACACACACAAGGATAATTCACAAATATGAGAGAGAGAGAGAGAGAGAGAGAGAGAGAGGAGAGAGAGAGAGAGAGAGAGAAGAGAGAGAGAGAGAGAGAGAGAGAGAGAGAGAGAGAGAGAGAGAGAGGAGAGAGAGAGAGAGAGAGAGAGAGAGAGAGAGAGAGAGAGAGAGAGAGAGAGAGAGAGAGAGAGAGAGAGAGAGAGAGAAGAGAGAGAGAGAGAGGAGAGGAGAGAGAGAGAGAAGAGAGAGAGGAGAGAGAGAGAGAGAGAGAGAGAGAGAGAGAGAGAGAGAGAGAGAGGAGAGAGAGAGAGAGAGAGGAGAGAGAGAGAGAGAAGAGAGAGAGAGAGAGAGAGAGAGAGAGAGAGAGAGAGAGAGAGAGAGAGAGAGAGAGAGGAGAGAGAGAGAGAGAGAGGAGAGAGAGCTTGCAGGATCACAACTGTCAACACTGACCATCACGATAACAATTCTCAGCATGCTTCACGCCTTAGTATATCACTAACCTGTCTTGAACGCTCACGCATTGACTGCCTCGAGTTGTTGCTGTTGCTGTCCCTCTTTACGATCTCCGGCAAGGGCTGAGTGGATGATCTGGCCAGTGGTAACGCGGTATTGGTAAATCATGTATATAACAGATTATTTACCAAGTGCTTGCACGCATTATGGATTCAACACAGCATGAGAGGATCGATAATTGAAAGCAGCTTACTTAAATGTCGAGGCCTTGGGAATGAGAGACTTAAGAGCAGGATGATCGATGGTGGAGGGAGAGGATGCTTGCTGATGACGACGCCAGCGAGGTACGAAGGTGGAAGACTCGGGGTCAAGGCCGGCGGACGCATGGCATTGAGGATGCTTTGGAGTTTGGCTCGACGTTCACGGATCGACTCCATCTGTGGGTGACACACAGTGACACACACACACACACACATCGTTACACCCATACTACATCAATGGAAAACATGCCATTATTTCATAAGAAAAAAAAAAAATCATACGCCATAACTGAGTCCGCCTAATCGAGTTTGTAAAATGAACCCACTCACTGCTATAATATATAATCACTTCCTGCACTCACACTGACCCTACAGACAAACACGCGACACTTACATCCATGACGAGGCTGCCGCCGCTACGCTTGGAGGAGGCGGAGGAACTGAGTGACATGGGGACAACAGCAAAGGAGGCAGCTGTCGTCCTCCTCAGCATCAAGCGCTAGGGCCTCCTTTAGCACAGTACAGTATCTGTGTAGCGCAGTGAATACTTGGTTGATGAGAACTATCAGGATACTCCACATTCAGCACTTGCACAGGCAGCTACAAGAACACTAATACATCCATGGGCGTCGCTGGGAGGGGTGGCAAACAGTTCGTTACTCTCCCCCCACCCTTTTGGGTAGTTCTTATCAAATTAGGGTCAAGGGCCAATTAAGGATTCTAAACAATGATAATGATACATAGTGGGATGTGGGAATATATTACTTTGCCTCATGCCCTTGGAAAAAATGTAGCGGACGCCCTTGACTACATCACTACCATGTTAAAAAACTAATTAAATCTTGCTATCTAGTAATAAATACTCTGTGATAAAGACGTTTCATGACCGTTCCCTTCCACACACTGACCGCTTGATGTGTATCGCACTCATTAGGCCTACAGCAAATCGCCAATCAAATGGTCTGATCAAATATGATTTTAGTTTCATTCTCAGACCTAAAAGTGTAATATTTATCCCTGCACTAGAACCTCATTCACCTCTTACACACCGCCTCACCTCTCACGCCACCACCACCAACAGGTTACAGATGAGTCGAGCCGCACACTGGCTAAACCTCACCCAAGGGGCCAAGACCCGCCTGTTTATCACGTGATTGCGAGGGCGATGGGGTTCGACTTATTGGGGGATGGATGGTGGGGGTGGCAGCTACGATGGCGGGGAGCGAGGAGCATGGGGGGAGGCAGGGGAGGTATGGCAGAATAGGTTTGGGTGGTAGTGGATGCCTGGGGGAAAGGGGGAGGGACAAATGGGAAATAATGTAAGTGTGGATTAGAGGTAGATTGATTGATTTAATGCCCAAAAAGGGGAATGTGCCAGACAAAGGAGAGGTGGAAGGGTTGTGGAGCAAGGCAAGGTGGGACGAGAGGAGTGGTGGTTGACACTGGTTGTACTGTACTGTACCTACATATCCCTATCCCTTAGTGATCTCGTGTTGCCAGACAACCAGACAAACACCGCCACTCACTCGATAGCACCACCACCACGCGTGTCACCTTGGCCCACAACCCGCATGCTTCGTGATAGGGGGATAAACGATAATAAAATAAACATGCTTCTCATTAATGGAGATCGTGGTGTGATAGGGGCCAGAGTATCGAAAGCTGGGAGGCAAAAAAAAAAAATAATAATAATAATAAAATTTCTTGGTCTTAAAAATGTAATGACTCCACACGAAGGGTATGCGTCACCAAATGATCACCTGGCCATTACCTCCACCTACACCTTTTCACTCAAATTAAAACTACTGAACTTCAAATTAAAACAACTGAACTTCAAATAAAAAAAAAGTGAATATCAAATTAAAACAACTGAAGTTTAAATTAAAACAACTGAAGTTTAAATTAAAACAACTGAAGTTTAAATTAAAACAACTGAAGTTTGAATTAAAACTGAAGTTTAAATTCAAACAACTGAAGTTTAAATTAAAACAACTAAAGTTTATATTAAAACAACTGGTTTATATTAAAATAACTGAACTTCAAATTAAAATAACAACTTCAAATTAAAATAATTGAATTTCAAATTAAAAGAAAAAATTCATCTATTATATTTTGAAATTAGTTTGTTATATTTTGAAGTTCTATATATGTTCTAATTTGAGAGTGAAAAGGTGCATTATGAAAACCCCCAGAAAAGTAACATATTTCTTCCTGCAAACTTTTTCTAATCTTTACCAGAGTGCTGCCAGCAAAGGGAAGAGGGAAAAAAATATTTATGAAAAGATATACCATTCTTTTAAATATTTTTATACAGCATACTACATAGATAAAGCAACACAGGATGAAGTAACGTATAGCTATTCCGTGTTATGTTAGTACACATACTGTAGTTATACAAAAGAAAACAAGTTACATTTTTGGCACTCAAAAATGTTTGGTACTAAAAAAATGTTGGCACTCAAAAAATGTTGGCACTCAAAAAAATTTGGCACTCAAAAAAAATTGGCACTCAATTTTTTTTGGTTTTGGCACTTATATTTTTTTGGTACTCAAATTTTTTTGTACCAAACAAATTGTTTCATTTTTTGTACCAAACAAATTTTGGCACAATTTTTTTTTACAATTTTTTTTTTACAAATTTTTGGCACTAAAAAATTTTTGCCATTCAAAATGTTTTGTTACAAAATTTTTTGACATTCAAAATTTTTTGGCATAATTTTTTTTTTTGCAATTTTAGTAAACACTGTTACAAATGTGTAATTTTTTTGGGACATTTAAAATGTTTTGCCACTCAAAAAATCTTGGCACTCAATTTGTTTTTGGCATTTTATAGCTAGTGAGTAAGGGAGGATTGACAGCCTGGGGGTACTACGTAGTACCCTCAGGCTGTTCAAAATGTTGAGTACCAAATTTTTTTTTTGAGTGCCAAAATTTGTGCCAAAATTCTTGGGCACAAAATTTTTTGAGTACCAAACATTTTTGAGTGCGTAACTTGTTTTCTTTTGTATATCTACAGTATGTGTACTAACATAACACGGAATAGCTATACGTTACTTCATCCTGTGTTGCTTTATCTATGTAGTACGCTGTGTAAAAATATTTAAAAGAATGGTATATCTTTTCATAAATAATTTCTTCCCTCTCTTCCCTTTGCTGGCAGCACTCTGGTAAAGATAAGAGGAAGATAAGTATGCAGGAAGAAATATGTTACTTTTCTGGGGGTTTTCATAATACACCTATTCACTCTCAACTTAGAACAGAACTTCAAAATAAAACAAATTAATTTCAAAATAAAATAGTCTTTTTTCTTTTAATTTGAGATTCAATTATTTTAATTTGAAGTTGTTATTTTAATTTGAAGTTCAGTTGTTTTAATTTTAATTAAACTTGTCATTTTAATCTAAACTTCAGTTGTTTTAATATAATTTTTATTTTTATTGTTATTTTAATTTAAACTTGTTGTTTTAATATAAACTTCAGTAGTTTTAATTTAAATTTCAGTTGTTTTAATTTGAGATTAACTTGTTTTAATTTGAAGTTCAGTTTTTTTAATTTGAAGTTCAGTTGTTTTAATTTGAAGTTCAGTTTTTTTAATTTGAAGTTCAGTTGTTTTAATTTGAAGTTCAGTGATTTTAATTTGAAGTTCAGTTGTTTTCATTTGAAGTTCAGTTGTTTTCATTTGAAGTTCAGTTGTTTTCATTTGAAGTTCAGTTGTTTTCATTTGAGAGTGAAAAGGTGTAGTGATGTCTGCCTTCAGGGTGACTAATGTATTCCCAAGCACAAGCCTCACAACCTACACATGCTCTAGTGATTATTTTCACGTGTAAAGTCTCTTCAGAGTTAATGCACCAGCAACTTACGGTTTCTTCCACCTCATACACCATTTATCTATTCTCCATGCACTATTCATCAAAAGATTTTCCACTTGCCTCTATGAACATTTTACTAACAAACCCATGAAACATTATTTGGAGAATGAGATATATTTACACTACTTTCTTTAGCTGTCTCAAAACTTTCCTTTCATCTTGAAAAATAATAACCATCTAAACATTCTCATCAACTTATTCTTGCATGACACATACATTTACCATCATCATGCCTCCATGGTTACTAGCAGTGTTGTAGTCAAGACCAGACCCTCCGAGACCAAGACCAGACCCTTCGAGAACAAGACCAAGACCAGACCTTCCGAGACCAAGACCAGCCCCCCGAGACCAAGACCAAGACCAGACCCTCCAAAACAGACCAAGACCAAGAACAGGCATATAAAAATATTTGTTATAAATATACTACAAACTGCTGTGTGCTTCTGGTTTCCGTGTTTCTTATAAAAAAAACTCCGTGTTCCTTGAACGCAAATTTGATAACTGCTGAAGATGCCGACAAGATTACTCATTCCGGTGTGCGAGCGGAAACTAAGCGAGACTAGTCCAGTACACCTCACTGTCCGACGTCCTATGTCACTGCCAGACAGAGTTGCCAGGTCCTGCCAATTGTTGTATTTCTTGCCAGAAATTACTCAACAAATTTTGGAATTTGCCAGAAATATTCGTCAATTGAATTTAATTTCTTATGATGAAAAATTGAGAATGCCAAAAATAGTAGTGTGAATGCTAAAAGTATATTTTGTGGTTTGTGCACCTGCCTGCTGCCAGATGTGCTCGATGTAACGACGAACGAGCTCTGGTAGAAGGGGGGTAAGGTAAGGTGACCAGACGTCCCCGGTTTCCGGGGACAGTCCCCGTTTTCAGTGACCTGTCCCCGGCTACTGCTGTCCCCGGAAATGTCCCCGGTTTTCACTGGGATTGAAAGATCCGAAATTGGAATAAACTTAAATAAAGTAACAAATTAAAAAACAAAAAAACATAACGAAAATGTTGACCAAACTACACAGTAAGCCTACACGTATCCGTATCGTATAGTTGCTCACCGAACTACTCGCACTGGTTGCCAGATGTCAATATTTATTTTCAGTAGCAGACAAAAATTTTCAAAAATGGCAACCCTGCAGTCGCACGCTGAAGCCAGACAGTGGAGAACTAGCGCCACTCAGAGAGAGACGTAAGTGTTATCGTTTATCATATATATTATTATATGTTATTTAAAGTTTAATTTAAAAAAAAAATGCAATTTTGTAGCCTACTCACTTGACATTCATTGAGTATGTTGATAACACTGGGTAACAGCCAAAAAATCGTCAGGGGTTTCTCAGTTGATTTAGACTAATTTAGGTGTTCTGAGTCCGAATATCACATTGATTTTGCTCTATCAGGTCAACTTTTTGAGATACAGCCATAGGCCTACCTGACGAGCTATACATATGCTAATATCAGGGTTTTGAGTTCAATCATATTTTTCTTGAAGAATATATCGGAATTACAATGCACAGACACGAATAAAGGGAATTCCACAATTAGCCAATCAAATCAATACCTGTCTCACCATTACTCCATTCTAAATTTCTAAATTCTAAAATTCTAAATTTCATTGTCTGACACTCAGCTGCATCTTTCTTTTTTCTTTCAGTTTATTGTGATGGCTTCGGCGCGACGGTCATGCAGGAATAATCCTGACGTTTTCTGCTACATCTGCGGACAATACACGCTGTCAGGGGACAGGAAGAACATCACAGGATTTGTGAAGCGCGCCTACGGGCTTACTTTAAAGTCAAGCTGGGTGACCAAGATAAGTCCTGGGCACCGCACACGGTGTGCAAGACGTGCGTGGAATACCTCCGGCGGTGGACGAAGGGCGCGAAAACTTCACTGAAGTTTGGGATTCCGATGGTTTGGAGGGAGCCGTTTGACCATGCATCGGATTGTTACTTCTGCGCCATCAATACTAATGGCATCAACCGGAAGAATCGGCACAGCCTCCAGTACCCCGACCTTCCATCTGCCCGCCGTCCACTGGCTCACTGCGAAGAAATTCCTGTACCAGCGTTCACAGAGCTTCCCGACAGCGACGACGAGGCCACCAGTACAGACGAGCGAGGATATACAGAAGAAGAGTATGAAGCACAAGATAGTCCGCAGCCCTTTTCACAATGTGAGCTTAATGATCTGGTTCGGGATCTCAGCTTGTCGAAGACTTCCTCCGAGCTGTTGGCCTCCAGACTCAAAGAGAAAAAATCTACTTGGCAAGGACGCGCGTATCACTTTCTTTCGTAGAAGGCATGAGGCCTACATGGGCTACTTCTGCCAGGAGGAAGACCTCGTGTACTGCCGAGATGTCGCCGGTCTTCTTGTTAAACTCGGCGCTCCTCAATACGATCCGAGAGATTGGCGACTCTTCATTGACAGCTGCAAGCGCTCTTTGAAGTGTGTGCTCCTCCACAACGGGAACCAGTTCGCCTCAATCCCTCTTGCGCACTCCACAACTCTCAAAGAGAAATATGAAGCAGTGAAGTACGTGCTCGACAAAATCCAATATGAGCAGCACCAATGGATCATCTGCGTCGACTTGAAGATGGTGAACTTTCTACTGGTCAGCAGTCCGGGTTCACGAAGTACCCATGCTTTTTATGCATGTGGGACAGTCGAGACAGAGCCCAGCACTATGTAAAGAAAGAGTGGCCGGCGCGAGAGCAGTTAGTACCTGGGGCGAGAAACATCATAAACGAACCTCTTGTTGACCGGGAGAAGATATTGATCCCACCGCTACACTTGAAGCTTGGGTTAATGAAACAGTTCACGCGCGCTCTGGACAAGGATGGGAGGTGCTTCAACTACCTGTGCCGAGCCTTTCCCGGACTGACCATTGAGAAGCTGAAGGCCGGCATTTCGATGGCCCACAGATACGGCAGCTCATAAAGGACACAGAGTTCCAAAACTCCATGAACACGCTAGAGTGCGCCGCGTGGAAATCGTTTGTGCAGGTGGTGAACAACTTCCTGGGGAACACGAAGGCAGCAAACCACGCCAGACTCGTCAGCAGCATGATAGAGGCCTTCCAAAAACTCGGGTGTTTGATGAGTATTAAGATGCACTTCCTGTTCTCACACATGGAGAAGTTTCCTGAAAACCTTGGGGCGATGAGCGACGAGCAGGGAGAAAGGTTCCATCAGGACATGCGCCAAATGGAGGAGAGGTACCAGGGGAGGTGGGACGCAGTCATGATGGCGGACTACTGCTGGTCGCTGAAGAGAGACAACCCAGCAGCTGCTCACACACGGGAATCGAAGAAACGCCGATTTATGCCGTGAACTCTGAACTTTTGTGTCACGTAACGCTCATTCTTATACTAATATTATGATAATTATGCTTATCAAATTTGATGGACTAAATAAAAACTGAATGAATTTGGATACGCTGACTTTTATTTCTTGAGGAAAACGGAAAAAATCATCAGGGGTTTCTCAGCTGATGATCCGCAGAAATTTTTTTTTTACGAAAAATCGATTTTTTTTAAATTTCTGTAGCAAAAAAACCTGACCTGATTGAGCAAAACCAAGGTCATTTTCGGACTCAGAGCATCAAAATTAGTCTAATTCAGCTGGAAAACCCTGGACGATTTTCAAAACATATGTTTTTGTTACCCAGTGTAATTAGAGAGAACTGCAACTCGAGAAATGCCAGTGGTCGCTGGCAGTTTTAACTCAAAGGTTGGTCTACTGTGTTTTGGCTCCGCGACTAATATTTTTCATAAATTAATTTCGCGATAAATATTGATGCACCGCATCTGAATACCAAAAAATATAGTTCTTCTGTTGTTCTACTAATTATATGGATGACATGCATTACGATGGAACGTTCTATAATAGCAATTTAATGCAAATTACTCGCCTCGAGTAGCAAAGCTTAATAGATTTTTTACATGTATATTGTGGCATGTAAAATTTGGGCGATGTTCACACTATTTTCTAAGACAGTACTGCTGCGTCTGGCAAACGCTTGTCAAAATACAATAAGCAATGCCTTGGAAAAACGAAGAATAAAGAATGCCGAAATCGGCTTGTTGCTGCGACAATGTAGGTTATAATTGTGGAGGCGACGTGCCGCGGCGGGAAGTGGTGGGCGGGGAGATTGTGGCGGGGAGATTGAATCAAAACATTGCCACTTCACGCGTGGACTCATTGCACTTCTAGGCTTTCTATCTGATTGATACACAATAATAACAGGAAAATATGACTGCCTAGGTATAGATAACTTCTAAACATACGTTATTGACTATATAATATCATAGAGTAGCATTTACCTCGCCTCCTCAACTATAACCTACTTGGTTATTTGGTTATATACAATGTTTTACAGAATCAGGCTTCTATACAATATACATATAGAAGAAAATCGTTCTTAATATTATACTTGTGTGTTTTAAGTGCAGTGGAATAAGCCCATATTTTTCTTTCAAGTTGACCAACTTTTCACCAAATTGTGAGTTAAAACTACCAGCGACCACTGGCATTTCGGAGTTGCAGTTCTCTCTAATTGATTGCCTATTTCTCCTTGAACACGATATTTCCCTTGCCATATTATATTAACCCATTCAGTGTTCACGCTCCAGGACGCATTTGGCTTTTACTTTCTGGCTATTATTAGACGATATTATTCAGATTAGGAAGGGTATAGGGAAGTGGAAGGGGTAATTTAGATAGTTTTAACCTTAGAATGTCCACAGATCCTTCCTAAACTGTATATAATCGTCAAATGGCAGCCAGAAAATGAAAGCCAAATGCGTCCTAGAGCGTGAAAGGGCTAACATACTTTTACAAAATGTACACTGTCTTCAACCCAAAATAGCCCGGGTAGGCTGCCCGACGTCTATTGTCTTGTATCACTATACTTACTTATCTTATGTTATAGGTTAACTAAATACACTGGCTGGGTTTAATCAGGGCACCATTGTCCTAATGAAATGTCATTGTCTATTTGTAGGGAGAGTTGAAAGGACGGACAGGAAGACCACTCAAATAGATGAGGACAAGAAAAAGTTTAGAAGAAACTGTGAAGAAAGATAGAAAGACAAGACTACAATGTCTCTCTCCAAGAAAAGGAAATGTCACGTTAATGACAGTATTCTGAAAGAATTTCCATTTATACGGCCAGGTCAAGATGAGGCAATTGCTTTCTGCACTCTCTGCAATTCCTCTTTTACAGTGGGTAGTGGAGGAAGATCGTCTGTGGTAGAACACCAACAAACAAAAAAACATAAAGCTGCCATTACAGTCCGTGCAAGTGTACCTTCAGTTACAAACTTCTTCAAGAGGGTTCAGCCCTCTCAATCAGAGTATGATTTGGCTGTACAGGAGGGTGTGTTTGCTTACCACACCATCAGACACAATCACAGTTTCAGATCAATGGACTGCACAGCATTACTGAATCGGAAGCTCTATGAGCCAAAGTTCTCATGTGCAAGAACAAAATGTGATGCCATAGTGACAAATGTATTTGCACCCTGGGCCATGACACTATTAACTGAAGATCTCAACCAAGCTGAGTTTGTGTCTTTGTCCGTTGATTGTTCATATCATGGCCATGTAAAACTACTGCCAATACTTGTCAGGTACTGCAAGTTGCAAAGTGCTTGCATTGAAACGAAACTTTTGGATTTTGTAGAGATGAAAGAAGAAACTTCTGCAGAGATTTCCGAGGAGATTCTGATCACTGTCCGGAGACACAGTCTAGAAGACAAAGTTGTAGCATTCTCAGCTGACAACACGAACACCAACTTTGGAGGACATAACAGGGCAGGAAGGGTGAATGTCCACACCAAGGTTAAAGACTCCCTTCAACTAGAGGTGATTGGTCTAGGTTGCCCAGCACATATCATCCACAACACAGCACGAACTGCACTGGATATGGTTCCCTTAGATGTGGAATATTTACTAACAAAGATCTTCGGATATTTCCACATCTTTACGGTCCACGTGGAGAGACTGAAGACATTCTGTGACTTTGTGGGTCAAGAGTACTACAATATTTTGGGTCATTGTAATGTCCGCTGGTTATCCATGCTCCCAGCCTTAGAGCGAGTCCTCCAGATGTATGCCCCCCTAAAATAATTTTTTCTCTCTGAGGAGAAAAGTCCTGTGGTCCTCCGCAAGTTTTTTGAAGATCCCTTCACCGAACTGTGGCTAGCCTTTGTCCACGGAAACCTGGGTATTTTCAATGAGGCCATTAAAACACTTGAAGGCCAAGACCATTGCGCAGTTGAGTCTGCTGCCATTCTGAGACATTTTCAGGCAAAACTGACTGCAAGATGATAACTTCCTGCCAGTCATGGTCAGAGTTCCTCTTAGAGACCTAGAGGAAAATGGCTTAATCACAAAAGAAACCTTCCTGGGAAAATCAAAGTGCTTCTTCGACACTGCAGTGAATTACCTTGAAGCATGGGGTAAGCATGCCGACGACCTCCAAGACCTCAGCTGTCTCCTCCTGAAAAAGAAGCCTCAGCGGTTGGAAGTTGAAAAAGCAGTAGAAACCCGCAGAAGAAAATGCCCTAACGTTACAATTGACGAAGACATTCTTTTTGATGAGGTGTCTGGTCTCCAGGAGCTCCTTCAGGGGGGCATACTGGAGGAATGGAAAAGAGAGGATACACCTCTCATTCAGAAATGGGGCTCAGTTATAAGTCATTTTCAACTAAATGAAATTCCACTCATCAACATTGCTAGATTGGCATCTGTAGTAATCTGTTTACCAGGTAGCAATGCCCCTGTTGAGAGGGTTTTTTCCCTAATGAATGATATGTGGACTGCTGAGAGAAATCGGTTCACAGTCTCTACCATGAAGGCATTGCTAACAGTGAAGACCAACTTCAACCATCTGCCATGCCAGGATTTTATGGAGATGCTGACCAAAAACAAACCAATTCTAAAAAAGATCCACTCCTCTGAGAAATACACAGACTAGGTTAGAGTTAGTGCACCAGTCAGAAATCTTCAAATCAGAATACATTCAATATTTCAAATCTAAACACTGTCCCTTTTGATTATGATCATTATGACCCCTTATTTTTACTCTTGTATAATGCCAGGAATAAGGAGGAGGCGTTAGTTTGGGTGAAGTGTCGGGTTCTTATCTGTATTTTTTTTTTACAGCCGATTGTATGGATGTGCTTGATCTCAGCTACTTTGATCAGAAAAATAAAAACTTATTGTTAATCAATTGAATTTTTGTTCAATTCCTTTGCAATTTAAGATAAATAGTGTCAGAGAAACTTTTGATTGCTGCTTTATGAATGGTGAGGGCAGTGGCCCCGTTTAGTTTTTCCATGACAAAAACACTGCATGTTTTGGAGGTTTTTATGCCTCTAAACCGAAAATGTTCCCGGATTTTGTCTCAGAAATCTGGTCACCTTAGGGTAAGGGTAACATATAAGGGAGGAATATGGGAGGAATTTCCTCCACAATAAAGGCACGTCGCCTATATCATAAAATTTAATATATGTGAACAACTGAACATCTAGGCCAAATATTTCTGCTTTCATTGCTTCGTTAGCATGAAGAAACAAACATAGGAAAATAGCAATTTTTGTGGTTACGTTTTCCAAGCGAGCTAGCTAAACCTGTGATGTACGTGTATGAAGGGTGCAGGGATTGCATAGGCCTACACAAAGACTACTGTATACTGGACTTGCTACTCAGTTTGGGCTATTTCCAGTGGAGGCCAGTTTTGCGATTCCTGACATTTTCGAACATCACTCCCATCTCCCTTCCTATGGTTTATCAGTATAAATGATATACCGTTATCTTTGTAAATGTTTGTTCTATGATATTATCAAATAAAAAACAGTAAAATACACTAAAGAAATGCCATTATGAGAGAGTGAAGAAATATGCATGTACTTAATATTCACTTAAAACTCTTCGCCATTTAATATTTTGCGAGAAAACATTTTACATGAAACGTATCAATAGAAGCTGAATTTTATTAGCTTTCCATTGATACATTTAGTTTTCTGATAAATGAATTAGTACCATGCATAAATTAGCGTTAACTAAATATATAACTTAATCAATCGGGAATATTACCCGATTGATGATGTAATTGGTAATGGTAATTGGTAATTGGATGTTAACGGTAATTTATGCATGGTTCTAATTCTTTTATCAGAAAACGAAATATATCAATGGAAAGCTAATAAGATTTCGCTTTTATTGATATGTTTCATGTAAACAGTTTTCACACAAAATATTAAATGGCGAGGAGTTAAGTGAATATTAAGTTCATGCATATTTCTTCAGTCTCATAATGGCATTTCTTTAGTGTATTTCAGTTTTGTATTTGATAATATTATAGAACAAACATTTACGAAGATAACCGTGTATCATTTATACTGATAAACCATGGTCTACTGTATTCATGGAACACTTTTTTACTTGCCAATCCGATTGATGATGTTATATTTTTAGTTAACGCTAATTTATGCATGGTTCTAATTCATTTATCAGAAAAACGAAATATATCAATGGAAAGCTAATGAAAATCCACTTCTATTGCTATGTTTCATGTAAAAAGTTTCCTCACAAAATATTAAATGGCGAAGAGTTCAAGTGAATGAATATCAATTGAATATGTTCATGCATATTTCTTCACTCTCTCATAATGACATTTCAGTGTATTTTACTGTTTTTTACTTGATAATATTATAGAACAAACACTTACGAAGATAACAGTATATCATTTATACTGATAAACCACAGGAAGGGAGATGGGAGTGATGTTCGAAAATGTCAGGAATCACAAAACTGGCCTCCACTGGTCATGGGCAGGTTGGCGCGGGGCACGAGTAGCAAGTCCAGGGGGGGAAGCCACAAAACACTTTATGACCTTTTTTTGGTCGGAAGTCCGACGTCGGTCGTAACAGGAACCCACAGCGCGGAAAATTCGTAGGTTTAGTCGTAAACGTGCAGACTGGCCAACGACTGCTCGAGACTGGTATTAGCAGAGGTAGGAAGTCTCCAGGCTCGCTTATTATTACTTGGTATGCTATGAAATATCATTTCTCTAGGTGAATGTAGACATATGATTGCATTTGGATGGATATTATTCATATATATGAGTAAAGAGATGAAATACAAGCAAGGGTCTCATCCACGTCTGGCAGCGCGGCCTTCGGCAGCAGCAGCAGCAGCATGAAGCCCGTGAGGTGGATATCAACACCAAGGAAGATAGATGTCTTTGGTAATATTTAGTAGGGGAGCGAGAACCCCTTGAGGAATCCTATGATTCCTGGTGATATCCTATGGTGCTATCACAGGCGTGGGAGCTGACTGTCTTCTTCAGGAAGGCACAGGTGAGGCGGATGACGGCGGGTATTAACTCAAAACTTTTGAGTGGCGGCTGGCCGCCACCTCCTCCGCCATGGTAGGTTTGGGCAGGCTTAAACGTCTTATTACTCGTTATTATACAACTTAGTGATTATGGTGAGATGTTAGATATACGTGTCATTATCTATATCAATGTAGCACCATGTGTCACCTTAAATAAGGGTGATTTAAAGATGTTATGATGAGGTGACTGCTAGCGGGGCAGTGAGTGACGGAGAAATTCTTGCCGCGGGGCCGCCCCATAACACAAATATTCACTATTTCAACCCACATACACACCTTCTACCACCAAAACACTAGTAACACAGGCTCCTTACTTATATATCTTACTATCTGATACATTAAAACTCCTTAAAATGCAAGCATTCCAAATAAAACGAGAATTAGTTTTAGATGACGGACGGGGACAGAAGGCGGAGAGAGGCAGTCTGACGTGCCATTCTTGCCCGGAAATATGTCTCGCTGACTTGTGATTGGTCGAGAAGTTTTAAAAACAGTTTAGTCATTGGCTGGTGACTGATGATGAGCTTGATGACGTCATTACTTGCCTTAGCCAGTCAGCGCCTTCCGACGCGTTCACGACCGACCGAGGGAGGCTTTGTAGCTTCCGTCGTAAGGAAAAGTAGTATCTAGATAGTCGGAGAGCTGGTCGTTGCTGGCGATACTACCTCCATTGCTGGCTTCCCCCCCAGTATACAGTAGTCTTTGGCCTACACATATATGAAGAACACGGAGGTGAACAGAGCTGCAAACATGCGTGCGTGCAAACGGAGATTATCACTGCGAGAATGGCTACGTCATGCATGTTCTCTCGACTCGCACGCACTTTATCAGCGCTCGCAGAGCTCAGCTCATGCATCATCACCGTAGAGCTAGTCAGGCAGTATCTATAGACAGTACAACGCTGTATGGCGCGCCGTGAATCAAAACAGCCATGATTTTTCTCCGTGTATGTAAATAAATTCCGACCTTCCCCACGCCGTGATGCACTTTTTAATCCTGGTCTCGACCTGGTCTCGAGCCAAACTCAGAGACCAAGATCAAGACCAAATCAAACGAGACCAAGACCAAGACCACATCAAACTGGTCTCGAGACCAAGACCAGTCTGGAGACCTACAACACTGGTTACTAGTCTTTGGAGCTCAGAGGCCATCAACTTTGGACTTTGCATCCAAAGTCATGGCCCTAATGGAGAAGGAACCAAAATAACTTTTTTTCCTGTGGACAATCCCATAATCCTTATTCATATTGTCCAGTACTACATAGCTTTATTTGTAGATTTGTGCCATGTAACTCATGTATGTAAATATTCACCAACATAAGTATGATCTCATCTATTTTCGTTGATGAGAAAAACAATAAAATTCAATTGTTGTACTAAGATAAATCTTCATTACCATTAAGGGGACTGGCTTGTATACAATTCTCAGTCAAAAAAAGGTGTGCGTGTTTGTGTGTGTATGTCTGTTAAGAGTACGGACACATTTCCTGCTATTACTATTGTTACGCCCCGTCTGGGGAGAGGGGGCGCAACGGGGGGTGAAGCTCCTCTTAGCAGACCCCCCTACCCGCTACGGTTCTATCCAATCGGTCGCTGACGTGGCACGACAACTAACCCCAGCACCCCTACCTGTAGGGTGCCGGGTTGGGCATATCTCCATGTATTTAGTTTGTACTTACGTTTCACATTAAACAGGGCAGTTTTTCACATTAAACTGCCCTGGAGCGTCGGAGATACGGGGAGCTTGCATCCCCAGGCCGATAAAAGCCCCGGCATTTGCCGGGGGGGCAACCCTCCCTGTCCCCCCCAAGATCCCTGGCTTGTTACAGGTCCCCCGGGGGCATCCTTGATAGCCCGCCCTGTCATGCACTGTACCATAATTAATACATCACCATCTGCTGCGTAGCCTCCTTGTAGACCTGTGGTACCCAAGGGGTCCTATGCCCCGGGGTCCCAGGGGGGCCCAGGTGAGAAAACCACAGGGGCGGGTGTGTTGCAGGACGTCTTGGCACCGTAGAGTTGCACCCACCCCGTGGGGCAAATCGGGGCGATCCTCATAACCCCGCCGCGTGTGTCTCGCAATGCCCCGGGGTCCCAGGAGGGCCCAGGCGAGAAAGCCACAGGGGCAGGTGTCTTGCAGGACGTCGTGGCACCGTAGAGTTGCACCTGCCCCGGGGGCAAAGCGGAGCGACGGGGTTCGGGGTGCGGCGGAGTGGAACTCGGCCACACACTGCCCGTGTGTGCGCGCAGCCCTCGGAGGCCTTGAAGGAACACACGTATACTCGCGCGCTGCACTAAGACACTAGTCTCGGAAGAGCTCGCCGCGACGCAGGCCTGCCCGCATTAGAGTCTACAGATTCTGCCTCCTGTCCTCTGTTAGGGAGACAGCGAGCCTTCCCTATGCAGCTGTGGTCTGCAGGTGGCTGGGTACAGGGCAGAGGTTATCTCATGTATGACAGTTTATCATCTGAGGTGTGATGTGATAACCCGTTCCTTGGTGGCTGGCAATCCTGCTGTATCAGCTAGTCTTTCCTTTCTCTTCATTTCTTGTTCCTTCTTCTTCTCTTCCCTCTTCTTATTCCTCACTTTCTCTCTCCTTTACTCCTTCTCCCTATTCCTCTTCTTGTGGACGGACCCTCATCTGTTGAACAGCCGAGGTAAGCGATTCAACGGCCGGTCCTTGCTCTCCCCTCGCTGGCTTGATAAGGATAATGATGTATCCGCTAAACCATTGTCGCCTCTCTCTTCCTTATTCCATTTCCTCATTTATCCTTCTCCCCTTCCTTATGGCTTGTTCCTCTGTCCCCCGAACCCTCACAACTATGTATCATTTCCATTAATTAAGGAGACATTATCACAAATTAACTACATTTTTGGAGGCAAAATCTATTTAGTTTAGCAAATTGGCTGGTGAGAATGACAAGTCTACTGCCCACTACAAGAAGATACACAAGGGAAAGATGAGAAAGCAAGGTAACTTTACCCCTACTTACTATATTGTGTACAAGTATGGAATATGAAAATAACCAAGACTTTCACAACTACATAACTACTAGAAGCATTCTGTGACAATCAAACAAGCTTTGGTCACCTTTCAGTATATTTAGAAGGCAGCACTAGGCTGCACTGGCTCAGGGTTTCTTGGCCCCTTTGTTCTTCTTTCCATAGTTTCCCTTTTTCTTTTTCTGGCCAAGCAGTTTTTGGGTCTTATTTTCTACGAATGCCTTGTGCTTCTCTGTATTCTTGCCGGGTGTGGTAAACGCAACGTTGATTAGGCGGTCCTTCAGCTTTGACTTGTTCAGTTTTAGAGCTTTCTGCAGGGACACCTCAAAAGATTAATTACTGATACCATTGCATTCTTCTCTAGATTTACACCCTGAAGATTGTTTGTGGTTATGATGGTGGCTATGTAAACTTTTTACAGGAAATACTGTACATATAACCAAGTAAATAATTTCTGACAGAGATAGGGATAGACCAATGCCGGTTTCACATAAAAATTTGGACTTATAAACACAAGAATGACAAATTACGTCTCTCATTCTGTGTAATTACCATTTTGTTATTGCAATGTGACTGCAAAACAAGCTGACCTCTACAATCACAAGCTAAGCATGGGCAATATAGTATGAAAAGAAATAGCGAACAAATGATAGTTATAATAGTTGTACAGTAAACACTCTCTAATTCCAACCCGTATAATTCCAACCCGTATAATTCCAACCCGTATAATTCCAACCCGTATAATTCCAACCCGTATAATTCCAACCCGTATAATTCAATTTCGGATAATTCAACCCGTTTCAGGCCAGTTCAAGTTTTTCAATAACTTTCCATAATTCGAACAAAAGTTTGAATTATCCGGCCTTACTAGTGCAAATCCGACCTCTCCCATGTGGTGCTGCGGCTGCCAGCGTGATCATATATGTATACGATAATTATTGTATAAATACGATGGTTTTGGTGCGTACAAGTAATACAACATGCGCTGTTTTGGCATGTTTGAGTGAGTTCTTATGGTGTGGAGGGGCTAGAGGTAACCATTGGATAATTCAGACTTTTGGCTAATGTGACCCAGGTCTCCCCCCCCCCAATAAGTTCCTATTAGAGAGGGTTTACTGTATCATGAAGGCTATGCAAATACCTACAAATAATCAAATAGCAAAATGAGTGCACAGCCAATGCACCCAAGGTTAAATATTGCATTACAAGTTAAGACATCAACTGAATTATGGAACAAGGACAACAAATGTGTATAATGAAGACAAACAAAAATACAGCTTTTCTGCATAAATAAGCTAAAAGCCAGGTAAGGAGGCAGGCAAATGTTGAGGCATACACAACAATGCATAATCTGAACAGGACAGGACATACCAACACATTGAAGGGGGTGGGTGGGTGGGTGGGTGTGTGTGTGTATTTAACTAGTTGTTTACCTAGTTGTAACATACACGAAAAGAGCTATGCTCGTACTGTCCCGTCTCCAAATCTACTATTATCCAGCTTGCCTTTGAAGTCCTGAATATTTTTTGCATTATTCACTTTTGTATCAAGGTTATTCCAGGCTTCTATGCTTCTATACGGGAAGCTGTATTTTTTTATGTCCCTCTGGCATGTTGTCCTTTTCAATTTCTTCTCATGACCTCTTAACGGGGTGACTATCATCCCACACAAACAGATCTCTATCCATTTTTTCCAGACCCATTGATGCTCTATATACTGCAATAAAATCTCCCCTTTCTCTTCTTTTCTCAAGAGTTGGGAGTTTCAGTCTTGAAAGTCTGTATATCTCTAATACGAAAGTCGAATTAGAGTGTGAGTGTGAGTGTGGTGAGTGTGTATTCATCTAGTTATATTTTACAGGGCCTGAGCTACACTCGTATGGCCCCGTCTCCATCTCTACATTTTATTATTCATCCTTAGTGCTTAGTGTTGGCCAAGCCACCACCCCGGGAGGCGGGTCACAAGCCCCCGGCTAACTCCCGGTACCCACCCATTCACTGCTGGGTGGATAGGGGCTCGGGTTTTAAGAAGAACGCCCGTCTCTCCGCTCCGCCCGGGGATCAAACCCGGGACTTCTCGGATGTGAGCCAAGCGTGCTAACAGCTACACTACAGAGTACCCTAGTGGGTGGGTGGGTGGGATGGTGGGGGGTGGGGAGTGTTTAAGTGTCAAAAAAAAAAAAATTAAGTCTCTCTACCACATACTTACATCATAACCTTGATTGCTGGCAAACTCGATGAAGCCGTAACCCTTGCCTATGCCTTCAATCTTGTTGCCCTTGGTGCGCTTCATGAGTGCCACCCGCACGATGGGGTCGATGACTGACTTGAAGTGCTCTCGGATCTCCTCTTCAGTAATCCTTGGGAGAGTAAAGAGTTTGAATGACGGTTAAGTGTTCTATTGCAATGGTTTGTGATTTCATACTGATTCACACTATGTAGTTTATACAATGGAATTCTGGAGGAAGAGAAAAGAAAGGAGGAATACACACATAGGTATAGATAGGAAGAACAGATACCAGGAGACTCTTTGGTCCATAACGAGGGTATCTGCTGAGGATATATATTATAACCATGTAGGGAGTTCAATATTAAGTTATTTTCATCAAGATAGGACACTATTCTAACCTGCAATATTTTCTCGAATACTTTTTTACTATCACAAAAGTTAAGACTAGTTGGGAGATAATTATTTGCTTAGCTTTTACTCCCCTTCTTGAATATCAGCATAACATAAGCTAATTTCCACATACTTGGAACATTTTTGTCCATTAGCGATTAATTGAATATAATCTTTAATGGGAGCGAAAGTTGGCTCCCAAAATTCCCTAAGTAATTCAGGCAAGATTTTGTCAACCCCCAAGGATTTTATTGGTTCAAGTTTCTGCAAATACTTTTGATATTTTGTCTACTGCTATCTCTCCTATGACCAGTCTATCATTTACTGGGCCTGCAAACATGTTAACTGGTTCTGGTAATGGAGAACCAGTTAAAAATTAAGGAGCAAGGGAGGGAAGGAAGGAGGAAGGGAGGCGTAGAAGGGAATATAAAGGGCAAGGTTAGAGGAAGGAAGGAAAAAAGGAAGGGAGAAGATGAGTAGAAGGGATATATAGGGAAAGGATAGGAAGGAAAGAATGAAGGAAGGAATAGGGAGTATGAGGGATAAGAAAGGGAAGGATGTTCGTGGGATGCAAGGGAGGAGGAGGAATACAAAGCAAATCATTACAGATATTCAGGTGCCAACAAGGGTGTCTGCAGGATGTACCAGAACTACACCACTTAATCTACAAGGTAGTGAGGACAGAGTAAGTGGCTGTCACAGTAGTCTTCCGGAAAGGTGACATGTATGACAAGGAAGACGAGACATCACTAGTGTTACTATTTTCAGACAGCTTTCATTTCCTTCCTTATAACAAATGACTTCTTTTGATACTGCTACTTTGTCAAAATACCATGCATTGCAATTCTTCAAGTAGATGCACCTATAGATATAATTCTTTCACTTATTCCTGAAACCTCATCCCTACACATTTCTATAACATCTCTCCTCTTTTACAGAATCATATATTGTATAATTATAGTGAGTGATAAGAAATCAACACTTACTGATAAGGAAGGTTGCCCATGAAGAGAACATATTTTTTCTCCTTCTTGTTTTTCTTTGCTTGCTCCCCTTCAGCAGCCTCTTCCCCTTCCTTCTTCTCAACCTTCATCTTTTTAGCTTTCTTTTGTCCCTCCGCTTTATCCGGGGATCCCTCCTCCTCGTCTTGTGTGCTTTCTGCATTGCCTTCAGTATCTTCTAAGGACTCAGAAGCTTTCCTCTTGTTCCTCTTTCTTTTCTTTTTACCCTTTTTGTTTGGTGCTTGAGTCTCCCCTGATTCAGTGGTCTTTGTGGCTGCCTCCTCAGTTTCTGCAGCGGCGGTGCTTGCTGGTTCCTCCTCCTTCTTGTTCCCACCCTTACCCTTCTTCTTCGCCTTGCTTGATGAAACATCACCGTTAGGCTGCTTGTCAGTCTGCTTGTCCTTATTCTTTGACTCAGATTGCTGTGGTTTGCCGTTCAAATCCGCAATCCCGGATTCTTCAGTCTTGACCTCAGGAGCTTCGGCAGATTCTTCAGTCTTGACCTCAGGAGCTGCGGCTGCTGTTCCATTGACTTTATTATTTTTCTTCTTCCTGTTCCTGTTCCTCTTCTGGGTCTTGGTCATGAGGGACACTTTGGGGTCAGCACCATTTCGTTCACTGATCACTTTCAGGACCTTCTTTTCATCCTTCTTCTTCTTGCCTGAGAATGAAATGGACATACATTGAAGAAAAAAAACCTAACATGCAAGCAATGCAATGTATTCTTACTACACAGTGTCATTATCTTGGATGTGTATCAGTACCTGGTCGGACTTGAACCCGAGAACAGGGCGTCTTAGCCACCTCGCTGTACGGTGATTAAAAGGGAAGGTGGGCGGGGCGGCGAGGCGAGGGGGCCAAGACGGATTCTGGGGTTCGAATCTGACCAGGTACTGATACACAATTTGTCTTATATGATTATATTAAATTATCTTTGATGTTTTGAAGCCTCGTGCCCTTCAGATCCAGAAACATCCCTCAAAGGGGTGGCCTCGGGGGAGGAGCCTGCACCTCTCCCTACCCAACACTTCCTCCTTACCTGTTCTAGCCCCCTCTTCCCCTCTCTCCTCTTTCACTCCTATATTCCTTGACCCTATCCTTCCACCCTCCAGGGAGTCTCCCCCTCCTACTAGGACCCTGTCATTGCCATCAAGCTTTTACTCCAAGTAAGGTACATAATGACGCGACATAAAATATATTTGGTGGCGAGAATTAGCAAATCCTTCAGAGATATCAATTGATTACATACTCTTTATGCAAATGGAAACAGGTTCAAGGTTGAAACAATAATGATATGTATAGTTTGAAATCTAAACACCCTTCACCAATACATGTACACTATTTACTCACCCAGCACCACCTGCTTGGCCACCTCACCCCCCGCCACCTTCTGCTTGGCCGCCTCACCTGCACCTTTACCCTTCTTCACCCTTGCCATGGCTCTCTGAAATAACACAAAAGTATTTGATGAGTCATAATATCTTAAAGCTCTGTATGTAGTATATTCACCAAATATCTCTCGCAAGATTTATCAATAGAATGTCATCACATTGGAGTTTAGTAAAACTATTTGACTAATGTTATTATCTTGAGCTTTATGGGTTTTTTTAGATAGATCTTCACCGTTTAAGGTTAAGGCAATAACATGAAGCATAACATTACCTTCCACAGCTGTACACATTGTGCAATGTACAGCATGGTAAGAAATGAAGTTTAACATTAGAATAAATATTATCCACATAATCATAAAAATATTCAAGATATACTACATAAAAATGTTCATTTGATACTCAGCTTCTGACAATGCACCTGAAGAAGCTTCAGCATGATTAATGCATCACTAATAGCACATCATTCAGCAGCAAATGTTTCCTGTTGTAATCTTTAGGAGATACTAGATATGAAACACCCTTCTCCTTCTAACAAAAAATTCTGACTACGTAAGGCCATCTGACTGAGTGGGCAAGGCTTCCACCCCAGCCTAGTAAATGAAACTTGAGCTTTTCCATATTATTCTTTGTTCTCCCTTCCCCTGCTGCGGTACCCTTGCTTCACGCCTGTGCTTGCCTTCGCACACCTCTGCCCTCGCCACACACACAATGCACGGAATAAATAATACACAAATAGCTCTCTACTGATAAAAATACATATATATCACAAATTGCTTTCACTAGCAATCTAAAAAAATTGAAGTTATGACTATTGAAATGGAAAAGGTTAATTAAAGCAAAAATGTTTTAAAGATTTTCTTGAAAGGTGTCAAAACAACAAGAGAAAAGTTTATAAGATATATAAAGGATTGAGGAGCATGCATATAATTGTAATCTAAACACTCATTCACTTCTCACAGTAGGCTTCATGAAAACACACTTGCATTACTCATGAACCTAGTCATCAACATCTAAAATATCTAGGACAGCCCATAAAAAATGCCATTGCCTGTGTAAGTGGTAGTCAGTGTGTCCCAGTGAGGGCCGGGCAACACAGACAGGCGATGCACGGAACACTGCGGCAGTCACGGCACGTCACCCCCATGCCCTCTACACTCCTAACTTACACCCCACAATGAAAATATTAAATACATAACATAATATTGGCAAATTTAAATAAGAAAAAAAACCTTTGAAGTTGTTCCAGGTATGTGTGTGAGTGTGAGTGTGAGTGTGAGTGTGTGTGTGTGTGTGTGTGTGTGTGAGTGAGTGTGTGTGTGTGTGATAAAATGACACACACCTATCTATACCTCGCTTAACACAAAATTTACGTTCTTAAAAAAAATGTGCGTTAAGCGAAAATTGCGATAAACAAATCCTATGTTCCCAGTGATTTCCCCATTCATTTCTGAAAATTGAAGAACAATTTTGTGCGTAACATCGAATTTTTCACGTGTTCTATAAATTTTGGTCAATATTTCGTTCTTTTTGCCGTAAGTAAATCTTCGTAAAGTGACGTGTTAAACGAGGTATACGTATGAACCTGACGACCTGTTTGCACACTTTCTTAAATCCTGCCTTTTATGAACAGACTGACCACCACACTTCCAATTGCTTGACACTCCTTATTCACACCTTGATACACACTTATAGTTATCAATTTCCTGTGTAACTAATATGCATAAGTAACACACCTGCACCATAACCCAGGCCAGGCACACAGGCAGCACCTCAGAACGATGCACACTACACTGACACTGCCAATACACGCTGTCACTGAGAGCTTGGGTAACTATTGTATTCCCGTAACATCTCGGCTCTTCTTACTCTCTTAAAAATACTATATAATCAAGAGTATATGCTTATAAGAAAAAATAATAATAGTATAAGACAAAATCACATCATTGTCTTCGTAAGTGTTTGGAAATTGCATCCACCACTCACCGACAACAATAAATAAAGGTGTAGGTTCATTTTACATTACAAGAAATTACACTCCCCACCTCATGAACATTCCCAAGGTGTTTAGAAAAAGTTTAATAGCTACAGAAAGTCAAGGAAGGCTTATACTAATGAAGAATTTGAAACGTCTAGAGATGGCTGCTTAAGTAGGCGATCATTGAATGGCTTCTGGCTTTTCCATGAATGAGAGAGAGAGAGAGAGAGAGAGAGAGAGAGAGAGAGAGAGAGAGAGAGAGAGAGAGAGAGAGAGAGAGAGAGAGAGAGCGAGAGAGCGAGAGAGCAAGAGAGCGAGAGAGCAAGAGAGCGAGAGAGCGCGAGAGAGAGAGCGCGAGAGAGAGAGCGCGAGAGTGAGAAAAAAAATACAGCCTTTACCTCAAGCAGAGATAAGTTACTTCTTATAGTACTAGTTAGGTGCACTTATAACATTACTATCTCATACTACTACTACTACTACTACATTGGTGCTATGAGGCTATGATGAGAGGAAGCAGGCATCAAACCTACCACGTCTATCTGCCTGACAACACAACACACCTCTACATTCCTCAAACTTTATACATCTTTTCTCACTTCACTACCTTGCCAAATCTAGTCATCTAACACGGGCACATCAACAAGGACCAATAAGTGATATGAGATTGAATCATCTAAAGCGAGTTTATATCAAAATCTAATAGTTTATGAGCTGATCCTTCTTAGTTACATCCGCTGCAGGGACCTACTCCTGTACCAGTGGCCCAAGCAAACCATGGAAGAATTAATGTTTGTAACCTCTTGAGCCCTAGAACGAAATTTTTATTGTAATATAACCACCATTCGACGATTGTAATGAACATAAGCAATATATAGATATGACCTGTTTAACCCTTTCACGCACGAAAAGTTTAATAAGTTTTTCCGTCCACTGCAACATCCGCCTTATGCTCCCTAAGGAGCCCCGCGAAATGGCCAGACTGTGTGGCGAATTATTTTTTAATGTTATAAATTTCACTAACGTGTATTCTTTTTTCCTGGGATTATTATATATCATTGGTTTTGCAAGAGATTATTCTGCCTTATGAAAGAAAAAAATAACAAGAAATGCAAATAAATAGCGGAATTTACCGACTCCGAAAAACTATTGAGTAAAGAGAAATAAGAAATACTTACGTTCGCCACTTCGTAGCTCGAAACTTCCCGAGTCGACTTTTTATGGTTTCTATGCCAATAAAAGCGGATTTTTATGAAGATTCCAACGCTACCATTATAATTTTCATATGGCCATTATGGCCAGCTCGGGACACGTTTTAAAGGGACGACAAACCGCACGCACAGGCTGCCTGCTGAGTGGAAACTGACACACAAACCCTTATCATTTCACATCCACTCACACGAGTTGACAATTAGTTTATTTTATAGGTCTAGGTTGGATCTTTGACGCAATTCTGATAAATACTTTATTTTTGGCGAATTGTTAACTTTTTTGACGCAATTCGCGTCAAAAGCTCAGATTGCAGACGGGCCCGTTTTGACGCGATCGCGTCACCGTGCGTGAAAGGGTTAATATCCTTGTCCATTAGCTAATTTAGTTTATTTAGTTTCTTTTTCGTAGTTTTATGGCTAATACAGACTATTTCATGTAGCAAAGGAAAGATCTGGGCGTGAAGGGTTTCATGAGTGTGTTGAAGCTGGTAACAAGGAATAATGGGATGACTGTCCTGCAACACGGCCACCCAGATCACTAACGCTACACACACGAGCTGCAACACTGCATCATGGCATGGCAATGGTTTACCCTGTATCTGCATGTATAAAAACACAATAAAGGTTTTACATATGGATTAAATGTCAAACTATGGATATATAAAACTAATCTAAAGTGAATACTATGTGGGCTGAAGTACAAAGAACTTACATGATGTTTAGTACAAAAAAACATGTCAAAATATATATATATATATATATATATATGAAAGCCATTCGTCATACAGTACTATGATTTTGAATTTACAGTGAATATAATGTAATTAGGGCAAGCAATGAAGCACTTTGTCACATTCCCTTTCCATGTAACATTCCACATTCCTGGGCAGCAGCGACTCCTAGTGTGCCGCTGACTGAGCATCAGTGTGGCGTTCACATCTGTCATGTCATGCACATGTATTTCTGAAAAGCTTCTTTAAACCTCACACACACACAATACCTATCGCTACCATTATGAAATTCCTCTGCTTGAAAATGAGGTGTTACATACCATTTTCCTTATTTTTTCGATCATAATAATGCAGGTCATGCGGCATCCCTTGGAATGATTACATTCACCAATGCCATATCTGGCTGAGGAGGAAAAGCCTCGATTATCTTAGCATTACAAATGTATGGCTAAATATAAAATACATTTGATAGTGTTGTTAGTCTTCATATACCCTTGAGTAATATTTTGAGTTTCTTATACATCAAAGACCCCTATATTATATTTTCAGCAAATATGCGGATTACAAATATAAGGCAATAACAACTACTGGTGTTCACAACTAGCAAGTGTCTGGATCCAGGTAGTCACCATGGTTGACTCTTCACAACTTGATTACAAACTGCAATGGTTACAATAGTTTAGCCTAACTAAAGTACATGTTGCAAATGGCTTGTACTAGTTCCCAGAATGCTTGGCACATACACTTGTACACACCATACATTATCCTGAAGAACATCACACAATGCAGTAATTGGTTGTACTTAAGATTAACTACACATCAGTCCCTGTGAGCCACACAGGTCACGGTTATACTGCATGATGCCAAGCGACCAAGTGGCAGGGAAAGGTTGCTGTTTTAAACATTATATCTAAAAGTTAGGAAAAATCCGTGAATGTCATTTATGAACTTAAGAGGCAATGACTCAATAAGCATTATCATAAATGAAGGCCTTGGTAGTATTTCATTAAGCTTACAGGAACATAGTTTATGAACGAGTCAAAACAAAGTTCATGTCTTCCTAACTAAGGCCTTAGGACATATACAGCTTCACTGTAGAAATAAGTTTCTGACGCAGCGCTGTATGTTTACTAATTCTTAGCATAGATCTTAGAAAAGACTAAGGTGGTGTTCGTTTTCTGAGTAATGGAGTGAAACCTCACTGAATCTGTAAATGGGGAGCTCCACAACCAATAATGTCAAACACCCGGTGAGACATGAGCAAGTTGGAGAACAGAATACCGACAGATGATGTAACATCTCAAATAATGCATCCATTGTGTGTATATATCTCTTGCAGCTCACTGGACAGATAGAAAAAACAAAATACAGTAAACCCTCGCTTTTACAGACCTCTATATAACAAATTTCGGCTTTAACAAACTTTTTCCTGTCAGTCCAATATATGTGGGGATATACCGAATGTTCGGTAAATGCGGGGTTTGGTTCAGTGGTGGGCGGCCGAACATGTACACACAGGTCCGTCAGCGGCAGTGAAAACAAAGCCGACCGGGCAGTGCGCGGCTGCGCGCCAATCAGTTTAACTTTGTCCGCCCGATTGTAAACACCTCCTCTCACATCCTCCCGTGCCTCACCATGTATCGTCTTAATTTCCATGTATACACATAGTATTTGTGATGGCTGCATGTACGTAAGTATACGAACTTTCATCTAACGTAACAAAGTTCATTATACACAGAAATGGTCGGAAATAGCTAACTTTCACCTCGTACAGCTAACAAAGTTTGTTATATGCGAAAAGTTTGGATCCATCGGATACTACGTCACCCCATTCCCCCCAATTGGTTCGTTAAAGTGAGTTTACTGGATTGTAAGATAAACTTGCTATGGACACAATTCCATGTACATCAGATCTGTACCGAGTGTGATTTGAAGATGCAGGTATAGTGCACCACAGGTATTAAGTAGTACAGCTTAATGTATCTTCTGATGGTCCAATTGACTTCACTAGTCCGATAAAGCTGATTTCTGATTAAGCAAGGTCTTACTCTAGCAAAATTGTATTAATATACTGTTACAGGAACTATCTCTTGTAGGTCTCACGGCCTCTTGTAGCTTCCTTATTTTATTATGTTCTTAAAATTCTCGAAGAACTAAATTTAAATCAAATGGAAAAATTGGTTTGGAATTTGAAGGAAGCCATGAAGGTGGGTAGCGGGCCAGCCAGGCACACTGACCACCCTGGCCCCTGGGTGGCCCACACAGACCCAGGTGCAGCAGCGGCAGCCTGCACGGCCACACACCTCCACCACACACCCATCACTTGGTAATGTTCATTTGATATGTACAATATAATGTGTGACTATCGGATAGCACGGAAATATTCACAAAATTGTGTTGTTTGTAACCATTAGTTTCCAAGACAGACCACTATTAATGGTGCTATACTCATCTCATTTTTGTTTTGGTAAGTGAATTTTTGTTGGTGCTCCACCATATCTGGAGTTTTCATATAAATTTTGAGGTTAGCATCATCTTTGAGTTTTCCTATACAGGTTCACTACAAGAGATAGTCATGGCAGACCTGCCCCTACAAAAATATTTCATTAGTTACAATCACTTATCTTCCACTTATTCCCTTATATAATGTTAAGTCCCTCCTTCTCACATTGTTAGCCCATAATCAACAAGAAGTTTACTTTTTTCTTCTGGATGCATCCTTACTAATTCAGAGGATTTGTATTGTCTATTCTACGATCCCACAACTCACTCCTGAAGTACACTTTCCAATCCCATCGTTCTAAAACCTTCAGCACTTTTACACCCTGGTACTTTTTAACATGTTTAGCCATTCGAAAGGTAGTCTCTCCTGCCTTAATCTTTGAGGAGTAACCCTCACTTGGTGTCCATATTCATAAACATGTATCAGTATATAGACAATACAATACCACTCCAGAAATTCTCAATATTTTCAAGAACTATTCTGCCTTTCAACACTAATGCAAACATATATACAGAAGGTAACCTTGAAATTATCAATGCAATTTGTAACCCTTGTGTTGCCTTTAGATGAAAAGAAAAGTTGAAAGATCTTAATCTATCCTGAGAATCTGGCAAAGCCAGAGAGTCAACATATTGAACATCTAATAAAGATTTCCATTGAATTCTATCATCACCTACGTCAACTACCATACATGGATGTAGGTGCAGTCATTCACCTGTTACTGACTCATGGTGGGCCAAGTGTTGACTACATAGCTTACATTGTATTTCATCAACATCTGAAAACAAAAGATGTTAGGTTTAAACTGAATAAATGAAATAAAGACACACCGGGCTCCCCACATAGGAACATAATGCATTCTGGAACCACGTTACTTAACCGAATCGTTCATTATGAGTCATGTCAATCCATGGTTATGTTTTGAGCGGAAAATATGATGAAAAATATAATTACATCAACTTGCACGCGTGCATAGCCTGCTCGCGTCTCGTCAGCTCATTAAGCAAATTAAATTTTGTTCGGAAAAAACGTTCATTATTCAATTTGTTCGCCTATGGAGACCCTGTATAGATGATTCTTACCATACAAATTTAAGTAGAAAAATCAATGCAAGCTAAGTATTTTCTCACAACAAATAAGAGAACTCTCAAACAAATAAAAAGCCACACAAGACTATTCGGACACCGTGTGACTCAAGTTCGGCGCAGACAACACATCTCATCCTTGATCCCCGCCAGCAGGCCGCTGCCTTCCGGCTGCTGCCTCCATCATGTCTCACTGAGTAAACACGGCAACTCTTGTGCACCGATGACCTCTGCTTCCCAGTCTGAGGTCAAGGCAAGTTATTCACTGATACTTCCCTCATAAAGGGGCACTGGGCTATACCATCTTCCTCAGCACTTCTCTATCCACCCATCTAAAGGGTGGAGAGCTAGCTGGAGGGGCAGCATCTGTTACCTCAGTCCCACCTCCCTCGTCCCTCACACGGCCACACTACACTTGCCTTGGTCATGGATCTGAGCCATGCAACTGTGTGTACCCTACAGTGGATGCATTCACACATCATGTTTCTAACCGCTACAGAACTACGAGGCATTTATAAATCTGTATACCAGACAATAGAATGAGGCAATGCCTTCCACCTTTCTTCAAATGTATAATTTGCTAACAGGTTCACTCCATTAACAATTACACAAAATAAAATGCAAAATAAACAAACCTGCATTATTTATCTGAAGATATTTATTTTCACTAAATGGTACTGGATATACGTATAATATTTCAATTTCAAGATAAATATTGGACCAGTTGGCCTTTATATTATGATCCAACTTGATTAAAAAAAATAGATAAGTATCCGCCCTTTGGATGTTTGACGCAGGACAAGTAATATAATGAGACACTAATCACACTATCTGTGAACACTACACTCCCTCCTCCTCTTAAGTCGCTGCGGGATATAATGCTCACGATTTGTGACGTAAGTGACGTTGTCTCTGTGAATCAGTAACAAGTGAATGACTGACTGCTTGACAGCGTGTGTCTTTTTAACATTTGTTATACACATACCTTAAAAGTACGTATAAAATTGCATGTTGTTTCACCTTACTTATACAGCAAGCAACAAGAAAGCATATATGTAGGTAAAAAGTGTGCATGTGTCTACTTCCCTAATATTGACAGATTTGAAAGACCATGGACAGGGGACTGCAGTGAGGCATCATAGTAAGGTCACTGGCACAAAGACTTGATGGTTGAGACGGGTGCATACAAGCATAGGGTGATGGTGTAGACAGGTGGTGTTTAACTCATAAAGGGTAAATATCAGTCGTGGGCGTTGCGATAAGTAAAGCGATAATGCGATAAAGCGATAATATCGCTTTAACCGAAAATTTACCGCAAGACCGGAAAAACTTATCGCTTATATTTATCGCTTTCAAATTTCCCGCGATAAATCCAGCGATAAAGTAGAAGACGAAAAACCGTTACGGCGGGAGGTTACAGGCTCATTGTTACGCGGCAAACAGATGCGGCCAGGCGCCTGGCGGCCCGCGCTTCTGTTGTCAGTTTCTTTGAATAGCCCCCCAAACTGGACGCATCTGATCTCAGCTCTGTGTTTCATTGTGCTACCAGCGATCCAAAGCTTCTTTGTGTGTTATAACTTATATATACTTAATTCTTATAGTATATTGCTATCTTAACTAAATATCTAATTAATATATATTAGTTTTATATATTTTTTGCGTTTTGAGGTGCGCCTCGCGCGTGCCTCCCGTTCGTACGAACGTCGCGTGATTTTGTGTTTTAACTTTTCCTTTTCAGGAAATCGTTTAGGTTTTTGCGTTTTATATTGCGTTATTAATTAGTGTCGCGGCGGGCGCGCTTCATGACCCTCTTCATCAAGTACAACACTGGGATCCCAAGCTCAGCAGCAGTGGAGCGATTTATTCAGCACAGCTGGGGACGTCCTGAGGCCAAAGAGGGCGTGCCTCAGTGAGGACAACTTTGAGTACCTGGTGTTTCTGAAGGGAAACCTCCACCTCCTCAAGCAGAAGTTCAAGGTGCCAAGGGGGGTGGATGAGGAGGATGAGGAGATGTTTTAAATTGTTGTATTTGTGTTTGTGATGTTGTGCTGTGATAGTTTTGTTAATTTGTCTTCATTAAATGTTGTTATAAAGTAATAAAATTTTAATTTCGGGTCCTTTAGTCTTTTATTAAGTAATATATGGTGTTTTAAGTGTAAAAAAGAGGTTTTTAAATGAATAAGTAGCAAAAATAGAGTATTTTTGGATTTATCGCAGGATTTATCGCTTATCGCTTTAAGGTATTTTGGAAATTTATCGCTTTATCGTTATAGGACTTAGCGGAAAAATTTATCGCTTTATCGTTATCGCTTTATCGCAAAATTTATCGCTGCCCACCACTGGTAAATATGTCAATTCATTACATGACTGGCACTCGGTACCATTCCCAGTCACTACTGCACGGGGCGGGTGAGTGACTGATCACACCCACCAGGTGACCCATGACAAAGAAGCATGGGTATGAGGAGAATGGCTGTAAGCACAGCAAGAACACTGATAACAATGGTCAATGGCAAGGTTAGTCAGGAAGTTTGACGGATTAGACAGCAATCACTTCCTGTCATCATCAGTCACCGCCACTGACCTTCACTGTGAGCAACATCCAATGACCTCACTTGACGGGTGTTATCATGTTAAACGCCTTCCAAGTACAGTAAAACCTCTCATATTCGGACTAATTGGGCCAAGGAGTGGTCCGAGTAATGCAAGGATCCGAATAATGGGGGGATTATATATGGGGGGATAAGTGGTATAAAAAAAATAAAAAATAAAAAATTCTAGAAAAAAAAGGGACGAGGAGGTCCGAATAATGTCAAAGTCCGAATAATGAGTGTCCGAATACGAGAGGTTTTACTGTACACACTAAAGAGGGTGTTGATAAAAAAACAAATAACTAGATAACTGTATCAAAGAATAAGTGAATAGCTTAATATAATATTTTGCATATTTTCTCTACTGCATTTAGTCACTTCTGCTAAGCTTAGCTGCAGTTGATGCTGCATGTAAGACCACGTGGTGAGTTGGCCTGACTGGCAGTGAAAATGTTCAAACATCAAGTGGTTACAGTGTTGTAAGTTTTCAAGACAATGTTAGACCTCCACCTCTGGACAGCTTTGCCTTGTGTTTCACCTCATAACACAGTCCTCGCTTATACCATTGGGCGATTTGGAGCAAACGTTTGGTAG
The DNA here is from genome assembly GCA_016584305.1 of Chionoecetes opilio. Classification (NCBI taxonomy): domain Eukaryota; kingdom Metazoa; phylum Arthropoda; class Malacostraca; order Decapoda; family Majidae; genus Chionoecetes; species Chionoecetes opilio. The sequence continues at coordinate 535,154 of JACEEZ010004794.1, read as the reverse complement.
CTACACATGCAGTACATTTCCAGAATGAATGAACAAAATACTTTCTAGAGTCGTTAAGACAATTAGAAAAACACTTAAATGCAATGTACAAATAAAATACAATTGAATACAATGAGAATGTGAATGAGTAAGTGAAATGACAAAAAAGCAAAGGGTTGTGCCAGACAGCCAAGGTCATGTCACTACAGAGAGGGAAGAAGGCAAGCGGGAAGAAAGACGGTGACAGGGTGGAGGGTGAGGAAGGGACCAACACGCTATAAAAGAATGGTCAAATCAGATGAAGGTGTATCTGCTGGAGGAAGGAAACTATATTGCTAAGGGAGACACTAAGGGGGTTCCATGAGGACATCTGGAAGCAAGGATTAAAAATATTTTGTCCATGGTCTTCAAAAATGATCACCGGGCCTGGGTAAGTGTGCAATCTAAAACTACTAAAATAACCATCTAGAAAATATAATCTGACTCCATAAACTATTTGAACGATACTATAAATTTCTACATAAACTCTGAGGAAAGAGTGGCACACAAGTAATCAGTAAAGATAGGAAAAGGTTTGTGATACAGCCTAAAACACCTGTATCTCACACACTGCAAAGAAACCATCCGCACTGTTTGTTGCAACCCTAGTAATTTTTGTAAGAAATTAGTTAATAACTCTATAAAGGCCATATACATTCCATAAAAAAAAAATTCTCGCCTAAGCAACAAACTCTAAAACAAATACTTATGAAGTGGTAACTTGGTAGCAGAAAGCAGTCACGATGTACATGACAGCAGACCTGTGAGTCAAAATGCTGTGTGCGTGAGGGGTGGAAGCCGAGTACTTACCCCCACCACTCACACCCTCGTCACTAACTATTCTTAATAAGGAATATCCAGCTCTGTTGCTATATAAGTCAGCTTCAATGCCAATGTTTGTGCTACTCGCATTTCTATTTCGTGCTGCCATCCATCCTATGACATTATACAGTATACCCAATGCTGTTACTCAACATATCTATCTGACAGCTGCCCTAGATTAAAAGTTTTGCTTATCAGTTCCCCAATTCCTGCCTTTTAGACCCCTATGTACTGGTATTAAAAGTGAGGCGGTACATTAGTAAGTAAGTAGAATTCTAGATATAATGGGAGCCCTGCACAGAGGACAGTTAACTAGTGATGAGGAGCACTTGGAACACACACAAACATGGCCACAAGGCAGGTAGATAACCTGACACCCAGCATTCAAACACACCACACATTCAGACTCCACAAACTGCTGCTCTATAGGAGGAGCAGATGGCATTCCCTCTTCCCCTTCCAGGAGAGGAGCACTCGGGGTTGCCTCGGCACCCTCCGGCTCGGGCTCGGGAGCAGAGGGAGAATGTGGAGAGTCTTCTTCGTTCGGAGCGGATGGCGAGTGATCTCCAATTTTGGATGCGTACAAATAGTTTTGGAGGGCACGTTGCAAACTGCGATAGGTTGCCGGACCAATGTCCAGCTTGGCAGCATCCTCTTCCGTCATATCCATCAGGCGGGAGAACGTGACTGAGTTGTGGGCAAACACCGGCATCAAGTCCAGGGCGTTGGCAGCCTTCAGCACGGCCCGCACTTCCGGCTCCAACATGGCCTCGGCCTCCGCCAGGCCCGCCGGCTTCATGGCCAACAGCCGCTGGTACTGAACCAGCCAGAACTGCTCATCCTCCTCCTGACTCCCTGCTCGCATGCCCTGCAGCTGTGCCAGCCAGGCATGCAGGTAGGCCTCCCGCTCAGTCTTCTCCTTCAGCAGACACTTCAGAAGACCAACAAGAGTAATCCGCTGGTCCAGCATGGTGCTGGAACCATACTGAATGCCGTGCTTCTTCTTGCGAACCTCCAAGGATGAGAGTCGAGCCAACTCATACTCAATCTGACCAATCTGTGGACGTGGGTTTACAAGTCACGTTCATGCAAATGCCATTATAATGAATTAGCTGATTATATTATAGGTAAAAACTTATCACAAATATACATATTTTAATGATGGTTAAAAAAGATTACTTCCTCCATCAGCTAAGACTAGACTGGGCACGATATTACCAGTGACTGCAAAGGTGCTGAGTATTATTAAAACACTAGTGTTGTGTATGACTGTTATCATTGCAATCCATTCAAGCATCATCACAAGGCACCACACCCATGATACACAACACATAACAACTCTTCATCAACTCATGACAAATCTTCATCAATCAGGTGGATGTCAAGTGTAACTATCCATCACTTCACTTTAATTACTTGAAAAGCTATACCACATTGAGTTTCTGACGGCAAGGAGACAATACATTTCTTCAATACTCAACAATGTACATATTTTCCAGATAATAGTATAATACATAGTTACATACTGAATGTGCTTGAACAACATTTCACAGCTCACCTGTCTGAGTATGTTGTTTCTCTTGAGGTCACACTTGAGGAGAAGCAGCCTGAAGGCAGCCTCTTGACACTCCTCATCCTTGAGTAGAGTTGAAGACCACTCCTCCTTCTCGGCCAAGCGTGTGTTCAGCACGCCATGCAGGTGAGCGTTCACCAGGGCGGCATCCTGCAGCAGGGCACACACCCGGGCTCCCTGCTCCTCCTGCACTGCCTGCCTCAACTGCTCGGCAGCAAACTCCTCTATCAGCACCTTCTTCATGGCCTCCACCACATCAGCTTGCCTCAGTTCAGCAGCAGACTCGGCAATGCCTGACAAAAGAGACCGCATCTCCTTCTCCTGATCTTCAAGTAGCGACACGAACTCCTTGCTTTTCCGTGCTGCAGCCACCTCCACAAGTTCTTGCACAGCTGCTGTAGTGTCTTTATCCAGGGATGACAGATCTCTCAGTAAAGAATGCCTCTCTTTTTCTTTGGCCGACACCAAGCCTTCAAACTCCATGTCCAGGTTGGCTTGTTGGGCACTGAGATCACTAATTAAGGCTTCTTTGTTGCAAGATGAAGCTATATACTTTTCCAGCTGTTCAGCCTCCTCAGCTCGCATGTTTTCCTCCATATGGAACTGTTCTTTCAATAGCTCACGCTTTTTTCGTTCATAATCAATGGCTTCAGGGGGAGTTTGCAAAATTTCCTCCAAAAGGTGTTGCTTATTAGTGGTCATTTCTTGCAGCATGTGAGCCAGCTGTTCTTGTTCTCTGGCTTGAAACTCCTCCTCAACAGCCATCTGGACCTTGACTTTATCTTCTTTGCGATTCATGTAATTGAACAACACTTCATCCGTAGCAGATGTATTAGACTTGGCAGAGGAGGGTGGCGAGGTGGTGTCTTCATCCTCCTGCAGGCTGAGCCCCTGGTACTCCACCTGGTGCTCCTCACACAGGTGGCGCATCACGGCCTCCACACCCAGCTCGACCACTGCCGCCAGCGGGGCCACCATCTTGTCAGTGTCAATTTCTAATGTGCAGAGACTCTTTTGCAGTTCACAAAACTCCTTTGGCAGTACCAATATATTGTTTCCGCTGAGGGATAAAACTCGCAGCTTGGGCAAGGCACAGATACTTAGAGGCACTTTGGAAAATCTATTTGAAGAGAGATAAAGTTCTTGTAATTTTGACAGTTCACTCAAAGATGAAGGTAAGGTCTTCAGTTTATTGTGGCTTACTTTAAGAACTTGAAGTTTCTTCAGCCTATTCATTGAATCAGGGAGCTGGTGCAGTTTGTTGTGGGAAATATCCAACACTTCCAATGCTTCTAGTTCACTGACTTTACCTCCTTTTTCAAGCACTGTCAGCAAATTGTTCTGCAGGAGCAGCGTTGTCTTCTGCAGCAGGCGGCACATGACAAAGGTGTCCGGCGGCAGCTCCACCATGGCACAGTCGGTGAGGTCGTACACGGGCTCGGGGTTCTGCTGGGCCATCACCACCTTCAGGCCCAGCTTGGGCCGGTGCTCTTTGTCACTCATGGCGGCAGACTTGTCTTTCTTGAACAGTCCAAATGGCATCCTGACATTGCTTTTTCCCCTACTCTAATTGCAACTACAGTGGCCGTCATCACCTCAGTCTCTTAGAAGCACACCATGGTTTTCATATTCTAACATTACTGTGAGTTCCACACAAAAAGTATGCTGTTAGTACTGCAGCTACATCTTTAGAGAAAAAAAATCACAACCTGAAGGAAAGAAAGAAATTTACTCACACAATAATACAGTGTACACCAAAAAACATGCAGAGTGAGGATTAAATCAACTACTGATATATGTACGTAATATATACACGCAGCTGCACCCACACCAAAACAGTACCCGTAGTTATAATAATAACAAAAACAACATCAACAATAATAACGATAATAATAATAATAACAATAACAAAAACAACATGAACAATAACAACGATAATAATAACAATAATAGTCAATGGTAACAAATTAAAAACTATGCATGGTTTTAACAAATAACAAATCAAATAATAAGTTTACTGGACTATGGAAAAACTACAATAAAACCAGGACAAGTTATCTTTAATAATACTCCAGGATGTTGATAAGGTATAGTAAATTGTAGCCAGCAAAATATAGCGGCAATATCTACAACATGTGAGTTATGCAATGCAACTTCAGTATATCAGGCGCCTAGAATTGAAACGGCACAAGCGCCACTTTTAAAAAACTGAGAAAAACGCGCTTAAAGTTTAATCTAATATCTTCATTTGTTGCCGATTTACTTTGAAAACACTTTAGGTGCATTTTTTCCATTGATAGAAAGTGGCGCTTGTGCCGTTTCATATCTTGATTTTCTTAGATTAAACTTTAAGCGCGTTTTTCTCAGTGTTTTAAAAGTGGCGCTTGTGCCGTTTCAATTCTAGGCGCCTGATATGAAGTTAACCTTAGAAGTGAAAGACAGGCATACCACAAAGGGAATCCACTTTGCTGCTAAGTGTGTGGTGGGAAGGCAAAGTTTTATCTGACAAATGAGTGAGGGACAAGAAGTAGTGTTAACCCCAGTGTGATTAAACTCAATGAAGTGCAACAGACGTCCATACATTTTTGCTATTATACCAAAATTCTCTACACAATTGGGGGAATAGTCTGTTCACCTTAATGGATTCTTAGAAACTTTCTCTGACCTACCGTCACAAATTACTACTTTCGGAGATATAGATCGTTTTTGGTAGGAAGGAGAGTAAAGGCCTGTCCAGACTAGGGGTGATGAGGCTGGCGGTGAGGCATGGCAACGTGTTGAAAAACCAGCCTTGTGTCCACACTATGCCTCACCGCCATCCCTCATCACGGCGGACGCGCCATTCAGCTCCACAGAAAACAACGAGAACACGACGAATTTTGTATCGTGGCCTATTAAAAAATTTCTCCCTGGGCAATAAATAGCAGCGCATCAAAGCACCACAGCTTCGGTGTGAAGACATCATCAGTGCCTGCTCCAGACTTCCTTGATGCCTTCATTGCCGCCAATTCCCTCTTGAATTGTGACTTCAGGGTGTGGATTTTTTTAAGAACATCTTCCTTCTTGAGTTCAAAATTCAGGGATTGAGACAATTCAGTTCTCATTGCTTCCAGACTTGCACTCTTGATGTCCCTCATCTTGTAGTCCTTGCTCTTAACATCCCAGATGCACGGATGCTGCTTCAATAATTCAATCAAGTAAAGAGTATTGCTCCATGTCCACTCAACGTGGTTAGTACAACTTGAACAAGACATTTTTTCACGGAGCGCTGCGATATACGACCTGCCTTCACTGGAGCATGTCGAGCACTGACGCGTGAATGACGAGGGCAGTGCGGCAAATATCGGGGAGGGTTGGAGCGGCCCAGCATCAGCCTGGCGGTGTTGAAAAAGTCGAAATTTAACACCGCCAGCCTCATGAGCCCTAGTCTGGACGGGCCTTAAAGGAGTAGAAAAAATTAACTAACCTAACCCCACGTTGTAACCCCTAACCTAACTTAATTTAAACTAACCCCAAGCTCTAACCTCCTAACCTAAGCCAATCCCTTGTACAAAAATGTGCATGCAGCATGGTAAAAACACGAGGCAATGCGGGTCGCAAGAAGAAGAATAAAGTGCAAGTTAAGGTACCTGGAACTCTCGTCGACCGGAATTCTCGTCGCCATTGAGGAGTGTTCTATTTTTTCACGTCGACGAGTGTTCCAATTTTCTACCATGGTTCCAGTGCCCAATATATATACAGTACTTAACCTATAAAATGCGACTGCCTCATATTCCAGAATTCTCTCCGGCGCGGGTTTTGAGGCCTCATTTGTTGTGTATGTCTATGTATTGTATTAAACTGCAGTTTTACCATTGTAGTTAAAGATTTAACTAGAGATTTTTCCAGAAATAGGTAAATGCCGTATTTTACGGCTTATAAGACGCACTTTTTTCCCAAAAAAATACCCTGAAAAACACTCATGCGTCTTCCAAGACGAATGTTGTAGGTTAGCTGAAGTAGCTATTCAATTCAGCCTCTTATATGGTGTAACCTCAGTACATACCTATTAAGAGTATTTAGAATACCATAAGTCATTCAACTACCAATATGTCCTCACCCTGTGATGTTTACACGATACTGGCGGGAGCCTTTCCGCCCTGGCAGATTGGCGCCAACAGACATTGCGTGTATAAGGAACTTTGTTTGTTACATTAGATGAAAATTTGTATACTTATGTACATGCAGCCACCACAAATACTACACACATACAGGAAAATTCAAACAATACGTGGTGAGGTACAGGAGGCAGGCAACGTAGTGAGGCACGGAAGGGCGTGAGAGTGTTTACACTCAGGACAACAAAGCCAGACTCAGCTGATCGGCACGCCAGGCAGGCACGCAGCTGCACACCGCCGCGATAGGTTTTTTCACTCCCGCCGTCCGACCTGCTTGCACATGTTCAGCCAGCCAACATGACGATTTACTTATACTATCGCATACAAGCTAGAAAATAAAAATGGCTGATGAGCAGTGCTGAATGAAGATAATGAATAGTGAGTGTTCTTGTGTGAAAATGACTGTATATCGGACAACAGTTTTGGTGGGTTTTTTTTCTTCTTAGAAATTTCTTTCCAAAATCAGGGTGCGTCTTCCAAGATGCAGCGTCTTATAAGCCCTAAAATACGGTAATTCCCGTAGTAGACTTTATCGGTTATATATTTTTATGTATTTTCGGCCTTATGTTATCCCATAGAGTGTTTACCAGATATATTCTATGGGTTACAGAGAGTTTCGTACACAAGTTGTTTCGTACCCAGGTATTGTTAGTCGTTTTGTACACTGATTTTGAGTATTTTCGTACATACCTGGTGTCGTTTTGTAACTCTAGTAGTCAAGTTCAACTCTTGAGCCGAGTGTACGAAACGACTATGGTTTCATATAGACTACGAAACAACTTTTTGGTGTACGAAACAGCTTGTGTACGAAGTGACTGCACCCCATTTTATGTCATCCACATAATATACTACCCTTACAAAACTAGTTGCACTTTCCCCGCCCAAAATCCCCGGGTTCCCGACGGGTCCCCAGGTTTGTTATGGAGGGAAGATAGGTAACTGCAAAATGAGGCATTTCCAACAATTTTTAATGTGACCATCAGTCTTAACCAGGACTTTGAAACGGTTTAAGGGAACGAAAACGAAAACTGAATAGAACGAAATTATGCTCGGAACAAAAACGTTATTATATTTACTGTTTCGGAGCATAAACGCTATTTTAAAATCCTTGTGACTGGTTAAAATTGTTATTTTATCATTCCATGCCATATTTGGTCAATAATCCATTTTCACTTCCAGTAGCCAAATTATTTAAGTAAATACATATAAAATTATGTATTACATACATACATCAATTAAGTCTACTGTATTTGTTCATTTGGCAATTGACAATGTTTTTTTGTTTTAAATAGTATCATATGCACCACTTTTCATTGAATTTGTGAAGAGTAACTATTTTTTACCTTTTATAATTATGAATTTGTCTTCGTGCTATGCATCACATTCCCTTATTTTATTACACCTTCCATTCGTGCAATTGTTGAGCTATGATACTGCAGTTGGGTTTCAGAACATGCTTAGATTAATATCCAGTATTCGAAAATGGATAATATATCGTGAGTATGTGCTCAAACTTTTAACTGTGTTCATAGCCTAATGCTTGGTGCGCCAAATTTCAGTGTGAGTGTCCTAGGTTCGAGTCCTTGGAGTACCACATCCATTGATTTCATTGATTAGGTTTATATAATTAGTGGGTTGGTGATATTACAAATTAATATATTTTTTGCCATATATAATATTAATAAATAATTAGTGATTCATGTCTTTACAGCAACTGAGATTGCATACTCCTACACTACGCTTCCTGTATTGTATATGTAAATGTGTTTCCTTATTTACGTCGTATAATAATATAAGTTCTTATGACATCTAAGGGTTTGATTTTGTTGGATACTATGGACCATGAAATGTATGGCTTTATTACCATCTATAAGAATGTAGTCATGTATAGGCATTATCATTTATTAGGGCTAATAGCATATTCAATACATGGTTTGAGAATAACGCTCTAACTGGTTTTCATTTCTTTTTAACCGGTTCAGTTAAGTTATGTTTGGAGGAGGAACAAAAAACTAAACGTTAATAATACTGTTTCTGATCGGAACGAACTGTTTGAAAAATAAATTAGTTTTCAAGCCCTGGTCTTAACACATCAAAATACATGGGAAAAGAGGGTATTTTGGTACTTTCAACCCGAAATTGGGTAAGAGGTTAAAAATACTCTTTTCCTATGTATTTTGATGCGTTAAGAATGATGGTCGCACTCAAAATCGTCGGAAATGCATCATATTGCAGTTATCCCGCCTTTATCCCTGCTTTAGGTTAGGCTTCTCAACCAATGCCCAGGTTAGGTTAGTGAACTAGTGGGGGGGTCAGGGCGCCTACCCCAGTTATGTCAGGTTACATAACCAATGTCCATGTATTGTATTAAACTGCAATTTTACCATTGAGATTTTTCGAGGAATAGGTAGACTTTATCGGTTAACTATATATTTTTATGTATTTTCGGGCTTATGTTATCCCAGTGTTAACCGGATAAATCTTACGTCATCCACATAATACACTATCATACAAGGAAAATCTTAAGAACAAGGGCTCCACGCTAAGCTGACCCAAATGTTGGCTCTACGTATTATACTTACTGTCTTAACACATCTGTTTAGATTTTAATGAGTGCCGATCCTTACTTTGCCTACATGGCCGAAATTAAATTTCAGGTTCTTGAGAAAAGCTGAAGTCCAGCGAGATGCGCAATGGACGACGAGTTTGAGAAAGTAGTGCGGGTTAGGCTAGGTCAGGTCAGGTTAAGTCAGGTCAGGTTAAGTTAAGTTAGGGTTAGGTTAGTGCACAGCACGAGGGGCTCGAGGAGGGGTGCTAGGTTAGGTCTGTAGAGTTTTGTCATCTTTAGAATAAAGGCTCAACCTCCTATCTTCTTCTTATAGCCAACAAGCTTGGGGACATGGTGGAAACCGGAGTTTTTGGGTGGGGAACACACATATAAGGGAAATATGGCCCCGATAAAGTCTATGAACTAGGGAAATTGCCCTAGTTTAGGGATTTTTTTTGTGGGGCGCCATATTTCCCCTATGTGTGTGTTCCCCCACCCAAAAACCCCGATTTCCCACCATGTCCCCAAGCTTGTTGGCTATAAGAAGAAGATAGGGGGTGGAGCCTTTGTTCTTAAGATTTACCCAATACAAAACTAGTTGCCATTTTCCCCACCCAAAACCATGCGTTCCCGACGGTTCCGCAGGTTTGTTATGAAGGGGGGGATAACTGCAAAATGAGGCATTTTCGACGCAAAAAAAAGAGTATTTTTGACCTCATACTCAATTACTGGTTGAAAGTACAAAATTTACCGGAGTACTTTTGACCTCGTACTCAATTACTGGTTGAAAGTACCAATTTACCCCTCTAACCTAACTTAACCCAGCTTAATCTGATTTAACCAAACTTAACCGTTTTTGGCTGAAATAACGGTAGAACATGTAACGCCATTATTATTCAATTGCGCCGTGGAATGGGAAATGAGGTTCAAAATACTCAAAATGAAGAAATCAACACGATGATGTAGGTGAGAATCCTAGAACTTTTGAAAACCCCTACCGAACTAATACCCTTTAATATTAAGATCAAGAACTGGATCTGTCGCCGAGAATAGGGACACTCGCCAACGTGAAACTTGAACACTCGCCGACGGCAGCGAAAATTCCAGGTACCTCGTGGACATGCATATATTTCCTAGTTTCAAGAGATACAACCAACGAGTCACTATCAACACTGTACATCCCTGTCCCTAACAACTGTCGTGCTCATCATAAGCTTCACATGCCTTATCACCCCCACCCTCCCCCCGCAAACCAACAGTTGATTCCCTCTGGAAGAAAAAAACCACCATCAAATATTAAATTACAACACAGCACAACACGTCACTGTCTCCAGCCGTATAGCATTCTCATTCTGTCCATCATGCCACAAGTCAATCAGTTCCCCTAGAAGTATTCCAAGACCAGGGTACCACACACTACCCCTTCTTATACCACACCATATCCAACACACACTACACTCGTCAGAGGGTGTGGCGTGCACCGTAACACCATTAATCACCCTTAACAACGCAATATCACCACTACACTATACAGTAGGACAAAATATCACGTCAATCTAAACAATTACCAAGACCCACGTGACTTCTAAACCATAAACACGTAATACATTCTAGTTCTCTATATTTCACTATTTATAGGCACTGTTTGCAAGTATCTATGTTATCCTGCTCACCTTTTTGTCTTTGTAATAGCACTGCTGAAGATATTGGCGCCTCGTGGTCCTGTAAACTTGCACTTCCTCGGGACGCTGAATGGCAACTTGGCGTCAGCTGATCAATAGCTGGGCCGCCGCCAGATACAAAACTTTATCCTGATTTTCACTGTTTGGTGCCTTTTCCCTATTGTTTCATCTATTCTCTTTTTTGTCCTATTATTTTGGAATGATATGTGATAATAGTGCTTGTATGCGTTATAAGATACATCCGTAGTAATCGGTACAAATGGTTACTGCCACATTTCTTTTTTACGAGGTTGTTACTGGTTTGTATCAATTTAATTATCTTTTTCCTATTTTAATGTCCTTTATATGCCTTTAGAAGCATGTTTAATGTCTATGTTCACCATATAGAGAGGAAATGAAGGCGTGAGGGCGTGACTTTTGACTCAAATCTTGACTTTGATCATTGCTATGGTTATAAACCTTGTCTCTTGAACGGCGCACCATCACCAAAGCCATTCAAGCTGTTGAATGTCTTTGCCATCACTGTGATTACAGCTTTTGATTAAAATGACCTTTGGAGCAATAGACTCTCGAATTGAATTGAATTGAATGGTTTATTGTTGGATGTACAACAAGGGTATACGTAGGAGGTCGGTGCCTGCCGGCCTCCCCCCAGGCACTGGCAGTGTACGTATAGATATATAAATATGAGTTACAAGTTACAAGGTATACCGTATATGGGTATCAGGGCTTCCATTGAGGGGTAAGTTGTACTACTTATATTCATGCATACAGTCAGAGTATAGACTCGAGAGCGCGATATATATTAGGATAGATAGGACCCCGGGCCCGGCACTATAAGAAATTTGGGGATGGGAATGAGGATGAAAGGTGGGTAGTACACACATAAAGGAATTACAGAAAAAGTTAATTGCATCGGTCTACACCAGCGCTATTCAACCTGGGTGGACGGTCCACCTCAAGGTGGACGAGACTGAGTGGGGGGTGGACGGCTGTCTTGGGGTGGACAGGTGGGTGGACGAGATCATGCCCACGTGTCGGTATCACTGAGCTCTATATGAACATATAGAAATATATGAGTTCATATAGCGCTCAGTGGTCGGAATACTGTAGATAAGGGAAATTAAATCTATGGTATACAACTAGGTATAGGTGGGGATATTTTTACAAGTAGTATAGGGAAAATAAGTGGATTCAAACTGCAGGTGAAAAAAAATTTAAAAGCAATGTAGAAAAAAGGTGTTGTTCTAATTTTGAAGTTTTTGATACCTATATGAGAAACAGTGGCTAGGCACATGGTATGCAGACAGCAGAACAGACAATGGAGGTACGAATATCCCCCTGGATTACCAGACACCTGACTTTGATGCACAGGGCTCTGTCACGCCGGACTAGAACCCTCCTGGGGAGAGACAAGGAGAGGTATGTCAGGAGTCTCGCTGAGGATGTCGAGGGTCATTTGAACGCTAATGACCTCCGACCCGCCTACCGAGCCCTGAAGAAGCTCCGTTCCAAGTCTCCTTCTCGGGCGAGTGCTATTCGAACAGCAGATGGGCGCCTCGTGTCGGACATGGATGGGCAGATGGCTCGTTGGGCTGAGTACTTTGGGCAGTTGTTCACGGTGGACCCTCCAACTGAGCAGCTTCACACCACTGGGTTACAGGCAGTGGATGCCGATCCTCCCATTGACGAAACCGCACCCTCTCTTGACGAAGTCAGAGAGGTTGTAGCAAAGTTGAGGGGTGGAAAGGCAGATGGTGTTTGTAATATCAGTGCGGAGCTCCTCAAAGCTGGGGGTGAGGCCATGATCCACGGGTTGCATGCTGTCCTGACTGCCGTGTGGCAATCAGGTACCATTCCTCCTGACTGGAAAAGGGGGCTGGTCATCCCTATCTGGAAAGGGAAAGGGGACCGTCAGGACTGCAACAATTACCGCGGTATTACACTGCTCAGCGTACCAGGCAAGGTGCTTGCCCATCTATTGCTGACACGGATTCGCAGCCATCTGGTGAAGCATCAGAGACCTCAGCAGTCTGGGTTCACGCCTGGTAGGTCAACAACGGACCGTATCCTAGCGCTTCGTGTCCTGGTGGAACGCCGACGTGAGTTTCGACAGGGGATGCTTGCAGCCTATGTTTTATCTCAAGAAGGCGTTTGACTCAGTGCATCGTGAGTCACTCTGGGATCTTCTGCGACTTCGAGGGATTCCTGCAAGGACTATTGGTTTGATAACTGGTCTGTATTCTGGGACTGAGAGTGCTGTGAAGTGTGGGGCAGGTGTATCCGGCTTCTTTCCTGTGAATACAGGAGTGAGGCAAGGGTGTGTCCTTGCCCCATTGTAATGCCCGTTATTCGGAAGAGATAGGATGGGAATTCCTATCATACAATCCCCGGGTTATGTCCGTAAGCAATTCAATCTTTTCGTTTCTCGTGAAATTTATCTTCCTTCTTTCCTTCTCACTTCTATCTTCCTCCCTTCCCTCACTCACTCCCCCCCCCCCCCGACATTCCGGGTAGGCTACGAGTCAAAATTCGTGGGATACTTATTTCGCGATCATTGATAACTAGTGGATTCAAAGCTTTTCATCCTCCCCTCACCCTCCTATCAGATCAAGGAACTCTCCTAGATTCTTAATGTCCTTCAAACTAGACACAATAGTGACAGATCACGTTCATAAATGGATGGGTTAGTAGAGTTATTTGCTAAATTAAAAGTCGACCAAATTTATGTCTCGACTCCACTACCTCGTCTCTCAACAAAACGCGTTCGTATGCTTGAACGAACTAAAATAACACTTTCCCCGGATATTAGAGTAAACATATTAAATTCTTCTATATCAAAGTAACAGAACTGTATTATAGGCAGCCCTTTCATAGGTATACTTGTTTCATTAGTTAATTAGTCATTCAGGGTCTATAAGCCCTTCAGGAGAGGCCAATTTCATAGAATTCGAACATTCCCTTTCATCCCAACTTCACCTTAGCTACCACGAGGAGTCAGTCGTCTCTCCACTTCATTGTAGGTAAGACCTCGGCACCTCGCTCCTGTTTCCCCCCTTCCTTGTTATATTATATCTATCTATATTTCTATATATATATATAGGTACAGTTGTTCAGTTTCACTAACGCATAGAAGGCCTGCCCCATCCTTATAAGTGTTATTAACGGAGTCGTCTCTCCACTTCATTGTAGGCTTCGACGGGAGTCTCTCATCCACTCCCCTACAGACTCAGACGGACGTCTCAGTCGGACCAAAAATCCCGTCACATGGTTTTTTTTAAGTGAAACGCAAACAACATTCTTACTCTTATATTCCCCCCTTATATTTTCCATGTATAACTATAAGTATTCAGCGGTATGTTACCTAAGTGAAGGATAATTCATTAATAGGATTCAGTGAGGGAGGTTATGCTCATAAGAGCTTTCCTTTATCAGATGGGAAGAGCTTTCCTGTGTCAGGGTGGAGAGCTTTCTTGTGTTGGATTAGAGCTTATATGTTTGTCTGTGATCTCAAACAAGAGACATAATACTTCAGGATGAATAAATAGGATGATGTTTCAAATATAGTTCTTGTGTTTATTGCAAAAACCCCAGGTGACTATTCCGCGTGTTATGGAAATATTTCCCTACGTTCTCCAAAAGAGTTTTTCAGCCTCACTCGGTATAATACTATATATCTCCCCGACTACCATTAATTCTCATGTATATTCAACGTGCTCAGGGAGTAAACCAGAGAACTACTCGCTTGAGCTGGTGGCAGCACTTCCCTTAACTCATACCCTTTCCCCTTAACCTTAACTCCTACCCCTTCCACTTAAATTCATTCCCATTTCAGTACTCTCCGCAGCGAGAAGTATTCACACTATAATCAAATAGTGAAGTCATAAGACAAGTTTCAATTCTCCATTCAAGTTTAAATCAATGAAAAATCATAACCAAATTAATTTCATTAAATAACAAAGGCACCAGGAATACACTAACGATGGGAAAACCCTGGCACCACACCATCACTTTTCAATGCTTGTATGGACTGGGTATTGGACAAGGTTGTAGGTCAAAGTGCTTGTGGAGCATCCGTTGGCAACACCAAGATCACTGATCTTGTTTTTGCCGATGATGCAGTAATCTTTGCTGAGTCGCTGGAGGTCCTGGTGATGGCTCTCGAGGCGCTGCACGAGGAGGCAAAGCCTTTGGGACTTGAGGTCTCCTGGCTCATGACCAAGGTCCAGGTGTTTGGAGACTTACTAGATGAAGCAGTATAGTCTGTTCATGCGTGTGGCGAGGACATTGAGATCTTGGAAAGTTTTACATACCTTGGTAGCGTAGTCCATAATGACGGCGAGTCACGTCAAGAAGTCTTACGGTGGATTGGCATAGCCCACGGTGTTATGGACTCGCTCAACGGGAGTATTTGGCGTTGTCGGTACCTGTGCAGGAGGACAAAGATCCGGATCTTCAAATCGCTTGTGATCCCTGTCTTACTCTATGGTTGTGAGACATGGACACTAAATAGTGAATTGAAGAGACGAATCAATGCCTTTGGTAATAAGTGTCTTCGCAGAATCATGGGGTATCGCTGGGATGATTACGTGTCAAATCAACGATTGCACCGTGAGACTGAATCGAGGCCTATTACCTGCATAGTACGTCAGCGCCAACTTCGGCTATATGGGCATGTGGCACGCTACCCTGAAACCAATCCTTCCCATCGGGTTGTATCTGTAAGAGACAATCCGGCGTGGAGGAGGCCAAGGGGGCTCCCACAAGGCTCGTGGCTGGGGCAAGTTGATGTTTCTTGTCGAGAGCTGCTTGGTATGGGAAAGGAGCCTGCATGGGAACTCGCGCGTGGTGACCCCCG
Organism: Chionoecetes opilio; assembly: GCA_016584305.1. Lineage (NCBI taxonomy): Eukaryota > Metazoa > Arthropoda > Malacostraca > Decapoda > Majidae > Chionoecetes > Chionoecetes opilio. The sequence continues at coordinate 519,496 of JACEEZ010004794.1, read as the reverse complement.
GGAGTGGCGTCGTAGGGTGGGCGAGGCGACGCGCCCCCCGGCGTATGCCCCCAATGATTGATTGACTTTGATGCAGGAAAAAATTGACTTTTATGCATGTTTGCAACCTTGTATGTTTGTGCAGATGGCATCTTGTCTGTGTGAGCAGTTTCTCAAGCTTTGTTTTAATCAATGCACAGAAAATAAATGTCATTCTGAATTTGAATCCTCTTATGCGCGCTGCACTTGAAAATTGGCTGATGCCTCGATTTAAGCTGATAGCAGACAAATTGCAACAGCAGCCAAATTAAGCCACTGCTTGTTGTTTTTTGAAGTAAAAGGCTTTGTTTTCCGGATTACCAAATATAACGCATATTAGGTATAATTTTACTTTAGTTTCATGAAGGAAAATGCATTTGCTGTGAAAGTCCGAAGGTATTGTTACGCCCTCGACCCCACCACACACGCCAGGTGTCTCTGTGAGGCTGACAGGCGTTACAGACCGCTGCTTGACGTACTTTAAAGCAGCGAAAGGGTTCGGTATGTTAAGCCCCGTCCACACTACCACTCACCACCGTCGGCGCTTCCCGTCGGTGCTTGCCGACGGGAAGCGCCGTTGCCAGGGTTGTGTCCACACGAACGGTTTTGTTCGGCGGTCAGCGCGCTTCCTGATTTCAAAGTGAGAGTCATGTTTTCTGCATATCGTGTACTCTCACTCGAAATTATGAAATAACCACAGGAGGTTTAGAAAAACTGACCCAACTATCATCTTCTGACACATTTCTGCTTATCATAAGCAAGAAAAATATACGAAAACCTTTTTGTGTATTCTAAAAAATATAGCAAAAAGAAATAGTGTATAAACATTTCTCTCACTTTTTTGTCTTCAACTCGCTGCAATTTCCCGACCATTTCTCCCATTTAATTTTTGATCACATATTCGTAATCAGCTGACTTTCTTGGTTCTGATGGTATACGATACTTAGCAATGCAAAAATATCTAGATAGTGAAAACTGCCGATAACTTGAAGCATGTGTTTGGCGCTGACCCGTGAGTGACGGGCATGCCCGCCCAATATTAAACCTGCTGAATGTTGGCGGGCAGCGCCGACGGTTAAATTTTGCTCGTCGGCATCGTGTCCACACTGCCACTTTTGAGTGACGAACACTGTTCGACGGCAAGCGCCGACGGTGGTGAGTGGTAGTGTGGACGGGGCTTTAAGGTAGGCGAGTGGTGTATAGTTCACGTCTTTATCAACATTCACAGGCGCAGGAAACACTTTTGACTCATCTTGCGTTTACTGAATAAAGTCCTGATACAATTTCAATGAACTGAAACTGGAGAAATGCCAGTGGTCGCTGGCAGTTTTAACTCAAAGGTTGGTCTACTTGTGTTTTGGCTCCGCGACTAATATTTTTCATAAATTAATTTCGCGATAAACATTGATGCACCGCATCTGAATACCAAAAGATTTAGTTCTTCTGTTGTTCTACTAATTATATGGATGACATGCATTACGATGGAACGTTCTATAATAGCAATTTAATGCAAATTACTCGCCTCGAGTAGCAAAGCTTGATATATTTTTTACATGTATATTGTGGCATGTAAAATTTGAGCGATGTTCACACTGTTTTCTAAGACAGTACTGCTGCGTCTGGCAAACGCTTGTCAAAATACAATAAGCAATGCCTTGGAAAAACGAAGAATAAAGAATGCCGAAATCGGCTTGTTGCTGCGACAATGTAGGTTATAATTGTGGAGGCGACACGCCGCGGCGGGGAGTGGTGGCGGGGAGATTGTGGCGGGGAGGTTGAATCAAAACATTGCCACTTCACGCGTCGACTCATTGCATTTCCAGGCTTTCTATCTGATTGATACACAATAATAACAGGAAAATATGACTGCCTAGATATAGATAACTTCCAAACATTCGTTATTGACTATATAATATCATAGAGTAGCATTTACCTCGCCTCCTCAACTATAACCTACCTGGTTATATGGTTATATACAATGTTTTACAGAATCAGGCTTCTATACAATATACATATAGAAGAAAATCGTTCTTAATATTATACTTTTGTGTTTTAAGTGCAGTGGAATAAGCCCATATTTTTCTTTCAAGTTGACCAACTTTTCACCAAATTGTGAGTTAAAACTGCCAGCGACCACTGGCATTTCGGAGTTGCAGTTCTCTCTAATTAACAGAGTACAAACCACGTCACAACCACAGACCTATTCCGCGGCCGTCGCAGGGAGACGCTACAGCAGTCACAACACAGTACAGTCACGCCACATACTTCGCGAACAGTTGGGGCGAGGCAAGCCCATCAATTTCTCAAATCTTTTCCTTGTCTACAAATGTTCGCTCAGTCTCCTCTTGGAGACCCGCTCCACCCCCCCTAAGTAGCCACACCTGTTTCAAACCTCCCGACTTTATAGCTCCCTGATGAGTAATTATAGTTTTAAATCCTGCACCAACAGCTAATGACAATTTAACAGCTCCCTCCCTTCCTCCTTCCATTGAGCCCTGCAACTGGGTCCTTCCTCCATCAGACAGGATGAAGTAACTTTTAAAATATTTACATTCTTTGTTTTTGGAAAAAATAATGGCTATAGCAAAATATATTCGTAACACTGAGAGCAAGGTGTGACCATCCCGGTGTGTATTCCATTATATATGTATGTGTGTGTGTGTGTGTGTGTGTGTATGTGTGTATGTGTGTGTGTGTGTGTGTGTGTGGTGTGTGTGTGTGTATGATGTAGCCAATAATATTGTTTGGCAATATCTATAATTAAAGTATTTTTAATTTTACATTATGTATGTATATTCCTCATTGTGTGATAGTGTCAGAGAGAGAGAGAGAGAGAGAGAGAGAGAGAGAGAGAGAGAGAGAGAGAGGAAGGAAGGAAGAGAGGGATGGAAGGAAGAAAGGAAGAAGAAAAAGAAGGAAGGAAGGAAGAGAGGGATGGAACGAAGGAAGGATAGAAGGAAGAAAGGAAGGAAGAAAGGAAGGAAGGAAGGAAGGAATGGAGAGAGAGAGAGAGAGATGGCGAGGGAGGGAGAGATGGCCCCCCCGTGGGATTAACAACATCCCAGGAGAAGGAGGAGGAATGCGAGAGAGAGAGAGAGAGAGAGAGAGAGAGAGAGAGAGAGAGGAGAGAGAGAGAGAGAGAGAGAGAGAGAGAGAGAGAGAGAGAGAGAAGAGAGAGAGAGAGAGAGAGAGAGATAGAGAGAGAAAGAGAGAGAGAGAGAAGAGAGAGAGAGAAGGAAAGAAGGAGAGAGAGGGATAGAAGGAAGAAAGGAAGAGAGGGCTAGAAGGAAGAAAGGAAGAAGAAAAAGAAGGAAGGAAGGAAGGAAGGAAAGGAAGAAGAAAAAGGGAAAGGGAAAGGGAAGGAAATAAGGGAGGAAAGGAAGGAAGGAAGAAAGGAAGAAAGGAAGGAAGGAAGAGAAGAGGAGGGAAGAGAAGGAAGGAAGGGAAGAGGAGAGGGAAGGAAGAAAGAAAGAAGGGAGGAAGGAAAAGGAAGGAAGGAAGAGAAGAGAGGAGAGGAAGGAAGGAAGGAAGAAGGAAGAGAGAGAGGAGAAGAGAAGAGAGGAAGAGAAGAAGAAAGAGAAGGAAGAGAGAGAGAGAGAGAGAGGAGAGAGAGAGAGAGAGAGAAAAGAGAGAGAGAGAGAGAGAGAGAGAGGAGAGAGAGAGAGAGAGAGAGAAGAGAAGAAGGAGAAGAAGAGAGGAGAGGAAGGAGAGAGAGAAGAGGAAGAGAGAAGAGAGAGAGAGAAGAGAGGAATGGAAGGAAGAAAGGAAGAAGAAAAAGAAGGAAGGAAGGAAATAAGAAAGGAAGAAGAAAAAGAAGGAAGGAAGGAAATAAGGAAGGAAGAAGAAAAAGAAGGAAGGAAGGAAATAAGAAGGAAGGAAGGAAGGAAGGAAAAGAGACGGATGGAACGAAGGAAGGATAGAAGGAAGAAAGGAAGGATGGAGAGGAAGAAAAGGAATGGAAGGAAGGAAGGAGGAGAGAGAGAGGAGAGAGAGAGAGAGAGAATGGCGAGGGAGGGAGAGATGGCCCCCCCGTGGGATTAACCCCATCCCAGGGGAAGTTGGAGGAATGCATGGTCCAGGCTTTGATTGGGAAGGAAGGGGGTGGGGGAGTAAAGAGAATATGAACGATAATTATTGGAAAATACCAAAGGAAATGGAAGGAGAGGATCCGAGGCCTGTGTGTTTCGCGAATTATGTGGAGTGACTGTCCCAAACCACGGCACACCACAGTGCCACCACAGGGGCACCACAGTGCCTCCCTAGGGCCCCAGGAGTCGTCCACTCACTCCACTGGCCCCGTAGATCCCTCTGCGATGCCTCCGCAGCGGCGCGGTCTGTCCTCAAGACCCTCTTTCCGACCCGCCTCGTGGTGAAGGGACACAGTCCGTCCTGGCCCCTCCGTTCCAAGAGGGGCAACCCACCCGATAAAAGGCGCCCCAATTGCTCAGCATTCAAGACGCGGTCCTGCTATACCTTGAAAGGGAGACACAACGACCAATCACTCAGAAAGCCTCTACGACCATTGATAACGGCATTCACTAGCTATGTTTATTTTTCTATAAAATATTTATAGTATATTATTTTACTCTATAGTATTTACAGAAGATTTTGAGATTGTAAATGAAAATGAGTGAAACCCTTTTCTACAATTTAAAGAATCAAAGATAAGAGTGTAAAAGGGGGGGAGATTTTAAAGGCACAAGAATTGGGGCAGTTCTTCCTGACCACTAAAGGTAGAACCTTCCAATCTATCAGAGAAGATTGTATCCACTACTTCAGACGGAAGAGAGTCTTTCAAAATAGCCTTTTCAATGCAGTGGACACTGACCACTCGATAGCCGCATTGTACCGAATAACAGGGGACACAAATTGATTATCTAACAGGATGCGCCTATAAATTAGACCATTATTGGTAAAAACCGGATATGACGTTCTTGTAAATTTAGGGAAGTAACCATTCTAGCCAGCAATGTATGCAGAATAACATTAAGCCCTTCGGCAGTAAACTTCCCTTTCCTACACATCATGCCATCTGTAGTACTCTGCAGAGAGTCACAGCGCTACAGTGTATCGCCAATTTTACAACAGCTGATACGACTTCTTCTTACTTTAAAAATTGCTCTTGCTAACATGGGGTCCTATACTGAGTTCAAAAGCCCATTCATAGTGTTAATCACTGACAGACACCGTAGTTGCAAGGGTAATCCTGGACGTTTTACAGTCTTATATTGAAAAAACCACCTCTGGTTCGGTGAAGAAGCAGAAGGACGTTTCTGCCAGAAAAAAGAACGATGGAGACTTCCCCCCAACCCAAGGCCCGTCAGCACCCAAGCGTTCAGTGTACCCGGGTGCTTGGACAACCCGTCACCAGGCCCCAAAACAGACACCAACTGCTGAAGGCTGCGGTTGGACACTGGTGCAGAAACAAATCCTGGGTTCCTGTCTGGAGCTCGCAGGCGGCAGCAAAGGCTGTAATGAACTTGTGAATGTGCCTGCAAAAATGCTGCGGTTTTTTGGGGGGAGATTTCATGCAAGAAAGCCGCTGGGAAAAGCACCAACTGTCGCTGCAAAAGTGAGAAGTAACACATAATTACAATTTTGAATCATACCGCTTGTGATACGTGCTTACAAAAAACATGGCATTCCTGCAGTGTAAAGGGAAAACATGAAATTTTTTGTATAATGAGCTTATGAATACTTTTTTTCATAAAGCCCGTCGTAGATTAACCACTGTCATTTTTTAAAAGCAAGGAGTTTTGTTTTAATTGTGTTCTGCTAATAAAATACAGGCATTTTCGCGATGTCCCGGGGGGTTTAAAGTCAATAAATATTGAAATTTTTGTTTTTTTGACAGCCATATTGGAAATTTTGTTTTGGATTTTAAATAAAATAATAAGATAACTTGCTCCCAAAAAACCCCTTTTCCCTTATGACTATTCTTTTAAAAACCCATTTACCCTAAATTTTACATGCGGAAAAGTCAAAATATAAAGAACGTTCCTTATAGCCTCTGATGATGGGATCATTTGTCCCCCCCTCTCAAATCATAGCTAGGACCTGTAAGTCCTGAAAAAATTTGGTGTTTTTTCCCGGCCTGTCCCCCTATTTTACTAAGCTCCCCACTATCACTACCTCACTCGTGAGCTAGGAAGGAGGCACACAGTCTCCGTCCTTCTGGCCCCTCTCCCAGCATCCCACCCGGGTACCCCCCCCCGCACTCAAGGTCGCCCCACTGGCACCCCAGCCAAGGGACGCTGCCTCCACTACCAGTTCATACATACAGACACACACAACACCACACCACCACCACAACATGCCTCCACCACCACCACTACATGCATAACAGTAGGCTATGTTTATTTTTTCCTTATATATACGTATAATTATATAGTTTTAGACTGCATGTCTTATTATACAGAAGAATATGTAAATTGTAAATAAAAAATGAGTGAAACTGCCTTTTCCTACCTATACATTTTGTAGAATGATATAGTTAGATTTAAAATATCAGAGCCGTGAGATTTTAAAGAGAAAAAAATTGTGGTGGACAGTTCTTACCAAATCACTACTAGGGGTGGACGACATCAAAAAAGGTTGAAGAGCACTGACTCTACACTAATAAAAGGGAAATAACCATATAGACCTATTTCAATAACAGGGGAAATAACTAAACTATATAGACCTACATATATGTATTCTAATAACAGGGGAAATAACCATATAGATATACTCTAATGGCAGGGGAAATAATCATATAGACCTATTCTAATAACGGGAAATATAACCATATAAACCTATTCTAATAAAAGGGCAAATAACCATATAGACCTATTCTAATGTCAGGAGAAATAATCATAAAAGCTTACTCGAGCCTAAATCATTCCCTGCACACGTGATCGCCATATTTACAGAACAGCCCGATAGCAACTTGCATCTACTATATTGCTACTTCTACATAACTTCCCATATACTGTAGCTACTTCAAAATAAGGGCCATGTCATAGTTGATTAATTCTAGCTGTACAGACTACCAGTACGTACTGTCAAAGGGACTTCCTAGGCTGCTATGCTGGCTTTCCAGCTCATTCTGAAGGTCTAACAAAATTTCTACCTCCAATAATTGAGCCAAAACTTTTATTTAGACCTCACCTACCTGTTTTTCACCAATATACTGTAGATCTACGGCTGCTCTTCATGGACAATCGACAGAAATTGGCCTATGTATCAGCTTTCCTGCCATGAAGTATGACAGCCATGCATAGTTTAGCATATTGCATATTATAGCGGCATAATTTATATATAGGTGTATATTAATGACTCTGCATCCATAGCAAATGTTTTATTAACAACTTTTACTTCAATGCAAACAAAATTGGCAAAACTTGTTACATCACCTTGCTAGAACCTCTCTCCAGGACATGGTGCATCTTATAACATTACTACAGCAAGATTATAAACAAGGCATCATATCGGCATCCACTGTGCGGTTATGTCTGCAGGACGTAATGAGAACAAGAGACAGCTTCCCAACATTCTATTTCAAAAGCAATCAATCACTCCTTACCTATGTTGTTACACATCTTAATATGAAGCCATATCAGTGTCACTCTACTCTACTCAAGCTGCCATCTGGAAACAGCCAAAACCCTTCCCCAAGCAGCAGCACATAGGATTGATTTAATGCCAAAAAAGGTGAATGTGCCAGACATCACAGGTCATATGGCAAAGCATAAAAACGGGAGGAGTTATAGAAAAATAGCGAAACGGTGAGGGAAGGGGAAAGAACGGAATGTTACAGCAGGATGGTTAGATCAGATGCAGGATGTGGATTTGTTGGAGGAAGGTTAAATTTTCCAGGGAGAAGGAGGGGGATTCCGGGCACATAGGAGTCCAGGGAGAAGGAGGGGGATTCCGGGCACATAGGAGTCCAGGGAGAAGGAGGGGGATTCCGGGCACATAGGAGTCCAGGGAGAAGGAGGGGGATTCCGGGCACATAGGAGTCCAGGAGAAGGAGGGGGATTCCGGGCACATAGGAGTCCAGGGAGAAGGAGGGGGATTCCAGGCACATAGGAGTCCAGGGAGAAGGAGGGGGATTCCGGGCACATAGGAGTCCAGGGAGAAGGAGGGGGATTCCGGGCACATAGGAGGTAGATGGTATGGGCAAGCTGTGGGTGGCCGTTCTGGGCAACACAACCCTGCAAGCCTCAAGGTTACCTCTGGCATGGACCACGGTGGCACAGCTTCCTTTAAAGGAACATTTTGGAGGTGAGCAGATGCAGCCAAATCTGATTGGCTGATTGGTTCATAGCAAGGCAAAGCTGTATAAATGTGTCTATGAAATGTAGCATGAAGAGCTTTTGGTTGTGTGAGATCCACCACCGGTGTAAAGGCACACAGAGAAATGGAAGCCATAGCAATGTGAACACCGACACTCCTGCAGCTGCTGGGTGGCGAGTGACTGCCTGCGTGAGGAGCGTCTTCCTGCAGGCACGTGAGGCGGCTGACGTAGACCGAGGGACAGTTGCTGCAGACCCGGTGATAAAAGCTTAAAAACACATGACTTTACATAAATAAAACAAATTATGTTTCTAGTCACACTGCACCATGGTATTCAATTCAGAAATTCATAGTTTTATAAGAATAGAACAATATAAAATGCATATAAAAAATAACAGCTATATAGCTTTCTTTTGCAGTGGTACTGTCTCTTACATAAACTTCCACACAAATCATCGTTCATCAGTCATTACATATTAGGATAAAACTTTAACTGTCTTTGCATGACAAGACATGAGACAGGGCAATGGCACTCTTCATACTATATACAAGGTCATATGTACTTAAAACAGTACACACATAAATATTTAACTATTTGATGACATCACAAACAATGAACATCCTAAATGCTCAAGTCTTTGGCAAGAGGGATACAGTCTTATATTTCTTGCAGTGAGTGAGAAATCATGATCACTGTCTCCAGAATGACTGGTTGTTGCACATTTCCTGGGGTGTTGCTTCGCCGCTGGACACCCTCTCCAGACACGTCCACTGGATCAGGAGCCAGTCACTGCAGGTTCAGCTAAGTAGTTGTCCTTCACATTACCCTAATATATTACTTCACCACCTACAACACTCCTACAGCTCAGATGACTTGATAGAGCTTCACTTCTGAAGTTTCACTTTGAAAATCAAAGGGAGCAGTGATATTGGGGTCGTGTGGAGGGACTTCTCTTGCCCACTCTTGGAGCCGGAAGCCACACTGAAACAAAATTTTTTTTGTCTTCATTACACAGCAAATATCTCAAGACTCCAATCACTTTCTTCTTGTAAATAAATCCATAGAACTCAACAATGTAATGTAGCATTAGTTTCAACAAGCCTCTGATACAACTGAGTAAACCCAATGCCATGTAAAGATGCAAGTGTCTTACATCAAGGTATTGCAAAGAGTCTTCCAGGGCAGGAATAGTGACCAGCAGAGCCCCTTTCTTGATGTTGGCCCTCAGGAAGGCCCAGATGCGCGCCTGCACGGTGGGCGGCATGAAGAACTCAAACACGTTGTTGAGGCAGATGATGTCGGCCACGCGCACCACCTCCCCGTGGTCCTGGATGTCCCCGGCCACCACCTGGAGGCGGTCCTGCAACACACGGGTTCTTCACTACATCTTCTTTTCATGATAAAATTCTACACAAATGAGGTTTCCAGCAATATTACAATACACATAGTTATCAGAAATATCATGCAGTATTTCAATTTCATTATAAGTGTACTGACATACGTTGTGAAGTGATTCAAGGGTGGCCAGTACTTTTTTCACTTGTCACATCTATACAGTACTGTATATATAAAATGAAGTGTCTGTGTATCTGTCTGTCTGTGTGTTCGCTATGCACGGACACACGCTTTGGCCAATCTAGCAGATTTTTTGCATAGTGAGGTTACTCAACAAGGCCCTGAATATAGGCTATGTAATGGGTGTGTCAGGGGATGTGGTGATCAAATTAATTAAAATTTTCAGGAAAAAATATTTTGTCAGAAGTGGGATTCGAACCTACGCCCTCATAGAGGACCTTTCTACCATTTTACTAAGTAACTATTAGTCCTATAGGAAAAATGCATAAAAGCAAAGTTATTAGACTAGAGAATTTTTATTATATGCTGTATCAGTATTCCATTAACTCATACTTTTTGACAAAATTGATGCTTTGTGCTAAAGCAAAAATATATCACTTTCTCAATTACTTGTTTCAATTTTTTTTAATGAAAATTTGTCTTTCATATTTGTATTTGCATGCAGTATGGAAGTGTATCATCGACCGCCTCAACTCATAGGATATTATGGGAAAATCTGACATTAAACAGAAAGATGATGATGATGATGATGCAATAAAATGACACAGAAATACGTAGATACTGACATCTTCAATACTACACCCACAATATAGCATGCTCAGGATTTCAAGAATGTCTACAAACAGCTGAAAATTAAAAACTTACTTGGAACTGATATTTGTTGATGATTGTTTGCTGGACTTGGCATAATTCTGGGTTGATTTCCACCCCCACTATCCTCTGACACTTGGTGTAGATGTAGGCCTGGTGATGGAAGAAAATAATTTATTACCACACACACATCCTGTACTTTCTACAAGTTCATCCATCTATCTGCATGTCTGTCTATATGTGCACATTTTTTTAACTTTCGATTAACCCTTAACCCCTTCAGGCCCAGATCTTTCCTTTGCTATATGAAATTGTCTGTTGTTAGCCATAAAATTACGAAAAGTAACTTAAAATACCAAATTAATTAGTCGAAAAGGATACAAAACAGGTCATATCTATAAAATATTGCTTATAGTCACTAAAAATCGTCTAATGGTACGTCAAATAACACAGAAAATTACGTTCTGGGGCTCAAGGGGTTAAATTAGTCGGTGAGTGTCAAAAGATCAGTTACATAAAATTCAGGTTAATTTCAGTAGTAATTTGTTGGTGTGGATGGAGTCTGACTCACCCCATATAATACTGCCCCGAGTCTTGAGCCAATGTCTAGTAATAATGTATCCTCAGGTATCGGTGGAAGAAGGGCTCGGAACACATAGGCTAACCTCTCCCTTGAGGCTGAGTGGCTGACGTAAGCTGTGAAAATCATCAAAATTAAGAGAAAGACATCGATAAATCTTGGTCAGAAACATAAGCTATGATAATCAATAAAATGAAGGACAAACATAAGACTTGCTACTTTCATATGCCTCTAACTATGTCATGGTTTTCTGGGACATAGAGGCTGTCAGTAATGTCTCACCCTGCCTCCTACATTCCTAGCACTTCCTCTTTCATACTTTTCAGACATATTTCCCTTGCACACTTCATACATTTGTAATTCAACCCCCTTCTACTCTTCACTTACTAAGTGTCCAATCCAATAAAGTGTATATCATAACTATTACATACTTAAATCCCTATCCTCTGAAATATATATAAAAAAACATACGCAATGCTGCGCGTGGCATTCGGTGCTCCTCTCCGTGGCATTAGCCCTTAGAGCCTGTGGTGGGAGAGGCCTCTTTACCCCGGGACACAGGGCTAGTGTGACTCCCGGGTTACCACAGTTACCTTTTCCCCAGGTTACCCCGGTCCCCATTTTTAACCCCAAAGGAAGGAAGAACAGTGGGTAGGCTGGTCACGATTTCCCCTGGCCCGGATTCGAACAGGGGCCCGCGATTGTAGCCAGGACGTGCCCCTGCCCCGGAGGTAAAAATTTTAAAAATAATATAGAAAAACTAGTAAATATAGTAAACAACTTAGTTTCACTCAAATATGCACTTACTAAGACTACTATCAGAAACAATGCATGATGGATAACAATGTGTGTGCCACTCTCCAGCACCTTCAGCAGCTGGAGAATGTAACTTAATTTTTTTTTTTCATATAAGGGGTTGCCCCAAAAGCAAAAAACAAAAAAGAAAATTTCAAAAAACCCGCTCTCGATCCTTTCATTTTTCTTATGGGACACTTACTACTACCGCACTTACTTAGGGGGCCCACTTATACTACCGCACTTACTATGGGACCCACTTACTACTACCAGCATTACTTATGGGACCTACCCCTTACTAAACTACCACACTTACTTATGGGACCTACTTACTACTACCTGCACTTACTTATGGGACCTACTTACTACTACCTGCACTTACTTATGGGACCTACTTACTACTACCTGCACTTACTTATGGGACCTACTTACTACTACCTGCACTTACTTATGGGACCTATTCTACTACCGCACTTTCTTTTGGGGGCTTTCTACTACACCCGCCTTACTTTTGGGACCACTTATCTCAGCACTTACTTTTGGGACCTACTTTTACTACCTGCATACTTTTGGGACCTACTTTACTACCTGCACTTACTTTTGGGAACCCATTACTATACCGCACTAAACTTATGGGACCTACTTTCTACTACCGCACTTACTTAGGGACCACTTATATACCGCACATTAGGGGCCCCTACTTACTATACCGGACTTACTTATGGGACCTATTTACTATCCCGGCATTACTTAGGGACCTATTTACTACTCCCTGCATTATTATGGGCCCTATTACTATCCCAGCATTTATTATGGGCCCTACTTACTACTACCGGCACTTACTTATGGGACCTATTTTACTACTACCGGCACTTTTTAGGGGGCCCTACTTACTACTACCGGCCTTATTATGGGCCCTACTTACACCCCGGCACTTACTTATGGGACCTACTTACTACTACCTGCACTTACTTATGGGACCTACTTACTACTACCGGCACTTACTTATGGGACCTACTTACTACTACCGGCACTTACTTATGGGACCTACTTACTACTACCGGCACTTACTTATGGGACCTACTTACTACACCGGCACTTACTTATGGGACCTACTTCCCAAACTCCCCGGCACTTATTTAGGGACACTTACTACTACCTGCACTTACTTATGGGACCTACTTACTACTACCTGCATTATTATGGGACCTATTTATACTCCCGGCCTTACTTATGGGACCTCTTACACTACCGGACTTACTTATGGGACCTACTTACTACTACTCATTTACTTATGGGCCCCTACTTACTATACCCCCTTACTTAGGGGCCTACTTACTACTACCCGGCACTATAGGGGACCACTTACTACTACCTGCACTTACTTATGGGACCTACTTACTACTACCTGCACTTACTTATGGGACCTACTTACTACTACCGGAAATTACTATGGGCCTACTTACACTAGGATTTATTTATGGGCCCTATTACTACTACCGGCATTTACTTAGGGGACCTACTTCTACTCCGGCATTTATTAGGGACCTATTTACTATACCTGCACTTACTTAGGGACCTTTTTTACTACACCGCACTACTTAGGGGGACCTACTTACACTACCGGCACTTATTAGGGGGGCCACTTTTTTACTATACCTGCATTATTAGGGGGCCCTACTTACTACTCCGGCACTTCTTATGGGCCTATTTACTACTACGGCATTTACTTATGGACCTACTTACTTTCCCGGCACTTACTTATGGGACCTACTTACTAAACCCCCCTTACTTAGGGCCCTATTACTACTCCCTGCCTATTATGGACCACTTATACTAGGGGCACTTATTAGGGTTGTGTGTTGTGGGAGGAGCAGTCCACACAATAGTTCCTGGCGAGCTCCCCCGTGTCACACAGCTCATCCACCATGTCTTCGTCATAGAGAAAGGCATCCACATGTAGGGTGTGGGATGGGTCACAGTCCGCATTCTGGAACGATCACAACATAAGCCCATACGCCTTTATTATGTATTTTTTTGCTCTAGTACTTAAGTTAAATCTGTTGTTGTTGTTGCTTTTTTGCCTGTATGCCTCCGGGTGATATTAAAATTATTAGTATCATTATTAGTAGTAAAGAGGTATATAGCTATTATCAATTATTTGCTTTAGTGCTTACGTTCATTCCCTCGTCTATATACTGTATTATGTTGTTGTTTTTCTTGTATGCATTCGGGTGAGAATAAAATTATTATTATTATTATTATTATAAGACCTGCTGAGCTTGTCTTTATGGAGGTTCTTTTAAAAGTGCCTTGAAACTTAGAGAAGGTAAGGAATAGAATGGCAAGGAAATGTATGACAGCTGTTAATGATTATAAATGTATAGACTTGCTATATGAGAATTACAGTATCCTAAATTAACCCCTTCACGCCCAGATCTTTCCTTTGCTATAAAAATTGTATGTTGTCAAGCCATAAAATTACGAAAAGTAACTTAATATACCAAATTAGTTAGTCGACAAGGATACTAAACAGGTCACATCTATAAAATATTGCTAATAGTCACTAAAAATTGTCGAATGGTACCCAAATTACGATGGAAATTACGTTCGGGTCTCAATGGGTTAATGCTTCTTTGATTTTTGTTTTCTTTTTCCAGATGGCCGTTTCTTGGAGCCTATTATATTAGGTTAATTGAGGTTTATTTTTTTTTAGTTATTTCAGGTTAATTGAGGTATACATATTTTACGTTATTTTAGGTTTATTTTAAGTGATTTTAGCTTTTTTTGGGTTATTTTAGGTATTTTAACAACCTCTACACCCCCATTCAGCCCTAAATATCCCTTCCCTAGCTCCCTACGATGAGCTATCACCTACGCTAACTGGCTGGGGAATAAAAAAAAGGGGTTAACTAAGAATAGGGTAATCTCTACGACATACAGAGTTCAGAGTTAGACAATAGTGCACACCACACAGCACTCAGCCTCACCTCTCCTACAGATGGGAAGGAGATTTGTTCGGTGGGAAGGATAGCATTGAGCGGCATGAGTTCTCGCAAGTCATCAGCGATCTTGCGCAGCTTGGTGTCCCCCGAGGAGTAGTCTGAGGGGCAGGCGGAGGTCATGGGGGGCGGCAGGCAGGGGGGAGGACACACCATCAGGTTTGGTGGCTCTGAAATGGTGCACACAAGTTTAAAGGTAAATGTTTTCATGCAAACATAACCTAATGACTGTCGTTCATGCCATTGCATAAGACAATTTTTGGTCTTTACCTACATGCTTGACAGAGAGACAGTGACCCCTAGACTTCAGTTTTTTTTCTTTGGCCATTCTACACCTTTTCACTCTCAAATTAAAACAGAACTTCAAATTATAACAACTGAACTTCAAATTAAAACAAGTGAATCTCAAATCAAAACAACTGGTTTAAATTAAAACAACTTCAGTTTAAATTAAAACAACTTCAGTTTAAATTAAAACAACTTAAGTGTATATTAAAATAACTGAAGTTTATATTAAAATAACTGAACTTCAAATTAAAATAACTGAACTTCAAATTAAAATAATTGAATTTCAAATTAAAAGAAAAAATTCATCTATTATATTTTGAAATTCATTTGTTATATTTTGAAGTTCTGTTGTTCAAATTTGAGAGTGAAAAAGTGTATCATGAAAACCCCCAGAAAAGTAACATATTTCTTACTGCAAACTTTTTCTAATCTTTACCAGAGTGCTGCTAGCAAAGGGAAGAAAGGGAAAAAATGATTTATGAAAAGATATACCATTCTTTTAAATATTTTTACACAGCGTACTACATAGATAAAGCAACACAGGATGAAGTAACGTATAGCTATTCCGTGTTATGTTAGTACACATACTGTAGTATATACAAAAGAAAACAAGCTTACATTTTTGGCACTAAAATTTTTTTGGTACTCAAACATTTTTGGCACTCTAATCCTGGACATACTGGGGGGAGCTGTGATCCCCAAGACTAATCCACTAACCTAAGCTTGGCATTTGTTACGTAACCTAACCTAAATAGGTGAGCTGCGCCCCCTCAGACCCCCCTGATGTTATTATTAATTTCCGACGGCTGATGTAGGGGTTAGAAATACTGCAAGGGGTCAGATCTACAAGTTGAAGACGGTTGTAATTACGTGCCTTGTATTGTACTGAGCTGCAGTAGAACCCAAAATAATGTGAGTGATTAGGGGCAAACGCTTTTAGCCTTATTCTCTTGTTAGCATTATCATCTAGAATTTCCTTTCCTTTCACAACTAGATGATCATTTTCGATATCTTGGAGATATATTGGTTAAGAATCTAAGTCATGATCAAGTGCTGTTATGTGGCTCACCTCCCCTGATCCAGGTGTCGTCCACCCAGGCGAGGAAGGCCTTGCGGGTCTCCGGCTGCGGCAGTTGTTGCAGCACCGCCAGGAAGGCCTCCTGTGCCCCTTTGAGATCCATGCTCCACCTGCCAGGGGTACAATGCACACATAAACACTACTGACACACAGGGGAATACTGCAATGTACGCCAAACAACCTAACAGGGCACAAGCCGGGCCACGTGCCGCCCAGCTGACTCAGGTAGCCACGCCGCCGCCCAGCTGACTCAGGTAAACAACTCAATGAACACAAAATCATTCACGCTTGGTAACAGCACACTTTACTGGGAGACCATATACCATACACTTCCTGTAATTATCAATACTCCAGTAAATACAAAATATATACAAAAACTTGACATGATGTTTGATAAAGCCAGCACAAGGAATATTAGTCTATTGGGCAGACAGCAGGAGGAACTAGACACACTTTACTTTACTTTTTGAATGGCACATAGTAGTAAGCGTGCGAAGGTGACGTGACCGCGTGGCACTGAAGGTGACGTGAAGGTGTGGCACTGAAGGTGAAGTGAAGGTGTGGCACTGAAGGTGACGTGAAGGTGTGGCACTGAAGGTGAAGTGAAGGTGTGGCACTGAAGGTGACGTGAAGGTGTGGCACTGAAGGTGAAGTGAACGTTAAAACTAGAAAGTGAGGTAAACGTGAGGATCATGGAACAGGACTTCAGCGAACTTCGAAAAGAATTTGTGGAATGGAGAAAGGTAAGCTATATCCCAGTGTATCGTGTGTAATTCTATGTAAGCATGTGCTACCGTTAGGTGAATGTCATTGTACTCTGTGCATTCCGTATATTGTTCTAATTACATGAACTAACAATGAAAAATTTCAAGGCGGTGTTGCGTTTCGATTTTTTATATAATTTTTTTTTTTCTAGTTTCCCAAAATCACATAAGTTTTGTTTATTTTTCCTTCCTGAGTTTCCTGTGGTTTCTCATGTCAATAGGTTATATCTATTTTCTCCTCCAAAGTTTCTCTAATCTCATATATATATTTGTAAGTTTCATAATGGTACATGTTCCTCATATGGAAGCCTGAAATATAATGTTTATCAATTCTGATCATGATAATAAGGGAATAAATATTGGCTTTCCCATTAGTCAGCTGGTAACTATTCCTTGTTTTCAATTTACAACAATGAAAGCCGGGCAATCAAAACACATTACCAGCGCTCTTTATAAACAGGAAAACAGATAAGAAAATAAACAAACATGACAAGCTACATCCCAAGGAAAGAAAAGCACGCATGAACTTGTAAGTCCTGCCGGGGAGGACATATTAGCCGATAAGAAACCAAAGGCCCTTTAACCATGATTTACATTTGAATATAAGTCAGTCAGGGCCTAGTAGGATCATTTCTCAACCAGGAAAAAAAAATTATAAGACCCGGAAAAGTCAGTAATTTGCCCTACGACGCTGTGGCTACTGCGGGATGGTGGCTGTTTTATAGGTGCTTTTTTATTCGTTTTTCCTCTAATCTGGTGGGGTTTTGAGCACAGTTTCCTACTTTACGCTTCGAAAGTATCTTTTAATGGCTGGGGGGGGGGGGAGAGAGAGAGAGAGAGAGAGAGAGAGAGAGAGAGAGAGAGAGAGAGAGAGAGAGAGAGAGAGAGAGAGAGAGAGAGAGAGAGACTTGCTACCACATACCTTTTTATATACATAACTAGTCGAGACATATCAAAGGCAAGAATACAAAGCAAGAAGTTATCCTTGTAGTGTCTGTGTGTGTGTCATTCACCCTTGGTCTTGTCCACGCGAGTCAGACTCGCGATCGCCAGTTGCGAGCTTGGAGCTCATTATTACCGATCTTTGGGTAATGCTAGGACCTCACACACCACACACACCCATCCCATTGCTCAAGGGGGATAATAACCGCCCGATTTTCTCAGTGGAAAAATCTCCAGGAAACGAGCGGGGTCGGGGATCGAACTCCGGATCACAGAATGATGCCGGACACAGGGTCATAGAGTAGGCCGGACCTACCTTACCAAGCCGTTCAGGCGTGTGTGTGTGTGTGTGTTCTCTGTGCGCGTGCTGTGGCGAGTGCTTATGGAAGGACAGGTTTGACGGACAGTTCTCTCCTGGGAGCAGCACCACCAAGGGACAATCATGAATGAGTCAGTGCGTCCTATGAATGATGCTGCAAAGTGAAGTGTAAGTGAGAGCCAAGAGTGAGAGTTGAATGGCAAACACCGCGCTTATGTTACCACTGTTTCTCCTCCTTTTGATGTTCCTATTACTGCTGCTACGTCGTTTGGGTTGAAAATATATAAGTTATAGTTTGTTCATTCTGATTTGTGTCCACTACGGCGTTGCTTATATTCCTTATATTTATCACAGCTTAACAATATCGCCTTTGTCTGTGTCTAGTTGATGATCTTGTAGAAAATCAAGGACAAAATGTTCTATTTATTAACTGGACACTGGTTGAAGACAGAAATAAAGTCAAAATAACTTAAATTTGATGCTCAGTTTCCTAGGCTATCAAAGGCGATATTTTGTTTGCAGGATTGAGATATAAAAAGATAGCTAAAAATAGGTCACCGTCATCTTGTTTTTGCAGGATTGAAATATAAAAAGGTGGTTAAAATAGATTACCGTTATCTTGTTTTTGCATTGCAGGATTAAGGTCTGAAAAACTAGTTCAAAACAAGGTATCAATGGCAAGCGTCATCGTCTTTGCAGGATTTGAGGTTAGATAAGAAGTTAAATGCAGAATTATGATAAGTTGTGAAAGGCACGTAGTAATGTCTTACACGCAGGATTAACATTTGAAAAGGCGAATGTGAATAGCGTTTTGATGACATGAGCTGCAGTGCGTCACGCTTATTTTAGTATTGTCGTGTGGGAAGGCTGAACTCTTTCCTCAGTGAACCAAAAGGATTATAATTAATATGGGACAAGTAATCCATGATCTTAACGTTTTTCACCATTTTCGAAGCAAAGAGAAAGAGAAAAAACAGCCTTTCATAAGTAGGGGAAAACGGGGCAGGTTGCATCGAGGGTAGGTTGCATCATTGCCTCTAACTCGCATTAACTTTTTTTTATTATTATTATTGTTGTAGCTGTAGTAGTAGTAGTTTATAGTAGTAGTAGTAGTAGTAGTAGTAGTATTAAGACGATGTACGTGTGATAACATGCGAGTTAGAGGCAATGATGCAACCTACCCTCGATGCAACCTGCCCCGCTCTCCCCTAACTACTGTAAACAAGCATCTTTCGTAGACGTAAATGCACGTTTGTATGCATTCTATTTCCTCATACACACAACCACCTGAGTAAAATCGAAGTGTTTTCAGGCACAATGCTCACACGCCTATCACTGTTAGAAAAGAAGGGTAGAAAAAGGGTAGAAAAAGGGTGTTTGTAGTGATAAGATAAGATTTTCATCCTATCTAGACACTTTGCAAGTACCAACTACAAGGTTATTGACTATACAAAGCGCCGCCACGTCAGCACGAACTAGGCGGACTCGAACCGCTGACCGAATGCACAGGGACGCTGCACATTGCGAACTCACGTCTCTACCAACCTTGCCACCCTGACGGGCTGTTTGTAGTGATGAAATATTGCTACCCTTACAAATATACCCTTTCGGAGCGACGCAAATATACCCTTTCTCAAGCCTCTCGTCTAAAAAGGGTAGATAAAGGGTAGATGAAGGGTATAATCGGCAGCATCTACCCTCCAGCCTGGACATGGGGTATAAAAAGGGTAGTGATGGTGCAGTGTAACAATTCTACCCTTAATATACCCCTCATTTCTGAGAGTGTACGTCAGATTATGGCAAATCATGCATTCAGTTTTTCTTTCTTGTAGTTCTTCAGAAAGCATTACTTCACCTCAACCTGTTCTTAAAGCAATCGATGAGGCGTAAATTCTATTCTTTATTCAGACTTTAACGCACCAACTCTCATCGTATTTTCCTAAAAGATTGCAGGTTTCAGGTCGATGTGCGCTGGTATTTGAAATTTGAAACTTTACTACACCGGGCAGGTTTCAAGGGTAAAAATTATGTTCATATTTGTTATTCATATGTTAATTTAATTTCGCTTATTTTCTTACATTGCGCTTATTTTATTTCATTTTCATGTGTTTATTTTCGTTTTTATATTCATTTTGTTATTCATGTTATTCATGTGGTTTGGAATTATGATTGAAAACTATAAGAAAGACGATTATTTTGATACCTTATGATATGTAGCAACAAAACCAAAAAAAGAAAAACTACGTTGCATATCTAGGCGTCATTTCTTCCTTCATCATTCCTTATTTAAAAAAAGTTAAACTGTATACACTCTCAGAAATAAGGGGTATATTAAGGGTAGAATTGTTACATCGCACCATCACTACCCTTTTTATACCCTATGTCCAGGCTGGAGGGTAGATGCTGCCGATTATACCCTTCGTCTACCCTTTATCTACCCTTTTTAGACGAGAGGGTTGAGAAAGGGTATATTTGGGGTTGGAAAAGGGTATATTTAGGGTTGCAAAAGGGTATATTTGTAAGGGTAGAAAAAGGGTAGCAGTATTTCATCACTACAAACACACTTTTTCTACCCTTTTCCTACCCTTCTTTTCTAAGAGTGTACTATTATTCATCATATCTGTCTATTACGAAACTGTAAGCTACATTACATATACGAATACACAAACTCTCTCTCTTTCTCTATAGGACATGAAGTACAACACACTTACACAACTTTTAAATATTCTCCGTCTAATTTGGTTTCATAACTTTTTTGTGATGTAAAAAAAAATATTACGTAACCAAAAAAAAAAAGTATATTGCACAGTCATAGTCAGTCATATTAGTCATTGCAGAATCATAGCTCATCATAAAAGTAGGACGTGTAAGAAACCCTGATTATTAATACGTTTTGGTCAGGATATTTGTGGTACAGCTGAAGCGTTAATTTCCTTCACAAGATCCCGTGTTAGACAGACAGTGGTTGGACAGTGCCAATTGCGTCAGTTAAGAGGAAGTGGAGGGTAACTTGAGCCCTGGTGGAGGGGGGGGGGGAGAGAGAGAGAGAGAGAGAGAGAGAGAGAAAAAAGAGAGAGAGAAAAAAAAAAAAAAGAGAGAGAGAGAGAGAGAGAGAGAGAAAAGAGAGAGAGAGAAGAGAGAGAGAGGAAGAGAGAGAGAGAGAGAGAGAGAGAGAGAGAGAGAGAGAGAGAGAGAGAGAGAGAGAGAGAGAGAGAGAGAGAGAGAGAGAGAGAGAGAGAGAGAGAGAGAGAGGAGCCTTTCAATCATGCCACTGTTCCTGCTTTCATTGCTATCCTTACTTGCATGGAAGAAAGGAAGGAAGGGCATGACTGTATCCCACCCACCCTTCCTTCCTCTCTTCCCTTTCTCTCACAATATTATCATTTTCTTTGTCCTTCTTCCTGTCCTTTACGTTATCATTTCTTTATTTGCAGGTTTGTTATTCCCTCACACCCTACGTCTCTCTCCTTCTCACTTATTAATTCCTTCCTTCTTGCTTCCTACTCCTTCATTTCCGTTTCTTTAATAGCTTCTTTTCTTCTGCGTCATCCTCCTCTTCTACTTTTTATTCATTTTTCTCATACAGACTTTCTCTTCATTCATTTCTTTCTCATTATATCTCCTTGTTTTACTATTTTATTTCTCTCTCTCTCTCTCTCTCTCTCTCTCTCTCTCTCTCTCTCTCTCTCTCTCTCTCTCTCTCTCTCTCTCTCTCTTCATCTCTCTATCTACTCTTCCATCTCCGCTTATGAGAGTTGCAGGAAGT
>JACEEZ010004794.1:475000-492500 GCA_016584305.1 Chionoecetes opilio | reverse complement strand
GTGGTGGGTGGTACAGGTGGGGTTACTGTGGTGGGTGGTACAGGTGGGGTTACTGTGGTGGGTTGTACAGGTGGGGTTACTGTGGTGGGTTGGTAGGGGTTACTGTGGTGGGTGTACAGGTGGGGTTACTGTGGTGGGTTGGTACAGGTGGGTTACTGTGGTGGGTGGTACAGGTGGGGTTACTGTGGTGGGTTGTACAGGTGGGGTTACTGTGGTGGGTTGTACAGGTGGGTTACTGTGGTGGGTTGTACAGGTGGGGTTACTGTGGTGGGTTGTACAGGTGGGGTTACTGTGGTGGGTGGTACAGGTGGGGTTACTGTGGTGGGTGGTACAGGTGGGGTTACTGTGGTGGGTGGTACAGTTGGGGTTACTGTGGTGGGTTGTACAGGTGGGGTTACTGTGGTGGGTTGTGTAGGGGTTACTGTGGTGGGTTGTACAGGTGGGGTTACTGTGGTGGGTGGTACAGGTGGGGTTACTGTGGTGGGTGGTACAGTGGGGTTACTGTGGTGGGTTGTACAGGTGGGGTTACTGTGGTGGGTTGTACAGGTGGGTTACTGTGGTGGGTTGTACAGGTGGGTTACTGTGGTGGGTGGTACAGGTGGGGTTACTGTGGTGGGTGTACAGGTGGGGTTACTGTGGTGGGTGGTACAGGTGGGTTACTGTGGTGGGTTGTACAGGTGGGTTACTGTGGTGGGTGGTACAGGTGGGGTTACTGTGGTGGGTGGTACAGGTGGGGTTACTGTGGTGGGTGGTACAGGTGGGGTTACTGTGGTGGGTTGTACAGGTGGGTTACTGTGGTGGGTTGTACAGGTGGGGTTACTGTGGTGGGTTGTACAGGTGGGGTTACTGTGGTGGGTTGTACAGGTGGGTTACTGGTGGTTCGGGGTTGGGGGGTGTACAGGTGGGGTTACTGTGGGTGGGTTGTACGGGTTTGGGGTTACTGTGGTGGGTGGTACAGGTGGTTTACAAGTGGGGTTACTGTGGTGGGTTGTACAGGTGGGTTACTGTGGTGGGTTGTACAGGTGGGTTACTGTGGTGGGTTGTACAGGTGGGTTACTGGTGGTGGGTTGTACAGGTGGGGTTTACTGGTGGTGGTACAGGTGGGGTTACTGTGTGGGTGGTACAGGTGGGGTACTGTGTTGGGTGGTACAGGTGGGTTACTGTGGTGGTGGTACAGGTGGGGTTACTGTGGTGGGTTGTAGGTGGGGTTACTGTGGTGGGTGGTACAGGTGGGGTTACTGTGGTGGGTGTACAGTGGGGTTACTGTGGTGATTGTACAGGTGAGGTTACTGTGGTGGTGGTACAGGTGTGGGTATGTGGTGGGTGGTACAGGTGGGGTTACTGTGGTGGGTGGTACAGGTGGGTTTACTGTGGTGGGTGGTACAGGTGGGGTTACTGTGGTGGGTGGTACAGGTGGGGTTACTGTGGTGGGTGGTACAGGTGGGGTTACTGTGGTGGGTTGTACAGGTGGGTTACTGTGGTGGGTGTACAGGTGGGTTACTGGGGTGGGTTGTACAGGTGGGGTTACTGTGTACGAAGAATGGAAGGAAGGAAGGAAGGGAAATGGAAGGAAGAGAAGAATAAAATGGGATGTTTTGTGAAGGAACAGGTTTTGAAGGAAAGTAAAAGTGAAGGAAAGGGAAGAAAGGATGAATAATAATTACTAAAAAAATGCTTAATTGAAGGAGGAGGAATAGATGATGTTTGAGTAAGAGAGAGGAAGAGGTAGAAGAAATGGAAAATGAAGGAAATATGAAGAGAAAAGATGAAAAATGGGTAAAAGGAGAAGGAAAAGAAGAGGAATGTTTGTATGTAAGTGGGGAAAGAAGATGCAGAAGAAAAGGGAAAGGAGTTGGTGTGTGAAGGAAGAAGAGGAAGAGAAAGAAGAGAGAGAAAAGTCATGTGTGTATGTGAAAAGAGAACAGTCATGTGTGTATGTGAGACGAGAACAGTTATGTGTGTATGTGAGAAGAAAAGTCATGTGTGTATGTGAGAAGAAAAGTCATGTGTGTATGTGAGACGAGAAAAGTCATGTGTGTATGTGAGAAGAGAAAAGTCATGTGTGTATGTGAGACGAGAAAAGTAATGTGTGTATGTGAGACGAGAAAAGTCATGTGTGTATGTGAGACGAGAAAAGTCATGTGTGTATGTGAGAAGAAAAGTCATGTGTGTATGTGAGAAGAGAACAGTCATGTGTGTATGTGAGACGAGAAAAGTCATGTGTGTATGTGAGAAGAAAAGTCATGTGTGTATGTGAGAAGAAAAGTCATGTGTGTATGTGAGAAGAGAAAAGTCATGTGTGTATGTGAACGAGAAAGTATGTGTGTATGTGAGAGAGAAAAGTCATGTGTGTATGTGAGAAGAAAAGTCATGTGTGTATGTGAGAAGTGTTCGTGTGTGTAGAGAAGAAGAAATAAGGAGGAAGAATAAAAAAATAAAAATAAATGTTTATATGTAAAAGAGGAGGAAGACGAGGACTGCAACAAAGAGGAGGAAGAGGGAGAAAGAGAACAAGAACATAAATATAAAGGTGTAAAGGAGATGATGAAAGAAGAAGAGGTTAAGTGTTGACATTTATGGAAAGAGGAGGAGGAGGAGGAGGGAGGAGGAGGAGAGGAGGAGGAGGAGGAGGAGGAGTGTTGGTGTGACAAGAAAAGAAGAAGAAAAAAGGGACAAAAAAGGAGGAAAAAGAGGGTGAGGCATGTGAGTGTGGTAGAAGAATATGATAAAGGAAGAAAACGAAGAGTGTTGATGTGGCAGAAAAAAAAAAGAAGGAGGAGGAGGAGGAGGAATAGAAGAAGAAGAAGGAGGAGAAGAAGAGAAAAGGAGGAGGAGGAGGAGAAGAAGAAGAAGAAGGAAGAGGAGAAGGAGGCGAACGCAGGTGCAGCAGGAGTGGAGTTGTGACAGCAGTAATCCCTATTATTGTGACAGATGGTGGAGAAGTCGGGAGGTTTGCATTCACGGACGCCTCCAACCCACACACTCCTCCTCCTCCTCCTCCTCCTCGTTCCCAGAGTTTAATACGCGTCTGTCATCATCAAGACTCATGTGGAAATTATTGTGCATCATCTAAGGGCGTGACAGTAAAGAGGAAGAAGAAGAAGAAGAAGAGGAGGAGGAGGAGGAGGAGGAGGAGGAGGAGGAGGAGGAGGAGGAGGAGGAGGAGGAGGAGGATGGACTCTGTATAAGGGTTCCTCGCTGATGTGGTAATAGAATAGTAAAGGAGATGTCAGTGCCTCGGCCAGAACACACACACACACACACACACACACACACACACACACACACACACACACACCTATACCTACTCTCGAGTGTTGTAAGGAGGGAACGATATAATTGAATGAGCTGATGAATGGCAGGTGTTACGTTAAGTTGTGTGTGTGTGTGTGTGTGTGTGTGTGTGTGTGAGGGGTTTGTGAAGGGGACGCGGTGAGTAATAGTCAAAGAATGGATGGGAGAGTGGGTGGGATGGAGGAAGGAAGAGGGAGGGAGGGGAAGGAGAGTGGAGGGAGAGTTGTCTAGCCAGGAAGTCACAACAATGTTAGGGAGATAACAGGGAGGGAGGGAGAGAAGAAGGTGCGTAAGAGGGAGGGAAGGAAGGAAGAAGAAAGGAAAGAAGAGGTGCGTGGAGGAGTAAGAGGGAAGCACATACAAAGAGTAGAAGAGGCTAATTATGGAAGAAAGAAGGAGGAAATAACACATAGGGGAGTGAAGGAAAAAGGTAAACAATGACGTCTTATAGATAGAGGAATGAGAAGAAGAGAGGGGAGGAGGAGGAGGAGGAGGAGGAGGAGAAGAGAGGAGGGAGGAAGAGAGGAGGAGGAGGAGGAGAGGAGAGAGAGAAGGAGGAGAGGAAGAGGAGGAGACACCCAGAGTGACGGAAGAGAAAAAGAGGAAGAAAAGAAGAATGAAAACACAAAAGATTAGAGACAAATGAAGGAAGAGAAAATAGGAGAAAAATAGGAGAAGGAGACAGGAAGAGAAAAGAAGTAACATGAGTGAGAACCTATTATCCAAGCACATAGTACGGGAACAAAGAAAACAAGGCGAATGAATCGGAAAAAGATGACAAGAACACCAAGGAACAGAAGGAAGGTTTCAAGAACAAATAAGAAAAAAATGAGAAGAAATAGGAAAGAGCGGCAATGAGAAAGGACGTCACATGATAAACCTAATGTCAATCCAAGGACAGTAAGACAGATTGGCGGAACACAGACAACAGGTAATATATGGAGAGTAAAGAGAGCGAGAAGGAAGGAAGGAAAGGAAGGAAGGGGGGGGAAGAACAGGTTAAGAATGAAAGAATAGGAGATAGAGGCTGGCAAATGGGTAAATAGGGAGGTCCAGGTGGGTGGCCGGGCATAAACCAGGCCGTTGACAGGTAGGTAGGCAGGTAAGCTATTTTAGATGGGGGATCCGAGACACAGGTAATAATTGAGGTAAAGGAGAGAGAGAGAGAGAGAAGGAGAGAGGAGAGAGAGAGAGAGAGAGAGAGAGAGAGAGAGGAGAGAGAGAGAGAGCGGGGGGGAGAAGGCCATGCAGAACAAAAGATGGTCCTCAAAGTGTGTGTGTGTGTGTGTGTGTGTGTGTGTGATGTATAGCCTTCTCGTAGGAACCTATTTATACCTATCATAGGAAATTGTACCGTGCCACATAGGTTCCATTAATTTTGTAGCTCCCCCCCCCTCCCCCTCCCCCCCACACCCTATTCCCTGTCACCCCCCCCCTCAGCCCAAACCATCTGTCGCACCCCCGTTTCTTACACCTACACCGCCCTCACCTCCAACACACACGCACACACGCACACACATCACTCACACACACACACACACACACACACACAACACACACACACACACACACACACACACAACACACACACAACATCGCCTCTATGGTTTGTGTCGATTTTTTTTTTAGGTGGTGGTGATGGTGGTGTTGTGTTTGGTGTGGTGCTGTGGTGTGTGTGTGGGTTGGTGTGTAGTGTTGTGGTGTTGTGTTTGGTGTGGTGTTGTGGTGTTGTGATGGTGGTGTTGTGTTTGGTGTGGTGTTGTGTGTGGTGTTGTGGTTGGTGTGATGGTGGTGTTGTGTTTGGTGTGGTGTTGTGGTGTTGTGATGGTGGTGTTGTGTTTGGTGTGGTGTTGTGGTGTTGTGATGGTGGTGTTGTGGTGTTGTGATGGTGGTGTTGTGATGGTGTGGTGTTTGGTGTTGTTGTGTTTGGTGTGGTGTTGTGGTGTTGTGATGGTGGTGTTGTGTTTGGTGTGGTGTTGTGTTGTGTGTGTGGTGTTTGGTTGTTTGTGGTGTGTTGTGTTGTGTGGGTTGTGTGGTGTGGTGTGTGGTGTTTGTGGTGTTGATGTGTGTGTGTTTGTGTGTGTTGTGGTGTGGTGTTGTGGTGTTGTGATGGTGGTGTTGTGTTTGGTGTGGTGTTGTGGTGTTGTGATGGTGGTGTTGTGTTTGATGTCATGATTTGAATGAACGAGTTTGTATGTACTCGTGTTTTATTTATTCATTGCATACATTATTGTTTTTCTGTTTTGTTTTTGGTTTGTTTATTATTAGTTTCGTTTCCTTTTTCTCTCCCTTTTTTCATTCTTTATATTTTTCATGATTTCCTTTTCTGCATTATCTTTATCAACTTTTTTATTTATTTCAGAGCTTCTTTTAATCTTATTTCGGTGTTTTTTTCTTCAGTTTATTCTACTCCATTTTTTTTTCTTCTCTCTCTCTCTCTCTCTCTTCCATCTTCCACCCTCAGTCTTTGCCCCCCAACTCCCATTCCCCCCCACCACATGTCTGGAATTTATATTAATCAAGTTTGGTAATGGTGGGGGGTTGGGTGTTGGGTGTAGGTGGCTGTGGATCCTGTTGTGATGGTGGTGGTGGTGGTGGTGGTGGTGGTAGAAGCAGAGCTGGGCACTAAATACATTGAATGTATTTCATTACTAAATACTAAATACATGGGAGAAATGTATCTAAATACCAAATACTAAATACATTTTACGAATGTATCTAAATACTAAATACATCAATTGTATTTAAATACATTTGTAAATACATTATAAATACACAAATTTTAACATGTATTCAATAATTCATGATTAACAATATAAAATGCCTGATAAAGGATAAAGGATACTTTCCTATTGTATATTTAATTAATTGATTAATGAACTTGAGTAATTGAGATTATTAATTGAGATTATTGAGTAATTAACTGAAAAAAAGTATTTACATTTTCATAATATGAGTATTTAAATACAATGTATTTAAATACTCACTAAAGTATTTAAATACTGTATTTAAATACTTGAAAACCAATGTATTTTAAATACAGTTCTAAATACACAAATGTATTTAAATACGTATTTAAATACAAATGTATTTAAATACGTATTTAAATACAAATGTATTTAAATACTGCCCAGCTCTGGGTAGAAGTAGTGGTGTAGGTAATGGTAGTGGTAGTGGTAGTGTAGGTGGTGGTAGAAGTAGTGGTGTAGGTATCGGTAGTGGTAGTGGTAGTGTAGATGGTGGTAGTGTAGGTGGTGGTAGTGGTAGTGTAGGTGGTGGTAGTGCAGGTGGTGGTAGAAGTAGTGGTGTAGGTAATGGTGGTGGCAGTAGTGATAGTGTAGGTGGTGTAGGTAGTGGTTGCCATTGTTTGAAGAGTGAGTGGGAGGATTGATGACTCCGAGTGGATCTCTTTGTGCGTGCGTGTATACAGGTGTGCTTGTGTTATCCTTGCGTATCAACAGGTGTGTCTGTGCCAGTGTGTGTGCCTGTGTGTGTGTGGAGTGGCTCAGGTGTTGCGGTGGAAACAGGTGTTGAATGATGGAGGGGATGGAGGGGGAGTGGAGCAGCAAAGAGGAGGTGGAGGTGGGGGAGAAGGTGGAGGTGGAGGTGGGGGAGAAGGTGGACGAAAAAAAAATGCTACAATAATGGTGTGCAAGTCATTCTTATTGTGGTGGTAGAAGAGGGAGTGTTAGTGAGTGATGTTGAGGTAGAGGTGATGGGGTGGTGAATGTGGTGGTGGTGTTGGTGGTGGTGGGTGATGAAGAAGAGGAGTAGCAGGAAAAAAGTATAAATATATGAGAGCATGTTTTTTTAAAGTAATGATTTGCAGTTCTGATGCTGAAAGAGTGTGAGAGAGAAATTGAAGAGATTGAGAGAGAGAGTGAGAGAGAGAGAGAGAGAGAGAGAGTGAGAGAGAGAGAGAGAGAGAGAGAGAGAGAGAGAGAGAGAGAGAGAGAGAGAGAGAGAGAGAGAGAGAGAGAGAGAGAGTGTGTGTGTGTGTGTGTGTGTGTGTGTGTGTGTGTGTGTGTGTGTGTGTGTGTGTGTGTGTGTGTGTGTGTGTGTGTGAGGAAAGGAAAGCATCAAGATAACAGGATATAGGGGCTGCGTTTTGGTGGAGAGATGGTGGTGATGATGGTGATGATAGTGGTGGTGATGGTGGTGATGATGGTGATGATAGTGGTGATGATGGTGATGATGGGGGTGATGATGGTGGTTGCAGCGAGAATGACCTTGTTGTCTTGCTCACTGCTTGTTGTCATGTTGGTGATGATGAGATGGTGGGCATTATTTTCACATTTTTTTTGCATCATTATGGACTGGCCAAGGACAAAAGAGAAAAAATAGCAAAAAGCCCGCTAGCTGCCAGACCTTATAAAGCAGAAAGAGGCAGACTTCTAGAATGGTGGTGGGCCAATTTAGTTCGGGAGGTGTCTTGAAAATATTTAAGTCATAGGAAGGTGGGAAAATAGAAACAGGAAGAGAGTTACAGAGTTTACCAGTGAAAGGGATGCAAGAGTGAAGATACTGGTTAACTCTTGCATTAGTAAGATGGACAGAAAACGGGTGAGAAGAAGAATGCTAGATCAACTGACTTATCATCTGACTTATTATCTGACTTATTATCTGACTTATTATGATAGATGGTCAGTTGATCTTGGAATAAAATCAAAGAGCGTCTTGTGCAGCGAGGCGCGGGAGGGGGAGAGGCATGCAGTTAGCAAGTTCAGCAGAGCAGTGAGCATGAAAATAACGGTAGAAGATTGCAAGAGAAACAACATTGCTACTGAGATTAATTAGTAAATAGAACACAGTCAGTTAAGAGGAGGGGAGTTGATGAGACGAAAAGCTTTTGACTCCACTCTGTTTAGGAGAGCTGTGTGAGTGGTGAGTGGTGAAGATAGTGGTGATGACACGCATGATGGAAGTGATGATGATGGGGTTATATAATGTGGATGACAATTTATTTTTTTTCCCATATAAATATACACATGGAAGATTAGAAAAAAAATGGGGGTTGATATGTTTCTTCCATTCAAATAAGATGACTTGCTAACCACGCTTCGATCCTACTCTCTCTCTCTCTCTCTCTCTCTCTCTCTCTCATGTCCCACCAGTGACCAGTGCCTCTCCCCTTGCAAATTTACACCCTCCCTCCCCTCTTTTTCCCTCTTACTCCTTCTTCTTTTCCTTCTTCCTAATCAGATCTTCCTCCAACAGCCTAACAGCCTCCCTAAAGCCTGTCACTGTCAGTCAGCGCCGCCACACACCACACACACACAACACACACACACAACACACATCTTACCATTTTATCTCTCATTTTCTTTTTCATTCTTTCACCACCTCCACAACCACAAGACTTTACATCTGTTCCCCCCCCTCTCTCTCTCCTCTCTCTCTCTCTCTCTCTCTCTCTCTCTCTCATGGTAATCCCCGTTTCCCTTCCTCCTCTCCCTCCTTCCCCCTTTGAAAAGTGAGACATAATTATGGAGAGAAATTTGAAGGGATGGAAGAAAAAACGCCCTTCCTTTGTTTTACCTGCATTTTTATCAGTTTGGGGGAGGTCAGCTGCATCTTCCCCCTTCCCCCCCTCCCCCCCTTCCCCTGCAGAATAAGATGTTAGATGTTATTGTGGGTGTTCATTTTGTCAAGGTGTTTATGATGGCAGGAGTGATAGCTAAGCTCGGATACGGTGATGGTGGTGGTGGTGGTGGTGCACCATGGTGGTGGTGGTGGTGGTGGTGATGGTGGTGATGGTGGTGGTGGTGGTGGTGGTGGTGGTGGTGGTGGTGGTGACAAAGATCAAATCAGTAAGCGTTGCATGTATTACTTTGCGAGAGAGAGAGAGAGAAGAGAGGAGAGAGAGAGAGAGAGAGAGAGAGAGAGAGAGGAGAGAGAGAGAGAGAGAGAGAGAGAGAGAGAAGAGAGAGATAAAATGTAAGCGTTGCATGTATTACTTTGAGAGAGAGAGAGAGAGAGAGAGAGAGAGAGAGAAGAGGAGAGAGAGAGAGAGAGAGAGAGAGAGAGAGAGAGAGAGAGAGATGAGAGAGGAGAGAGAGAGGAGAGAGAGAGAGAGAGAGAGAGAGAGAGAGATCAACATCAGTAAGCGTTGCATGTATTACTTTGAGAGAGAGAGAGAGAGAGAGAGAGAGAGAGAGAGAGAGAGAGAGAGAGAGAGAGAGAGAGAGCAAAAACAAGAGACTTATAAAAAGCATCTTTGAGTATGAAGATTATTAGTATGTGAAAAATAAGAAGACAAGAAAGAGAAAGAAGGAGACGAAGAAGTAGGAAAACAAAACAAGGAAAATAAAAAAAAAGGAGGAGGAAGAGCAGGAAGAGGCAAACAAGAGGAAAAAGAAGAAGAAAAAAAAGAAAAAAAATCTGGTTGTGGAAAAACCTAAAAACCTGTCTTATCTCGGAGTGCGGAGAAGAGTGATAAAAAAACTATATGTATGAGCATCCAGGGAATAATGATGAGTGTGTTGCTGATAAAAAAAAGATAAAAAAAAAAGATAAAAAAGATTAACGTATGTATTTTTCTTTCTCTGTTTTTATACATTGTGGTATCTTTTTTTTTTTTTTATATATTGTTGAAAAAAAAGGGCAAATTTTTTCATGTTTTTTTCTTCCTATATTACACACGATGCTCTCTCTCTCTCTGTCTCTCTCTCTCTCTCTCTGTCTGTCTCTATCTGTCTCTGTCTCTCTCTTTCTGCCCCTCTCTCTCTCTGCCCCTCTCTCTCTCTGCCCCTCTCTCTCTCTCTGCCCCTCTCTCTCTCTCCCTGCATCTCTCTCACTCTCTCTCTCTCTGTCTGTCTGTCTCTCTCTCTCTCTCTCTCTCTCTCTCTCTCTCTCTCTCTCTCTCTCTCTCTCTCTCTCTCTCTCTCTCTCTCTCTCTCTCTCTCTCAGGGATAAACAAGGAATAGAATGACACAAAAAATGAAAATATTTAATGAGAAAGAAGAAAGTTGAGAGTTCGCGGGTCGAATCAAATGTCATCAGTATCCGGTTAACGCGAGAGAGAGAGAGAGAGCGAGAGAGAGAGCGAGAGAGAGAGAGAGAGAGAGAGAGAGAGAGAGAGAGAGAGAGAGAGAGAGAGAGAGAGAGAGAGAGAGAGAGAGAGAGAGAGAGAGAGAGAGATATTCACATTATCTCACGAAAGAAGTGTCCCTCCCTTGTCTTAATAATGGTAGGTTTGTGACGCCTGTGTATTCTCGCCCAACAATTTAAGTTCCTCCTCAAACGCTCCTCCTCCTCCTCCTCCTCTCGCCCCAAGCACAACTCTTCCCTCCACTCCTCCAGAACGCGGTACTGGTTTTTTTGTTACCTAAATCACCACGTATAGTCTTTCTTTGCTATCTAAGCCACTATTAAATATACTCTCTCTCTCTCTCTCTCTCTCAAGTAGTGTGTATGTATTATTGTGTTTCCTATATAACTACATGTGTCTGTGTTTGTGTGCGTGTGTGTGTGTGTGTGTGTCGTAATAATTTAGAGTTACGTTAACGACACTATACAAATATTAAACAGAGCTGCTTAGTGTATAGTTAACCAACTAGATTTTTTTAACCCCTTCACGCCCAGATCTTTCCTTTGCTATGTAAAATTGTCTGTTGTTAGCCATAAAATTACGAAAAGTGACTGAATATACCAAATTAACTAGTGGACAAGGATACTAAACAGGTCATATCTATAAAACAGTGCATATATTCACTTAAACTCGTCTTATGGTACCCAAATTACAATGGAAATTACGTTCTGGGCCTCAAGGGGTTAACGTTCTCCTAACATTCTTTTGTAATAATAATATCAAAGTTATCGAAAATTTCAAGAAAACACACACAATCATGCTAACTTTCTTATCATCATTTTTTCTTTTATTTTTCCATCATCCAAATTTGACCATTATCCTTTATGCAAGCTTCCAAACTTCTCTACATCATTCATATAAATTGATGTTTTTTTAATAATCATTCTACCTAATGCATTTTATCAGTCATTTTCTTTTTACCAAGCCAACACTTTATTTTCACTCTTTTTGTATTTTCCAATGCATTGCACATAGATTCGCTTCTTCTCTAAAACACAATATTATTTTCGTTGTTCCCGCCATTCCGACTTGAGGAAAGGGAGGGATGTCAAGAGGAGGAGAGGAGGAAGAGGAGGAGGAGGAAGAGGAGAAGGAGGAGGAAGAGGAGAAGGAGGAGGAATAGAAGGAGAAGGAGGAGGAAGAGGTGAAGGAGGAGGAAGAGAAAGGGGGAGGAAGAGGGAAGGAGGAAGAAAGGAGGAGGAGGAGGAGGAGGGAGGAGGAGGAGGATGAGGAGGAGGAGGAGGAGGAGGAGGAGGAGGAGGAGGAGGAGGAGGAGGAGGAGGAGGAGGAGGACTTCCCTACCCTTGACTGAGGCTGTATGTGAATGTAAAAATATCCCATCTCCGTGCATGGTGGTGGAGGGCGCGGCCGTGTTGGGGGGAGGAAACTGTGAGGGGTGGCGAGGCATGGGGAGGAGGTGGGGGGGAAGGTGGAGGAAAGGGGTTGGAGGGCAAGGAGAGATTGTGGTTAGAGGAAGGAAGGAGTGGAGGAGAGGGGAGGAAATGAGGAGATATTGTAGGGTATAGAAGGAAGGAAGGAAGGGTTGGAGGAGAGGGGAAGAGAAGACTGTGATCATGTGGGTATAGGGGAGGGGGAGGGGGTAGGGGGGAGGAAGACACCCCTGCTTATTGTTCTTGGTGCAGGAAGGTGTACAAGGTCACCACGCCAGCAATGATGGTGATGGAAATGATACAGGTAAACACGAGGCTCCGCGGGCCAGGCAATAACAACGCCAACTCGCCTCTCACTACTCGCCCGCCCGCCCAACACTTGCGCCAAACACCGCACAGAGTTTCATCGCGTTTCGGCAAATCACAATATTTTCGTGTGTTACCTCGGGGGCGGCGGCGAGGCGTGGCGTGCCCCTGGAGAGTCCCGTGGCCCAGCAGGACGCCCCAGTTCCCCTGTGTGCTGGGCTGGGTGGGGATGTAAGGGATATATCACCTGGGTGCGGGGGGAGGGAGAGGGGCCGGTCAGAATGGGCAAGCAATTAGTGGCGGACACCTGGGCAGGTAAGCGTGTACCCTGTGGTGGGCCGCCTGCCCGCCTCCACCTCCCCCTCACCCCCGTCTCCTCAGCCTCCACGGTCCACCTCACCGCTTGCCACAACAACCACGGCCCACAACACTGTGCAAACTTATCGCGGCGTGGCTAGTCCCCGGGGGGCGCGGCGAGGCTGGGTGGGGCCAGGGGGCGCGGTACTCACATATCTGTCGGACACGCCGGGCAGGGGCGGCAGCGGGCACTCCGCACAGCACAGGGTCGTGAGCACAACTGACGGGCGAGCCAGCGAGGCAGCCAGGCAGCGAGGGGCAGACCGAGGGCGGGGGACCGCGGGACTGGTTGCCGGCGATCTCCCGACGAGCCTGATGAAGGCCAGTCTCGCCGCCTCCCCTCTCACGCTCCTTTACCTTCCCGAGGACTCCTGATAAGGCCGGAAATATACCCTTCAGGCTGACAACAGCGTGGCGTGACGGGCCCCGCTGCCCCCGCTCCCTGCCGGTGTGCCGCCCTCCCTGGGTGGAGGAACGGCGTGTGGTGCACTGCCCTCACGCTGCAGGGGTAGGGCTGTACCGGCAGAGCAAGGACCACGGGAACGGCCGCGTGTCTCAAGGATACAGCAGAGACAACAGCAGCAGCAGCAGCAGGAGAACAACGGTTGCCTGCTGCACCATGATAATAAACACTTGTGGCCGGGCGGATGACTCGCCTTCTCGCTCAGTCTCACACACAATTACTTCATCAGCGCGCCGCCATTACCTCCGGAGGGGGATGAGAGGGAAGGGGCGGAGGGTGGGAGGGGCCGGGAGGGGCTTCCAGGTTCAGGCTGGTGAAACACTTCCGCCGACACCACCACCACCACCACCCTTCCCTCCTCCCAGACTCCCACTCGTCTTCACGCCCTGAGTCATGGACCTTCAAGTTATTGTTTATCCAGATCCCTCAAAGGCACTCTCATGCCCCCGCTCGCCCCGCCTTCTCTTCCTGCAGGCAAGCCATAAGTATTGCCCACACAGAACCCACAGCCTCCCGGGGCGTCCACAGCCTGACGTCACGGCGGGCAAGCAGCACAAGAAGGGCACCAAGCTGGGACACACTGTTCTTGCCCTTCCCTCCCTTATATTATCCCTTGCTGCTCTTACGCCATTCTTACCCTCCACCACCCTTCCATTTCCCTTTCCTTCTTTCAGTCAATGCCCTTTTCCCTTTTACCTTACTCCCCATTATTTTTGCCTCTTTTCCCTAATACCCAACCCCATTTACTCATGTACCGTATACCTTACCTTTAACCCCTTACCCTCCCTCCATCTTACACACACGCACACAATATTTTCCCTTCCTTATAACATCATCACCACACACCCCCTCCCCCGACCCCAACACCCTCCCCTTTCGCTGCCACCCCCCTCACACTTAAGCTGCAAGTATAAGTGTGAGGGAAGAGTGAGAGGGACTTGTTTAATCTCCTCATTTAACTCTGTATTTAAGCCCTGATGTCTTTCTGCTGACGGCTGTAACGTTCTCGCTCACGTCTTCGTCTTTTCTTTGTTTTCTTTCTTTTCTCTTGTCTTGATCTCGTGTTCTGCTTATTTTTTTACTTCAATGTTCGCTCGAGAAAAAAATCGAGGTTCGTTATCTTTAACTCTCTCTCTCTCTCTCTCTCTCTCTCTCTCTCTCTCTCTCTCTCTCTCTCTCTCTCTCTCTCTCTCTCTCTCTCTCTCTCTCTCTCTCTCTCTCTAACTTCGTCACATCCTTCTTCATCCTCCTTTCTTCCCTCCCTCTCTCCCTTTTGTCTCTCCCTTCCCCCTCCCTCCTTCTTTCCTCCCTTTCTTTTTTATCCACTTTCTGTAGCAGTCTTCCACTTACTGTTATTGTGTCCTCCTCCTCCTCCTCCCCTCCTCCTCCTCCTCTCCCTCACTCCTTCCCTTACAATTATGCTTTTCCTCCCTTCCTTCCCTCCTCCTCTTTTCCTTCCCCTCCTCCTCCTCTTCCTCCCCTCCTCTCTCTTCCTTCCCCTCCTCCTCCTCTTCTTCCCCTCCTCCTCCTCTTCCTCCCCTCCTCCTCCTTTTCCTTCCCCTCCTCCTCTCTTCCTTTCCCTCCTCCTCCTCTTCCTTCCCTCCTCCTCTTCCTTCCCCTCCTCTCCTCTTCTTCCCTCCTCCTCTCCTTCCCCTCCTCCTCCTCTTCCTTCCCTCCTCCTCTTCTTCTTCCCTCCTCCTCTTCTTCCTTCCCCTCCTCCTCTTCCTTCCCCTCCTCCTTTTCTTCCTTCCCCTCCTCCTCTTCTTCCTTCCCCTCCTCCTCTCTTCCTTCCCCTCCACCTCCTCTGCCTCCCTCCCTAGCTCCGCCCCCTTCCTCTTTTCGCTCTCACTCCTTCTCCTCCTCCTCCTCCTCTATTACCTCCTCTCACTGCCTCTCTTACCTTCCTTCCTCCTTCCGTTCCTAACTTCTTTCATTGCTTCCTACCCTTTCCTCCCTTCCTCTTCCTCTCTCCTTCCCTCCCCTCCCTTCCTCCCTTCTTACGTTTTTGAGTGTAAACTTCTCCCTCCCTTCCTCCCTCCCTTCTTCCCTCCCTCCCTCATTTTAATTATGATGCTTAGTTATACAACCACTCTCTCTCTCCTCTCTCCTCTCTCTCTCCTCTCCTCTCTCCCCTCTCGTCCTTCTCTCTCTTCTCTCTCTCTCTCTCCTCTCTCTCTTCTCTCCCCTCTCTCATTACATCCATGAAAATTGTTGCTCACTATATTACCCTTCCCTTCCCTTCCCTTCCCTCCCTCCCTTCCTTCCCTTCCTCCATTCCCTTCCCTTCCCTTCCCTTCCCTTCCCGCCTTCCCTTTTCCCCCTTCCCTTCCATTCCTTTCCCTTCTTTCTCCCTCCTTCTTTTCTCATCCCATTTCCTTCTTTCCTATTCTTCCCTTCCTTAATTTCCCTCCCTTTCCCCTCCCCTTCCCTCTTTTCCCCTCCCTTTTCCCTTTCCCCTCCCCTTCCCTTCTCCCTTATCTTCCTCCATGCAGAGTTACGCCATGGTCTTGGTCGGGTTATCACGCCCTTATCCCTCGCAATGAGATAGCCATTAGTGTATAATTACCTTGTTTTCCTTGCTAGTTATTCCCACGTTGTTCTTGTTATTCATCATCTCATTCATTATCTCCCTTACATTCGTCCTCATTTTTTTTATTATTGAATGTTCTCTCTATTTTTCTTTTTTCTTTCTCATTTTTGTATTTAGATTTTGATGTTTGGGAAGATCGATAATTTGTCTGTTTAGAAGTGTTGAAGTCTTTTTCAGTTTTCTGGGTTTTTTTTATATCGTACACGTGAGATCATTTTGGGTCTCGTTTGTGTGTGTGTGTGTGTGTGTGTGTGTGTGTGTGTGTGTGTGATGTAAACAATGCTTACAGGCTGGGAAGAGAGCGATAAACAGTGTAGCTTGAGGCGTGGGAATGTGTGTGTGTGTGTGTGTGTGTACTGACTTTTCACATAATGACGTCACACACTTCATATCTGTGACCCGGAGGAGGAGGTGGAGGAGGAGGAGGAGGAGGAGGAGGAGGTGGAGGAATACAAATACAAAGGAATACAAAGGAAGAACAGACAGCAACAGCCTTACTGGGGCAAACGAGGCTGTCTGTGTGACTACTTTCTACCACTATAGTTTCTACGTGTTAGGGGTAAAAGAATAGTAAAGTTGAAGGCTCCTCCCCACCCACCTCTCCCTCCGGCCGAGGTCCGGCAGGAAAAAATGGAGAAAAAACCACCATACAGTATAGAGAAACTGCCATGGAATTTTATAGGAAAGATTGAAGGAGAGACAGACTCTAAACTAAAGCTAACGCTACAAAAAAAAAAAGAGTTTACGTAGGGCCGAAGTAATCGAGTGTGGCAGTTGATGCTAAGTATTTATCTAGTTTGTTCTTAAACCCGGTTCCCACCTTCCCGCTTGTACGGCCGCCATACAACAACAATGACGTCACCATCATCACCGCTTGAGTGGTATTTGTGGTAACTAGGCACAGTTGGCAACTCCGCTCGAGCGTACACCGCCGAGCGGGAGAGATGACTTGAATTTAACTTTGTACGGCGGCCGTACAGCGGTACGGCGGTGCGGTAGACTTTGTTGTGACGTCATTGTGACGTCTTTGTTGTTGTACGGCGGCCGTACAAGCGGGAAGGTGGGAACCGGGCTTTAAACGCCTCAACCGTGTTGCTATTAACTACTTGTGCTGGAAGAGAGTTCCATATATTAACAACTCTATTAAAGAAAAAGTGCTTCGCTTCATGTGACCGAAATCGCTTACCAATTATCTTATATCCATTACTACGAGTAGTGCTTGTCCAACCAATATTCAAATAGTCGTTTATGTTAACATTATCGAAGCCATGGAACATTTTAAACAATTCTATTAAGTCTCCTCGCAATCTGCGTTTTGACAAACTGAACAAGTTAAGTTCCTTCAATCGCTCTTCGTATGGCTTGTTTCGCAAGCGCGGAATCATTTTAGTAACTTTTATTTGTACTCTCTCCAGTTTGATTATATATTTTTTATAGTAGGGTGACCAGAACTGAACGCAATATTCAAGATGAGGACGTACGATCGCATTGAAAAGTGTAAGAATGACTTTTTCAGACTTATATTCGAAAGTTCTTCCTATGAAACCAGTTAATTTGTTAGCCCTCTTAACAACTTCTGAACAATGTTTACTTGGCTTGAGGTAGTTGCTTATAATAATCCCCAAGTCTTTTTCTTCGGTAACATTGGAAAGTTCATGTCCGTCCATTGAGTAGTTAATTTGATCGTTATTACTTCCTACATGCAAAACCTTATACTTATCGGTATTAAATTTCATCTGCCACTTCTTTGCCCAACTAACTAAGCGATCAAGGTCAGATTGGAATTGCATCTTATCAGCAGTTGTGATTACTTTATTCGTTATTTTAGTATCGTCTGCAAACTTTGATATCTTACAGGTGAGGCCTTCGTCAATATCGTTTACATAGATTAAGAAAAGTACAGGACCTAGTACAGATCCCTGCGGTACACCACTTAAAACATCTTGCCAGCTAGATGCTTTTCCATTAATTACGACGCGCTGCTTCCTCTCAGAAAGCCAGTCTTCAAG
>JACEEZ010004794.1:460000-472500 GCA_016584305.1 Chionoecetes opilio | reverse complement strand
GTGGAAACAATAATATACAAGGGAACAATAGGAAACACAAGAAGCCAGAGAATTAACGATAGAAGATTAATAAGAAAATTGATGATAAATATAACAAAAAGGAGTGTATAAAGGAAAGTAAGATAAATACGACATCAAAAATTAGCAACAAGGAAGAGAAGACAAAGGAATAAACAATGAGTAAGAGAAACAAAGGAGAGAAAGATAATAAATGTTAGAGAAGATGTGAAGATATATCGGGAAGAAAACTTATATAGCATGAAAATAATACAAACCACACAAACAAACATGCAAAGAGACAGACACTTTAAAACCAAACAACATAAAAACCAGAAGTGAAAACAAGAAAGCTGAAATCCCTCCCGGCAAAAAAATATATTTATTATGTGGGGATTCAAAACAGGCATGAAGTTTAAAGCAATTCAAGAGAGAGAGAGAGAGAGAGAGAGAGAGAGAGAGAGAGAGAGAGAGAGAGAGAGAGAGAGAGAGAGAGAGAGAGAGAGAGAGAGAGAGAGAGAGATGTGTGTACGTACGTGTGTGTGTGTGTGTGTGTGTGTATGTGTGTGTGTGTGTGTGTGCAGATGGAGTATACATTGACACAACGGAAAATCAAGCACTAGAGAGAACAGTTCGAAAATAACAAGACGAAAGAATAGGAGAAGGAGGATGAAGAGGAGGAAAAAGATGATGACGATGATGATGATGATGATGATGACGAGGTGAAAATACGATGAGGAGGATGAGAAAGAGGTTATCCGAAAGGCAGACTTGCAAGGGCGGAGGTTGTTGTCACCCACCCTGGGCCACCCATGGTTAATGCCAAATGTCGTTGTATTATTAACTAGTTTGTGAAAGGTTAGGGTGGCGTGTCCTGGTGGGGGGCTGACGGAGGGGAGGAGGGGCAGAGGGGAACCTGAAGGGGGGATGAGGGGAAATTAGGGCAAGGGAACTAAGGGGAGGGTCATGGAAGTACAGAGAGAGAGAGGAGAGAGAGAGAGAGAGAGAGAGAGAGAGAGAGAGAGAGAGAGAGAGAGGAGAGAGAGAGAGAGAGAGAGAGAGAGAGAGAGAGAGAGAGAGAGAGAGAGAGAGAGAGAGAGTATTGTAGTAGGTACCCTTTTTTTCTCTTTCACTGATCTGAATGAATGTGGATAAAATTGAAGGGTAAGAGAGAAGAAGGGACGGATTGCCCACAGCACTAGAACCCGGCCCCTTACCACACACACACACACACACACACACACACACACACACACACACACACACACACACACACACACACACACACACACACACACACACACACAACACAAACAGACAGACAGACAGACAGACACACACACACACACACACACACACACACACACACACACACACACACACACACCACACACACACACACACACACACAGACAGACAGACAGACAGACAGACACTACATACACACACCACACACACACACACAACACACACACACACACACAACAGACAGACAGACAGACAGACAACACACACACACACACACACACACACACACACACCACACACACACACACACACACACACACACACACACACACACACACACACACACACACAACACACACAAACACACACCACACACACACACACACACAGACACACACACAAACACACACACACACACACACACAGGCCCCACAGGTGTTGGGTCCCACAGGTGAGTCGCAGGGATAATGACAGGACAGGTGCAGTGTTAACAGTTGCATGAGAGGAGGCGAGAGGGAGACGTGCAGGTTCTTAGAGACGAAGCTCCCTCTCCCGTGTTATTGCCGGTGAGCCTTAAGGTAGTCCCGGGGGGGCTTTTGTGTAGCGTTGGCAGCTGAATGAGTTATACCTTCCCACCACATGCCTACCTCGTAACCTTGGCCACCCCCCCCCCCCTATACCCCCCTTTCGTACTCCTCCTTCCCCTCCTCCTCCTTCCCCTCTCCTCCTCCATCCTCCTCCTCCTCTCCTCCTCCTCCTCCTTCCCCTCCTCCTCCTTCCCCTCCTCTTCTCCTTCCCGTCCTCCTCCTTCCCCTCCTCCTCCTTCCCCTCCTCCTCCTTCCCTCCTCCCCTCTCCTCCTCCTCTTCCTCCTCCTCCTCCTCCTCCTCCTCCTCCTCCTCCTGCCTTTCCTCACATAAGAAAATAAGAAAATAAGAAAGCTACAAGAAGCCGTGAGACCTATACGTGGTAGTTCCTGTAAAGGTTTCCTGTAAATCCCCGTTCATCTTAAGTTTCTTCTTTTATACTGTGCAGCATTCCATTATTATTACTGTTATTATTGGTGGTCTTGCGATTACTTGGTCCTCGTCTCGCATTTTATTCCTCATCCCTACGCCAAGACCTGATTCAAAACATGCAGGTTAGGTATCCATGTATTTTTTTTCTTGTGTGTGTGTGTGTGTGTCTGTGTGTGTGTGTGTGTGTGTGTGTGTGCGATTACTTGGTCCTCGTCTCGCATTTTATTCCTCAACCCTACGCCAAGACCTGATTCAAAACATGTAGGTTAGGTAGCCATGTTTTTTTCTTCTTGTGTGTGTGTGTGTGTGTGTGTGTGTGTGTGTGTGTGTGTGTGTGTGTGTGTGTGTGTGGTGTGTGTGTGGTGTGGTGTGCGCGTTGTGTGTGTGTGTGTGTGTGTGTGTGTGTGTGTGTGTGTGTGTGTGTGTGTGTGTGTGTGTGTGCGTGTGTGTGCATAATTGAGGGACAGGAATGAGGGAGAGAAAGGAATGAAGGAAGAAGAGAAGGAAGGGACGAGGGAAGGGTAGAGGAAGGAGGGGGTTTGGGGAATGCATCCTAATGATCGTATCTTATCAAATTTCCTGAGATGACACGATCACTTAAGTATTTCCATCTAGGCTTCAACATAAAAAAAAAAAAAAAAAAAAAGGTATAAGGTATCCAGCATTCCTAGGTGACGCGTGGGAAATACCTGCTGGAGGGCGTGGGAGGGCGTGGCAGGCGTGGCGGGGTCTGAAAAGGGGGAAGCTGGTAACCTCCAACCCCCCTCCCCCCCCCCCCCCCACCCCCCCACCTACACCTATTGTTAGTGCCTTGTTACGATCCTTCTT
Organism: Chionoecetes opilio; assembly: GCA_016584305.1. Taxonomy (NCBI): domain Eukaryota; kingdom Metazoa; phylum Arthropoda; class Malacostraca; order Decapoda; family Majidae; genus Chionoecetes; species Chionoecetes opilio. The sequence goes on along the minus strand of JACEEZ010004794.1, from coordinate 469,410 downwards.
ACACCGCTACCCACCCACCTCCGTTTTTTTTTTAACGAGGCGAAAAATCCTGACCATTTGCTGCTTACTGACTGATATTTGATCCCAGGAGAAGGAAATACTACGGTTCTTCTTAATTTCAGTTGTATTTTATCATAGTTAACCATATTATCAGGTAAATATAGGCATACTTTTAAGCATGAGACCTTAACCCCTTCACGTCCAAAACGTTATTTCCATTGTAATTTGACTACCATTAGATGATTTATAATGAATATAAGCAGAGCTGGGTGGTCCGCAACTTTGGCCCGCACCTCCGCACCTCCGCAACTTGCGGAACCGCCATTTGGTTGCGAACTGTTAGTTGCGGAACCCGTTGCTCAAAAAGTTGCGGACCTAGGGTTGCGGACCTAGGGTTGCGGACCACTCAAAATTAAGGTCCGCTACCGCTACTTTAAAAAAAAAGACTAAGACGACTGTAGCTGCAGGCAAAGCAGCTATAACATAAATTGAAGCGGCTAATCTTAGTAATCTATATACCATAAATTGTATTGATTAGTTGTACATAAATGTAAAGACAAGCTGAAGAGGCAGGAGGAGGAGGAGGAGGAGGTGCCAGACCCGGACAATTAGTGTAGCGGAGCTGTTTTTGGCCTTTTATTGGAATTTTTTGGTGTTTTGTCATTATATAATATAAAATAATAAATATTGTCTAATAATCATTAAGCCATTTTTGTTAACTATTAATATTTTTTTAATTAATAGGTAGTTATTAAGTTATTGTGGACTTGTAAACAAAAAATTGGGTTGCGGACCTAGTTCCGCTACTGGTGCGGACCTTTGAAAGAGGTGCGGAGGTGCAGAACTATAGTTGCGGAACCTCAAAATGCCAAAAGTTGCGGAGGTGCGGAATGCGGAATCCCCGCCTAAAGGTTGTGGAGGTGCGGGGTGCGGAGCCCCCGCCTAAGGGTTGCGGAGGTGCAGGGTGCGGAACCCCCGCCTAAAGGTTGCGGAGGTGCGGGGTGCGGAGCCCCCGCCTAAAGGTTGCGGAGGTGCGGGGTGCGGAACCTGAAAAAAAGGTGCGGTGCCCAGCTTTGAATATAAGCAATATTTTATAGATATGACCAATTTAGTCTCCTTGTCCATTAACTAATTTGGTATATTTAGTTACTTTTCGTAATTTTATGGCTAACAACACGATTTTATATAGCAAAGGAAATATCTGGGTGTGAAGGGGTTAAGATAAAACGGAATTTTCTCCTCGTAAAAAAGAAGAAGACTATACCCACCCACCTACCCAGCTACCCAGCCAGGTCTTGGGTACTGACCGAGTGTTTGAACCGGAGTGAAGGATGTCTTGCCGAAGGACTGTCTTTGTTAAGGTGTGTGTTGCGGTGTTACTTGTAATTAGGTGCTCAGGTGTGTTTGTAAGGGGCAGGCAATGCTTGTTTGACTTCCTCTGTTCTTGTTCCGTGGTTGTTTGGTTGGTCCCCTATTTTTGTTTTTGTTTTTTTAGCTTACGTTACTTTAGGGCTCTCTCTCTCTCTCTCTCTCTCTCTCTCCTCTCTCTCTCTCTCTCTCTCTCTCTCTCTCTCTCTCTCTCTCTCTCTCTCTCTCTCTCTCTCTCTCTCTCTCTCTCTCTCTCTCTCTCTCTCTCTCTCTCTCTCTCTCTCTCTCTCTCTCTCTCTCTCTCTCTCTCTCTCTCTCTCTCTCTCTCTCTCTCTCTCTCACCTGGGTCTCTATAATGAAACACATACACACACACACACACACACACACACACACACACACACACACAACACACACACACACACACATATACACACACTTCCCTTCCCTTTCCTTCCTCTCACCAGGGTCCATCTAAACACACACACACACACACACACACACACACACACACACAAACACACACACACACACACACACACAAGTCAAGGTGGTGGCATCTCGGCGGGACGTGTATAATCGCACTAAATTGAGCCTACAAGGTGACTTTAGCACATGAATCATACTATCTTTATATAGTTCTCATTCATACGTGCCTTATACACCTTTTAAGTGGATGATAATGACCCTTGTGTTATACTCGAGGGACCTTTGTACGCGACACTTCCTTACGCTTTTATACGCCGGCTACTTTATTATAATTTTTTTCATGCCCTTAAATCTGTCGTTACTTTTTTCTATTTTACTTTCTTTTTAAGGTGTGTGTTGGGTGGAGTGAATGGGTGGTTGTGGGTGTGGGTGTGAGGGTGGGGTGTGGTGTGGGTGTGTGTAGGTGCGGTGTTGTGGCGCGGTGTACTGTGGGTAATGGCAGTGTGATGTGATGAGTTATGATATTATGATGTGTTATGAGGGTACAGATGAAGAGGGTGTGCTGGCCGTGTGGTGGTGGTGGTGGTGGTGGTGGTAGTGGTCGTGGTGGTTGTGGTGGTGGTGGTGGTTGTGGTATTGGTGGTGGTGGTGGTGGTGGTAGTGGTCGTGGTGGTTGTGGTGGTGGTGGTAGTGGTGGTGGTGGTGGTGGTGGTGGTGGTGGTAGTGGTCGTGGTGGTAGTGGTAGTGGTAGTGGTGGGTGGTGGTGGTGGTGGTGGTGGTAGTGATGGTGGTAGTGGTGGTGGTTGTAGTGGTGGTAGTGGTAGTGGTGGTGGTGGTGGTGGTGGTGGTGGTGGTGGTGGTAGTGGTGGTGGTGGTTGTGGTGGTGATAGGACACGTAGTGATAGATATGAGACACCCGGCAGGTCAACATACTCTGCGAGGTATAAATAAACATACATACACCTGACTTAATATGTAGGGGGTGTAGCTCAGTGGTAGAGCGTTCGCTTTGCATGTGAAAGGCCCCGGGTTCGATCCCCGGCACCTCCAAGCATAATCGCTTATTTTTTTAGCTGTTCGCTGGGTCAGTGATTAACACTTGCGCGCAACACTCTGAGGTCCCACGTTCGAGTCCCACTCAAGGTTCGAAATAAATACCTGACAAAAGCGGGCAGCGTTTATCCCTCTTGATCAAGGGGATGATAGGTGTGTGTGGTGTGTGATGTCCCAACGTTACCCAAAGATAGGTACTATGAGCCCGAAGCTACTTATCGAGAGATAATTGCTGGCGATCGCGAGTCTGATGCTTGATCAAGGCAATGATGAATAACACACACACAAACACACACACACAGCGGAGTCAAGAGGCTTAACAGGGCTGTCGCGTCCGTTTAGCCAATCCAGGGGAGTGGGCGTGGAGAGAGAGAGAAAAAAAACTAGAGAGAAAGAAATCAGACCCCAACTCCATCATCTCCCTTTCCTTCCCACTCCCCCTTCCCCTCCCTCTTCCCTCCCTTCCCACTTCCCCTTCCCCTCCCTCTCCCTTTCCTTCCCACTCCCCCTTCCCCTCCCTCTCCCTTTCCTTCCCACTCCCCCTTCCCCTCCCTCTCCCCTTCCTTCCCACTTCCCCTTCCCCTCCCTCTCCTCTTCCTTCCCACTCCCCCTTCCCCTCCCTCTCCTCTTCCTTCCCACTCCCCCTTCCCCTCTGTCTCCCCTTCCACCCCCCCCCCTCCTCCACCCCGAATCATTCCAGCCAATATCACGGCGACTTTCATGTGATAATCATCCTTGTCTTGGAGGCATTAGGGGTCATTATCAAGAGCCTCGTTGACCAAGACCGGCTTGCCATCTCCACCCCTTACTCTCCCCCTTCTCCTACCCCCAACATTCCTCCCCCAACCCTCTCCCCACCACAACCCCCAACACAATACTGCCTCTCCATACATTATACCTCACCCTTACACGTTTGCTAGTAATATTGAGGGGGGGTTGTGGTGGGGGAAAGAGGGGATGTGAGGGGTGATTGTGAGGTCCTTTCATCACCTAGGGATATGAGGGAAGGTGGTGGTGGTAGTGGTGGTGGTGGTGATGGTTGTGGTGGTGGTGGTGGTGGTGGTGGTGACGGTGGTGGTGGTGGTGGTGGTGGTGGTCCTGCCTGACACACCTGCATACCTGGCTGGCCCTCCTCAGGTGCAACGCCAGGTGAGATTGGAGTCTCTCTCTCTCTCTCTCTCTCTCTCTCTCTCTCTCTCTCTCTCTCTCTTCTCTCTCTCTCTCTCTCTCTCTCCCACACACACACACACACACACACACACCACACACCACACACACACACACCACACACACACACACACACCAGAGGACTCATGTCACAAGCCGATCCGAGAAAAAAATTGACACCACAGAAAACCGAGAGAGAGAGAGAGAGAGAGAGGAGAGCATGAGACAGGCCCGTAGGAGCACCAGAGAGAGAGAGAGAGCATGAGACAGGCCCGCGAGAGCATCAGTAAGGGTATAGCGGGGGGGGGGGTAAGGAGGGGGGGGGCAGTCAGCTGGAGGGCCAAGGGGCATTACTCACCTGGACCAAGTTTGGGCGGGATCATGCAGGTATATAAGTCCTTGTCCACACGAGGGTTGCCCGCTGTCTGAGGACGAGAAGGAGCCAGGGTAGACCTCCTCCTCCACCTCCTTCTCCTCCACCTCCTCCTTAATTGTGGCCACCTCCTCCTCCATCTCCTTCTCCTCCACCTCCTCCTTAGTTATGGCCACCTCCTCCTCCATCTCCTTCTCCTCCACCTCCTCCTTAGTTATGGCACCTCCTCCTCCACCCCTCTGCTCCACCTCCTCAGTTATGCCACCCCTCTCCACTCCTTCTCCTCCGCCTCCTCCTTAGTTGTGGCACCCCTCTCCACCTCCTTCTCCTCCACCTCCTCCTTAGTGTGGCACCTCCTCTCCCTCCTTCTCCTCCACCTCCTCCTTAGTTGTGGCCACCTCCTCCTCCACCTCCTTCTCCTCCACCTCCTCCTTAGTTGTGGCCACCTCCTCCTCCACCTCCTTCTCCTCCACCTCCTCCTTAGTTGTGGCCACCTCCTCCTCCACCTCCTTCTCCTCCACCTCCTCCTTAGTTGTGGCCACCTCCTCCTCCACCTCCTTCTGCTCCACCTCCTCCTTAGTTGTGGCCACCTCTTCCTCCACCTCCTTCTCCTCCACCTCCACCTCCTCCTCCTCCACCTCCTCCTTAGTTGTGGGAACGAAGAGGGAGTTCTGTAGTATATATAGATGTTATTGTTGTGATTGTTGTGATAGTAGTAGTTGTTGTTGGTGTGCTTACTGGCATAGTGTTGATATCGAGGGGCACGTCACGTCTCTTGTTTATGAGGTGGTGGTGGTGATGGTGGTGATGGTGGTGATGGTGGTGGTGGTGGTGGTGGTGGTGTGGTGATGGTGGTGGTGGTGGTGGTGGTGGTGGTGGTGGTGATGGTGGTGGTGGTGAAGCAGGGGGTAGTGGTGATGTTTTCCTTAACTTTTATACTTTTACGTATAATGGAAGCAGGCTGAGAGCTGAGTCATACACCAAGAAAATATTCTGGTATTAATCAAAGGAAATACTCGTCATTAGAAGTCCTTGAATATAACAAGCTTACATGAAAACAAGAGAAAACACGAAAAATCATTCTGGTATTATAGTTATTACAATTGTTATCTAGTAATTACTTTTGTTGTTACAGTTATTATCTGGTATTATAGTTATTATTGTCTTTAGTTATTACAATTATCTTAGACGTTACCAGACATTCCCTGATTTCCCTCTTTTGAAATCAGTAAGGTCCTTTTGCTTGGGGAGAGAGAGGAGTAAAAGGAGGAGGAGGAGGAGGAGGAGGAGGAGGAGGAGGAGGGAGGAGGAGGAGGAGGAGGAGGAGGAGGAATACAAAGGAATACAAAGGAAACACAAACAGCAACAGACCGATAGGTCCTTACAAGACTGCTTGCTTTAACTACACTACACTAACTAGATAATAAGAGAGAAAGGATAGGAAGTAGAAGGCTCCTCCCCACCCACCCATCCCTCCAGCCGAAGCTGGCCGGAAAAGAAGTGATACCATGCAATATAGAAAAACTGCATGGAATTTGTGAGGAATGTTGAAAGCTGTAATCTATGGCTAACTACTACTAGTTTGTGGGGGTAGGTTTAGTGCTTGATAGATAGGTCATGTTATGTGTGTTTTGTAATGGTGTGAACACAGTGTGGAGGTTCAAGGGGTGGTGCGGCAGCCTTGCCTGGCGCTTTCTTGGGAGGCAGCAGTCAATCAGGCCCCAGCTCCGTTCAATCCACTGCGGATTGTGTACTTTCCATGAAGGACGCCGTACACTTCAATGCTTCCTGCAGCAGTGACCCCTGGTACCTTAAATCCCGATGGTGGTCACTAACTGTCAGGACCCTAACTGAACCACAGCCCGTCACAGATCGAGAGTAGTAGTGGTAACCGTTAACTCGGGGCTATCTGTGTGTGTTATGAGGTCTAATGTAGTGTTGGTGTAGGCTCAGTGTGAAAGTTCAGGGGTGGTGCGGCAGCCTTGCCTGGCGCTTTCTTGGGAGGCAGCAGTCAATCAGGCCCCAGCTCCGTTTCAATCCACTGCGGTAGTGCACTTTCCAAGTAGGACGCCGTGCACTTCAATGCCCCCTGCAGCAGTGACCCCTGGTATATAAATCCCGATGGTGGTCACTAACTGACAGGGCCCTTACTGAACCACAGCCCGTCACAGGTCAAAAGTTGTAGTAGTGACCGTTTACTCGGGGCTGTCTGAGACGTGTGGGAGGGGTTGTGTAGACGCGACTCGCAATCATTTTACGCAATGAGAGTAAGTTTCAGAGGCCCGCGAGATAAATTTATTATTCCGAGATAAACAGTGACAACCGGGGATTTGATATGAAATATTTATCGAGGCGATTTTTAAATGATTCTATTGTATTTGAGTTTACTACGTCTGACGGCAGCCCATTCCATACGTTTACAACACGGTTTGTGAAGAAGTACTTTGCTTCGTTCGTTACAAACCGTTTCCTGCTTATTTTAAATCCGTTGTTTCTAGTTGAGCTTGACCGCTGCACGAGGAGGAGGAGGAGGAGGAGGAGGAAACTGACACCTCCCTCTTCCCCCCCCCCCAATGCCTCTTTGCCCTTTGCCCCCCCCCCCCCATAACGCGGTCCACGCCCTCTCACGCCCTTAGAATGGGGGAAACACAACACTTAACTTCGTCAGATTACTCTTGCATCTCGACCCCCTCACCCAACACCCCTCAATCGTGCAGCTCCCCCTCTGCCCCCCCCCCTCCACCTAGTGCAGAACACGGGCTCCCTGCTGGACTGTACCTGTGCCCACCTGTATACCCACCTATGCCCACCTATGCCCACCGTCCTCCTCAAATACCACACGCCGGGCATGCAATCAGATCATTCTCATTTGTGGCATCAGACCCCAAGTTGGACTCAAATATTTGGATTCGAACCTCAGTAAGCAGAGATCGGGAGGCTGGGCGGAAGGGGGGAGGAGGGAAGGATAAGTGAGGGAGAGTATTCCTAAAGGGTATGAGGGTAGATATGAGTGTGAGGACTGATCTTATTAAGGGTTTTGTAGAAGTATGAGGGTCGGGAATTGGTAAAAGGTTAACTAGGAGATTAATGAGGATAAGGGGACTCAATGGACTGTTTTTAATCAGTATGAGTATAAGAAGGATGAGGGGAGGGATGTAAGGCCGTATTAGGAAAAGGCTAAGAGAGGAAAAAGGTATGAGGAATGAAGTAAGGGGAGAAGAAAGGGATAAAAAGCTAATTTTGGAGCGTTGCCTTAGTAGGAAGATGAAGGGGAAGTGTGGGGATGGTGGGGGAGGCATGGGGATGGAGGGAGGCAGCAAGCAAGAGGGAAGGGGAGGAGGTGTGTAGGGGAGGAATGGAGATTGGGGGGAGGGGGGGACAGCAAGCAAGGGGGAAGCAAGCATGGTGGTGGTGGTAACATTGTGCTCTCTCCCAAGGTCATCACAAAGTTCAGGCGTCAAGGGCAGGATAGTATAGCTGATGGAGGTGTACAGACATGCTTCCCCCCTCCCCCCCTCCCCCCCCCCCACCTCCAATCCCCACCACACAGATGCATAGATAGATAGATAGATATTTTATTGACGACAACATTCTGTACTAGGACATTCAAGGGTATTGGTATTCAAGAGCAGGATACACACAGAGCCGGGCACTAAATACATCGAATGTATTTAAATACTAAATACATGGGAGAAATGTATTTAAATATTAAATACTAAATACATTTTACGAATGTATTTAAATACTAAATACTAAATACATCAGTTGTATTTAAATTAATTTGTAAATACATTTTAAATACACACAAATTTTAACATGGCCGAAAAAAAATATTTACTTAGGATTTCCTTAGATTTTGGGTTTCCTTAGAAATTTCCTTCTCAGGCCTAAATTTCCTTGAAATCAGGACATTTCCTTGCCAGTGGAAACACTGGTTCACTGTAACATCAGGGTTGCCAGATAGTTGGGCGGGTTTATGGCCAAATTAACTGATATAAAAGTATTTACATTTTTACATAAAATGTATTTAAATACAATGTATTTAAATACTCATAAAAGTATTTAAATACTATATTTAAATACATGACATCCAATGTATTTATAAATACATTTATAAATACACAAATGTATTTAAATACGTATTTAAATACAAGTGTATTTAAATACAATTGTATTTAAATACTGCCCAGCTCTGGATACACAACATTCTAGGATCATCGAAATCATTGTAATATATGGTCCAACAAACACATAACTTTGAAATAAAAGGATACTACACATATTAAAAAGCCCAGCATATTATAAAACACATGAACGATCTATAAAACATGACAAGCTGGGAACACTAATGATCCGCCTCCCACGCTAACAACAAATGTAGATCTCGGTTGATAAGGTTTGTCCATCATAGGTATAATAGGTATATTGTTTTATTTTGGGTTATTTTAGGTTTATTTTTGGTTATTTCCGGTTATTCTAGGTTTATTTTAGGTTATTTCAGGTTATTTGCAAGTTTATTTTAGGCTATTCTAGGTTTATTTTAGGTAATTTTAGCTTTTTGGGGGGTTATTTTAGGTATATTTTAGCTTTAGGTATGCTATAATTATTCTATCTACCTGTGTTGCATCTACTCAGGTGTTGCGAGTGTGTGAGGGAGAGTCTACAGGTGTGTTTTTGTGTTATCTGTAAATGTGTGTGGAGATAAGGGAGATAAAGGGAGGGGAGGAGTAAGTCTGGAGTGGAGAGTAAAGGGAGTGGGAGATGAGGTAAATTAGGAGAGGTAGTATAGGTGTGGGTGGCGATAAAGGAGATAAAGGGAGGGGAGAGGTAAGTCTGGAGGGTAGGAGTGGAAGGTGAAGTAAATTAGGAAAGGTTGTACAGGTGTGGGTGTGGGGGGATGCAGGGGAGGGGTGAGGGAGAAGGAGGAGGAGGAGGAGGAGGAGGAGGAGGAGGAGGAGGAGGAGGAGGAGAGGAGGAGAAGGAGGAGGAGGAGGAGGCGGAGGAGGAGGCGGAGGAGGAG
>JACEEZ010004794.1:435000-452500 GCA_016584305.1 Chionoecetes opilio | reverse complement strand
TTATTATTATTATTAATATTATTATTACTTTTGCTTTGTTTTTATTATAACAATTTAAATGAACCCATATTCATATATATATATATATATTATATATATATATATATATATATATATATATATATATATATATATATATATATATATATATATATATATATATATATATATATATATTTTATAACATATTCGATACTAAAGTCCACATTGTTTCCACGACTGTTGTAATTTAAAAAAAATCTAAGGCATCAGGTCCATAAAGAGTCTCGGCTCAATGGACCGCGGCTTGTATATAATTATTAATGTATAATCAACTTTATGTATGTTATGTTAAGCCTAATAAACAATCAATCAATCAATCAATCAATCAAATCTCTGTGACTGTATCTCTCTCTCCTCTCTCTCTCCTCTCTCTCCTCTCTCTCTCTCTCTCTCCTCTCTCTCTCTCTCTCTCTCTCTCTCTCTCTCTCTCTCTCTCTGCATGATTCCTCCTTTGTTCTTTGAAGCACTAAGGGCGGCGGAGGAGGCAGCGGTGGTCCTACATGAGAAAGAACTGCAACTGAAGACGTCGAAGGAGGAGCTGCAGGAGGAACAACGTAAACACACTGAGGCCCTGGATGCACAGAAGGAAAAGGTTCGTGAGAGAGGAGGAGGAGGAGGAGGAGGAGAAGGAGGAGGAGGAGGAGGAGGAGGAGGAGGAGGAGGAGGAGGAGGAGGAGGTGGAGGAGGAGGAGGAGGAGGAGGTGGAGGTGAGGAAGGAGGAGGAGGAGGGAGGAGGAGGAGGAGGAGGAAGAGGAAGAGGAAGAGGAGGAGGAGGAGGAGGAGGAGGAAGGAGGAGGAGGAGGAGGAGGAGGAGGAGGAGGAGGAGGAGGAGGAGGAAACACAAACGGCAAACAGACCAATAGGTCCTTACAAGGCTGTTTGCTTTAACTACACTACACTAACTAGATAATAAGAGAGAAAGGATAGGAAAGTAGAAGGAGGAGGAGGAGGAGGAGGAGGAGGAGGTGGAGGAGGAGGAGGAGGAGGAGGAGGAGGAGGAGGAGGAATATACAAAGGAATACAAAGGAAACACAAACAGCAACAGACCGATAGGTCCTTACAAGGCTGTTTGCTTTAACTACACTACACTAACTAGATAATAAGAGAGAAAGGATAGGAAGTAGAAGGCTCCTCCCCACCCACCCATCCCTCCAGCCGAAGCTGGCCGGAAAAGAAGTGATACCATGCAATATAGAAAAACTGCATAGAATTTGTGAGGAAAGTTGAAAGCTGTAATCTATGGCTAACTACTACTAGTTTGTGGGGGTAGGTTTAGTGCTTGATAGATAGGTCATGTTATGTGTGTTTTGTAATGGTGTGAACACAGTGTGGAGGTTCAAGGGTGGTGCGGCAGCCTTGCCTGGCGCTTTCTTGGGAGGCAGCAGTCAATCAGGCCCCAGCTCCGTTCAATCCACTGCGGATTGTGTACTTTCCATGTAGGACGCCGTACACTTCAATGCCTCCTGCAGCAGTGACCCCTGGTACCTTAAATCCCGATGGTGGTCACTAACTGTCAGGACCCTAACTGAACCACAGCCCGTCACAGGTCGAGAGTAGTAGTGGTAACCGTTAACTCGGGGCTATCTGTGTATGTTATGAGGTCTAATGTAGTGTTGGTGTAGGCTCAGTGTGGACGTTCAAGGGTGGTGCGGCAGCCTTGCCTGGCGCTTTCTTGGGAGGCAGCAGTCAATCAGGCCCCAGCTCCGTTTCAATCCACTGCGGTAGTGCACTAGAGGAGGAGGAGGAGGAGGAGGAGGAGGAGGAGGAGGAGGAGGAGGAGGAGGAGGAGGAGGAGGAGAAGGAGGTGGAGGAGGGAGGAGGAGGAGGAGGAGGAGGAGGGAGGAGGAGGAGGAGGAGGAGGAGAAGGAGGAGGTGGAGGTGGAGGACACAATAACAATAAATGGAAGACTGCTACAGAAAGTGGATAAGAAAAGAAAGGGAGGAAAGAAGGAAGGGAGAGACAAAAGGGAGAGAGGGAGGGAAAAAGGAAGGATGAAGAAGGATGTGACGAAGTTAGAGAGAGAGAGAGAGAGAGAGAGAGAGAGAGAGAGAGAGAGAGAGAGAGAGAGAGAGAGAGAGAGAGAGAGAGAGAGAGAGAGAGAGAGAGAGAGAGAGAGAGAGAAGAGAGAAACTACCCACACTTCATTGCATACAGTAACTTATTTGCAATGTCACCCCACTTCCTCCCTTTACTAATACATAATACGTACCATTCTCTTCTGTCCCTTGCACTGTGCTACCTCAATGGTCTCGCTCACCTGTCTGGGACCCCTTGCTGTGATGCCCTCTCCGCCCCCAACAGCTGCACGAGGAACAGGAGCAGCTGCGAGGTCGTCTGGCGCAGCTGCAGAAGAGTATCAGTTCTCGCTCTCTGTCTGACCTCGATCTCTTTGCCAGCGTGAGTATCGAGTGTTTATGACGCTGTTGTCTGATTTTCTTTTTTTCGATGATTTTTTTAGGTATTTCTTTCACGTGTTCTGTATTTTGTATTAGACTTAAAAGAAAATGTGTGTATGTTGCTATTACTCCTTTCAAATGTGTTGTAGTCAATAAACAATCTATCTATCTATCTATTATCTATCTATCTATCTATCTATCTATCTATCTATCTATCTATCTATCTATCTATCTATCTATCTATCTATCTATCTATCTATCTATCTATCTATCTATCTATCTATCTATCTATCTATCTATCTATCTATCTATCTATCTATCTATCTATCTATCTATCTATCTATCTATCTATCTATCTATCTATCTATCTATCTATCTGTTTCTGTACTTGATTTCATAAGTCTAATATGTGAGTATAATAATGTTACTGATGAATATGGTATTATTGTCACATATTTTGGAATTTTGAGTTTTTTTCCCTTATCTTCCTTAATTCACTTCTTTAACATTTCTCTATTCATTCATTTGTTCATATTATCAAAGTTGAGTAAAATGGTTGTAACTGCTTCATGTCAGAGTGAATATGATGGACTCTCAACACGATCCTTGATTTAAATAATTCTTTGCTGACCAAGGAAAACAATATGATCAAAATTATCCATGCCCAGATATCGCCATTCTTAGACACAGAAATGGAAAATGTAATAAAATGTCTTAGTTATGTCGTAGTGTGACGTGTTAGAAAGGCAGCACCGGAAATTGATTAAGCAGACACACCTGAATAAGTTGTTACCGCTTCCTGCCGAGGTGTAACAAAACAGTGATGACCTGTGTAGTGACTGTTACAAACATCCGCCTCACACGTTCCTGCATGAACCTTAACTTCCTGGGAACGTGCTGACTTTACTTGCACAGGGGCATATATTCTTCGTCATAGCTTTTCTTAACCTCTTCACGCCCAGATTTTTCCTTTGTTATATAAAATCGTCTGTTATTAGCCATAAAATTACGAAAAGTAGCTTAATATACCAAATTAGCGAGTGGTCAAGGATACTAAATAGGTCATATCTATAAAATACTACTTATGTTCATTAAAATCGTCTAATGCTCTACCTAAATTACAATGGAAATAACGTTCTGGGCCTCAAGGGGTTAATGTTGCATGGGAAGATAGTGTATGTTGACTGCTATAAAGTTAAGTTAAGTAGTTTGTACACTCATCAACATTGCGAGAAATTTGTGTTGTGAGGTGTGAGTTAACGAAGCTTAGATGTGTTAGGAAACCCATGGATGCTACCATTGATTTATTATCATCTCAGTATAATGTATTTACTCTTGTGCCTTTAGATACTTATACCACTTAACTTATATTACACTTGAATAACCTGCGGAGTTTTCGGTATTAACCTCTTGAGGCCCAGAACGTAATTTCCATTGTCATTTGGCTACCATTAGACTATTTCAATGAATGTAAGCAATATTCTATGGATATGACCTGTTTAATACCCTGGTCCACTATCTGAATTGGTATATTCAGTCACTTTTCGTAATTTTATGTCTAACAAGAGACTATTTTTTTATAGCAAAGGAGAGATCTAGGCGTGAAGGGGTTAATGCCTGGCGTAGAAACACAGTTATACAAGCATCTTATGTACACCAGCAAAGACAGCTCATTATGTAGACTAACCTGTATACGTAACTAACACCACAGTATGCTTGCGTGTATATAAATGACCTAGTACTCTGCTCACACCACCATAAATGTTAACTTGTAAGCTTCAACCAACACCACTTTACACTGCACGCTATACATATATACTTACACACTTACACAACTTACACACCTCACACCACGCAACACTTTACAAATATATCTAACTAACAACACCGTCTGTCCTCTTACACACTTACGCAACTTACACACCTCACACCACGCAACACAATACGAATATAATTTTTCTTTTCTTCTGTTACCTCTTTTTTTTTCCTTGGCCAGTCCTTTGTGATGTAAAAAACAAAAACAAAATCTAACTAACAACACCGTCTGTCCTCTTACACACTTACACAACTTACACACCTCAAACAAGCAACACATTACATATATATCTAACTAACAACACCGTCTGTCCTCTCGCCTACAGAAGCTACAGGGGATTCGCTCTGAGTTCGAGGACAAACTGACGGAGCGAGACACCCAGCTGACGGAGGCGACGGAGGAGCTGCGGGAGGCTCGGGAAACCCTTCGTCACCAGCAGCTCCTGAGTGTTGTGAGAGGCGTGACCACCACCACCGCCACCACCCCTGCCACGCCCACCCCTGCCACGCCCACCCTTGCGTCCTCTCCCCTGGGTGGTGGTGATAATGAAGGTTTTACAGGTAAGATTTGTTGTTTACACCATAAGGCTGACCAAGGGGAAAAAAAAAAAAAAGCCCACGATACATATTTTTTGCTCTCTCTCTCTCTCTCTCTCTTCTCTCTCTCTCTCTCTCTCTCTCTCTCTCTCTCTCCTCTCTCTCTCTCTCTCTCTCTCTCTCTCTCTCTCTCTCTCTCTCTCCTCTCTCTCTCTCTCTCTCTCTCTCTCTCTCTCTCTCTCACCCCACATCTCCAGAGGCTGACAGTGACATAGACGTGATATGTGACGGAGAACCATATGCCAAGAAATTCAAAATGCCACATAATCGCACCCAGCCAGCCCACAGCCCCGCCCTACCCCGCCACCCCCCAGCACCCAGGACACCCACTACCGTCTCAGCACTCACCACACCCACCACCACGCCCTCCATGGCATCATCTCTCCGGACACCCACACTCAATCCACGCCCTCACCGCCCCTCACATCTCAATAAGCGTGTTTTGTACTCCGGCAAATCCTTACTCTTGGACGAGCCGCTACTGTAGTACTGTTTAGTCCCTTCTTCAGGAGTATGACGTCTTATCTTGTTGTGTAGGTACTGTAGGAGGTATTTTCATGCTTGTGTTGATAGCTTAGTTATGACGTTTTGCCAGACAGAAGACAGAAGGATAAAAGAAATCTAGTTTATTGATTTATTTTTAAAGTTTAGATTGGATTTGTGTGATTAACAGGAGCTACAACAATCTACTACATCTGTACCTTTATTTTATGTTTTGTTTTTGCTTATTTTATCTCACTTTCTTTATTCACTGTTTTTTTCTTTTTAGCATGTTTAAGTTTTGTTTATGAATTGGCTTGTTCCTGTGACAATTCTGTTACCTTGTTCTATAGTTATGTTAGGAAGGTGGCCGATAGCACCACGTCCATTATGCAGACCAATGCGAGTATGACAATTATCTTTACGTTCTAATAAAATAGGAATCATTTTACCTTGCTCGGTATTGCCAAAGTACAAAACAGTGTAACAAATAACATTGCAACATAGGATATGTATCACTTGCCTTATCATTACCACTTAAGAACACTTTTGTACACTGCATCTCACCTTCACCTACACTACAGACTACATCACTATAGTCTATTTTTTTTAACAAAGCAAAAATTCAATGTTATATTAAGGTCTCATGCTTAAAAGTATGCCTATGTTTACCTGATAATAGGGTTAACTTTGATAAAATACAGCTGACGTTTAGAAGAAGTGTAGTATTCCCTTCTCCTGGCATCAAATATCAGTCAGTAAGCAGCAAGGGGGCAGGATTTTTTTGCCTCATTAAAAAAAATAGACTATAATTACAGTTCAAATGAGAAATACTTATGCATACTCGAAAATTAATTACCATATAAATTAGTACATTAGTTAGAAAAAAAACTGGTTAAAAATACAGTAGTAAGGAGCGTATTACTCTCTACTGGAAATGGAAATAGCATGGAATAATAAAAAAAAAGATTAATACATTCATAGACCACTAAGGGAGAGCGGGGCAGGTTGCATCGAGGGTAGGTTGCATCATTGCCTCTAACTCGCATTAACTTTTTTTATTATTATTATTGTTGTAGTTGTAGTAGTAGTAGTTTATAGTAGTAGTAGTAGTAGTAGTAGTAGTAGTAGTTTATATAGTAGTAGTAGTAGTAGTAGTAGTAGTAGTAGTAGTAGTAGTATTAAGACGATGTACGTGTGATAACATGCGAGTTAGAGGTAATGATGCAACCTACCCTCGATGCAACCTGCCCCGCTCTCCCCTATATCTCGGTTTACAGTGGTCTATGGTACATTACACAAAGAAATCCCATATAACTACACATACCCACAGACTCTATCACAAAAAAAAACTCACTTTACACTCAACAGTCTCATCAAACCTTGTATACCTCCTTTTAACAAACCATAAATAACATCACAAACCAAATTTTTTCACAACACAAGTTTTTTACATCTTTCACGACCACTGGCAACTATCTAAAATACTATCACACTTCCTCTTCTTTAAGTATCGCTGAGATTAAATGTTGTCCTCTTGAATGTGTTCCCTCCTTTATCTCGCCAACCCCACTAAGAGGAGGGTGAGGAGAAGGCAGGAGGGGAGGAAGGAGGGGCGTGGTGGGGAGGATGAATACCCTGGCTCATATAACGTCACCTGCGGGCAAAAAAAAAGAAGTCTTGTTAGGTATATGAAGGAGCTGATTGGATTAACCCCTTCACGCCCAGATGTTTCCTTTGCTTTAAAAAATTGTATGTTGTCGAACCATAAAATTACAAAAACTAACTGAATATACCAAATTAGTTAGTCCACAAGGATACTAAACAGGTCATATCTATAAAATATTGCTTATATTCACTAAAAGGCGTCTAATGGTACCCAAATTACAATGGAAATTACGTTCTGGGTCTCAAGGGTTAAGGTCTAAGGATTCATATGTCCCTCACCTGACGATCTGTGCGCGAGACTAACTGGAATATTGATCCTTAATCGTACAACATGAGCAATTAAATAACACGCATTATTATCATGTCAAATATGCTACACGAGAATAACAGTATTGGCTTCATTAGCAATTTAGAGAGAGTTAGATTGACGAGAGAGAGAGAGAGAGAGAGAGAGAGAGAGAGAGAGAGAGAGAGAGAGAGAGAGAGAGAGAGAGAGAGAGAGAGAGAGAGAGAGAGAGAGAGAGAGAGAGAGAGATACATACATACAAATGAGCATTGATACAGATACATGTAAACAGAGAATAGAAAGATAGATATCACATTATATTCATCGTTCATATATTCATGCACTTTATCATATCGTCAGATGAAAAAAAATAATGTTCTCGAAAAGTTGTCAGTTTGAGTACCACTATTTTACCTCTTTCGATTTGCTTAAATTAATATGACGCACTGCAAATAGGAATAAACATAATGTCCCTGTAGCGTAATGGCAGTACAATAAATGCACTCACTACTACAGGCGGGGCAGCTTCCACCTTGAGCTCCTCCTCCTCCGAGCTGACGGGCACCTGGCACTGGTAGCTCCCGGCGTCTGCATCTGACACGCCTTGGATCTGGGAGCAAAAACATTACATAAAGAAATCCCATATAATTTCACATACCCACATACCCTTTCACAAAACAACACTCACTTTACACTGAACCTTCTCATTAAATCTTGTATACCTCCTTTTAACAAACCATAAATAGCATCACAAACCAAATTTATTTCATAACACAACATACGTGTTTACATCTTTCACGACCACTGGTAACTTTCTCAGGACAATGAACCTCTGTAGTATTCCTTTTTGCATATCTACCCATTTGTCTAGTTTTGCAGTAAGAACTCTGGAAATCACAAATTATCCTCCTAACTACCGTAGATAACACTAAAGTCGCCAGGACAACGTATTTTTCGATTTACAGACGTATGGTGGCGTTAATACTTACATTTCTACATCCATGTTTTCAGGAAAGTTAGAAGGGGCTATCTGGAAAGTCTGTGTCATTTGTGTTTTTCATCTGTGTCATATAATTATGGCTAGAAGTGAACAAATTACAAAAATATTACCCGAGTGGCGACCTACACTAAGATCGCCAGCTAGTGATTATGTTCTGAGTGTCCTCCCGCCGTCGTCGTCGCCCGAAGAAAAAAAACGAGTAGCGAAATTTGAAACTGTATATACTTGCAGATACAAAGCATAAAACAACACTGAAACAGGGCAGATTATATAGTCATGATATAAACTACTGTGTAACATCTTCAGTGGCACATAAAAATCAGTAGTGATGCTATAATTCGTAATATATGGCGGCTGGCGACGTTAGTGCAGGTGGCGACTAAAGTGTTATCTACGGTAGGCTGTCGTACGGTGTTAAAAAAATGGTTTATTACATCCAAGGCCTCGAACGCATGATTAATACGTAAATGTCATGATCTTATATGAACAGTATGACGTCGATTTCTTTGACTACTTTTCTATCGCAAGGTTAAGTAATTAAAACCTCCTTTTCACTTTTCATCATCGTCTTCACTAGATACATAAGCCTTGTTATATATTTTCCTGAATCAAGAACTCGTAATCCTCTGACAATTATCGTACCTCGTCCATCAGTCATCACGCGATAGCCAAGTGACCAATCAGAGACGAGGATGCGATGGTTCTCTTTAGGGGAGCCATCAATCAGCCAATCAAAGCACATGATTTGGATTTTGGGTTTCATATACACAGCAGTGCACTCAGCAAAAAACCAGTAGTCCTGAAGTACTGGAGGGAGGGGTCGTGACGTGGCGAGAATTACGAGTGCTTGTTATTGTTACGTAGATGTGCTTGAGAGTGATAAAACGAGAGGGGAAGTAACAGGAGGGCCTTGTTATGATGAAGGTTATTTACTGCAGTGCGTCATTTCCCGCGCGTCCGGGCAGGCACAGGGAGTGGGTAATGACACGAACATTAGAGAGATTATCATTATTCTATTCCTCCCACACACGAACTTGTTACTTCCAAGCTTAGAATGACACGAGAAAAACTGGAAAAGACTTGCGGCCTTCTTTACAGCCTCAATACTAAATAAACAGGAGCATCTCGTGAGGGAGGGCTTGTGCATGTGTGAGCCTGTGAGACTGAGGTGATGGAAGGGAGGGAGGGCGTGGGTGGCAAGCAGTGGCGCGTGCTGCGATCACTCATACCCTACCTGTGTGTGTTATGTTTTCCCCGTCACCACCACCGACCAGCCGTGATGACGCACCTTCAGACAGGATGTGAGTGTTGGAATCTTTTCTTTACGATGTGTGGGTGTGTTTTTCCTTTCGTTCGCCTTCGTTGTAAATGTGTTTCTTTTTCAGTTTTTCTTTTTCTGGTTTTATTCATCTTTTCTGTTATCTTTTTTATATTTCCATACTGCTACAGTGCTACCGTAGATAACAGTAAAGTCGCCACCTGCAATCATGTCGCCAGGCGCCATATATTACGAATTATAGCATTACTACTGATTTGTATGTGCCACTGAAGATGTTACACAGTAGTTTATATCATGACTGTATAATCTACCCTGTTTCAGTGTTGTTTTATGCTTTGTATCTGCAAGTATAGACGGTTTCAAATTTCACTACGCGTTTTTTTTCCGGGCGACGACGACAGCGGTACGACACTCAGTAAATAAACACTAGATGGCGACTCTACTGTTGGTAGCCACTTTGTAGATATATTTGTAATTTGTTCATTTATAGCCATAATATGACACAGATGAAGACACAAAATGACACAGACTCTCCAGATAGCCCCTTCTAACTTTCCTGAAAGCATGGATGTGGAAATGTAAGTATTAACGCCACCACACGTCTGTAAACAGAAAAAAAAGTTGTCCTGGCGACTTTACTGTTATCTACGGTACCTACTACTACTACATTACTACTTATTTCTCCTTTGATCTACTTTTACCAGTACTGCTTATCTTCTTTTCTACTACTACTACCACTGTTTCTTTCTCTTTTACTACTGCTACTATCACTACCACTATTGCCTTTATTATGTGCACGTGTATAATTATTCATTGTTTGTGGCGTCAGGTTATCCAGCTAATGACTCCTTCACGGTAAGTTAATGACGGTCTTCCTTATCATACATGTGTAGTGTCAGAGGATGAATGCTTATGACGTCAACATATTTTGAGGGGATTATGTATGATGTATTATGATAACCACATACATATCCTGAAAATGATTTCGGAAAGCGTTTTTGCTTATTTGTATCTCGAATTCTTTGTGTACTTGTTTAGCTTCCAGTTTTTTTTCCTTGTGATGTTAATCTTTTTTCATTATTATGCAGATATTAACAAAAAGTTAATAGCTAATGGTGTAATGGGAGGAAGAGTCTGTCCAACATAGACCATGATTATTATAAAAAATCAATGAGAGAGAGAGAGAGAGAGAGAGAGAGAGAGAGAGAGAAAAAAAAACCCGTTGAATAGTAGTAAATTGTCGATTCAGTTAAGATGTAAGTGATCATACAAACAAAAGCGAACCGTTTCACTTGATATCGCAGCGAGAAAAAAACAATATGAAAGCGCGTGAAGCCTCCGTGACGACCTGCGTTGATAAAAGGAATAAGTGATTAATAACGACGGTTCAGGTGTAGAGGTTATGCAAGACTTCAATAATGTTTAATGATTACTGGACTTATGTTAGAAATTTAGATAGTAGTATACCTCCAACTTGTTATAAGCTACCCAAGGCTGTGCGTTAGGCTATGACGTGCGATATAGGAGGACTTCTTATAGCGTCATGATAGGTGTTGTCCGACATTCCTCAGACGTTGCCTAAAAGCAGAGTCAATGTTTGCTTAGTCAGGATTTCCGCTGCTTTCTTTGGCTTTGTGAGAGGCAGGTTGATGACACTATTTTTTACCATTTCTACTACTACTTCTTCTGCTACTACTACTACTACTACTACTACTACTACTACTACTACTACTACTACTACTACTATCACCCCTACTACTATTACTACAACAACTACTACTACCACTACATTACTACTACTATTCTTCTAACTATAGGTATCTCTACTAACTACTACTATTCCTACTACTACTACTACACTACTACGTTACTACTACTACTACTATTACTACCACTACTCTACTACTACTATTACTACATTACAACTGCTACTATCTTACGAAATTATGGAATAAGACGAAAGGCGACATAACACCGGTAATCAAAATAATAAATAATGAGACGAATGTAACGAATGTATCCATCCCTCCCTACCCATTAAACGTCACCCCCTACAACACACTTCCTGGCGTGGTTGTAGTGATAGGGTTATAGTAGTGGGGTGAGGTGGAAGTGTGACCAGACACCTGATACCATTGATGTTACCGCGGGGCAGGTGAAGGTGTTAGGTTTCCCTCTTGGTATTCGATGGGAACGATAGGGTGTGGTAAGGGAATTGGAAGGACGAAGGTAAAAACAAAAACAAAACAATCAAGTGAAAGAAGATTGTTTTTATTGTTGCATGTGTTGTTTTTTGTGCTCTGATTAATGGGTAGGGGAGAGAAGAGAACGGAACATGCACAGGTGAACGAAGAGTCATTAGCAGGTGAATCCGCGTGAAATTAACGCATTCTTTGGATTACGTTTTTTCCCTCCTTTTTATGTCTAGGAAAACATCTGTTGCGGGAGAAACTAAACGAGATTTCCTGTAGTTTGGTTGGAATTAAATTTGTTTTTTGTGTCGGTTGTCTTTCTCGCTACCTCCCACTTCTTTAGACTCTTCTTATTCTTATTCTTCTTTTCCATCCTCCTCCTCCTTCTCCTCCTCCTCCTCCTTATCGTCATTGTTCATACCTCACTTCCGGCCTTTACAACTCTTCACCCAGCCTGACCTTCAACCCTATAGCCTCTCTCAAGTCTCTTCTTAATACGCTTCCTCCGTCACCCTATCTAGAATACCTTTATAATCTTATAAAGGTACTTACCCTAATCCTATCCATTACACTCCTTTCCGGCTCCCTTCCTATCTACTACTCACCATTTCCTTAACCACTAAACTCATCTCACGTTCATTCTCCTTTCCAATGCTCATCTCCCTCTCCTCCATTCCTATTCTCTTTCTACAAATCTCTTTTCCAATGCTCATCTCCCTCTCCTCCATTTTTATTCTTTCTCTACTTTCTCCTTTCCAATGCTCATCTTCCTCTTCTCCATTCTCCTTGCCAATGCTCATCTCCCTCTCCTCCTTTCTCCTTGCCAATGCTCATCTCCCTCTCCTACATTCTCCTTTCCAATGCTCATCTCCCTCTCCTCCATTCCTATTATCTCCCTACATTCTCCTTTCCAATGCTCATCTCTTCCTGTATTCCTATTCTCTCCGTACATTCTCCTTTCCAATGCTCATCTCCCTCTCCTCCATTCTCCTTTCCAATGCTAATCTTCCTCTCCTCCATTCCTATCCTCTCTCTGTCACTCCCCTCTCCAATGCCCATCTCCTCCTCCATTCCTCTTATCTATCACTACTCTCCCATGATCATTTTCCAACCTTGCCTTACCTTCTTACCTTATCTTACCTTACCTTGCCTTACCTTACCTTACCTTACCTTACCCTGCCTTACCCAACCTCTCACCTTCAGCACGTAGATGTTGTCGTGGGTGTGGTGCCTCACGGAGAACCTGGGGTCCTCCGTGATGATGAGGTCCCCGTGGGAGAGCAGCACGTGGTTGTTGGGGTCCTGGGGGTCGAGTTTCAGCCAGATGGCCGGGTCCACCGATGCCACCTGGGGAAGGTTAATAATAATTATAATTTTCTTTCGACTGAAGGTATAGACATCAAAGCTGAACATAATATACATAGATATAAAAGAAAAAACGAGGAAATGAACTTCAGTACTAATATAAATTAAAAATAAATAGGTGGTGTTATCGGTGTTGACATTGGTATTAGCTATGTGGTTTGTGTAAGTGTGTGTGTGTGTGTGTGTGTGTGTGTGTTTATGTCTATCTACTCTTTTTTTTTTTTTCTAAGGTAGTTTGATTTGTTAGGAATACGTATGTTAGGTAGTTAGTTTCAGGTTCTTTAATGATTACTTATAGTGTTTTGTTATCATTATTGTTATTTTCATTATTACTAATATCATTATTGTTATCATTTTTATTAATGTTGCTAAGTACTACTATTGCTATCACTACTACAAATAGTACTACTTATTAGTAGTAAAAATTACTATTGCTGCTGCTGCTACTTTGCTACTACTTTTCCTACTACCATAGAACCACGACCATTACAACTACTGTAATTCTAATTCCTTCATCTTCTTCTCCTTTTCCTCCCTCTCTTCCTTCTCTCATTTATTCTTATCATATGAATCTTGAAAACATCATAAATACTCCAGGAAAAACTAACTGACAAGGGCGGAT
Organism: Chionoecetes opilio; assembly: GCA_016584305.1. Taxonomy (NCBI): domain Eukaryota; kingdom Metazoa; phylum Arthropoda; class Malacostraca; order Decapoda; family Majidae; genus Chionoecetes; species Chionoecetes opilio. The sequence goes on along the minus strand of JACEEZ010004794.1, from coordinate 438,757 downwards.
GTATATAATTCATAACCAGCTCCGCTAAGTGTTGCTTCTCACGTCTCAACAAGCTCAGTTCCTCTCTTCCAAAGGTCATTGTCTGGTGTTGGTTACATTAGTGCAAAGATGGCGGTGAGGAGGAAGGGGGGCGGTTTGGTAATTTGAAGAGAATGTGGTCTCTCTCTCTCTCTCTCTCTCTCTCTCTCTCTCTCTCTCTCTCTCTCTCTCTCTCTCTCTCTCTCTCTCTCTCTCTCTCTCTCTCTCTCTCCATTTATGCAGTCTTAATATCCTTCGTTGATAGCAAGGACCTGCAAACTATAATTAACTAAGATGCCATTATGATAAAAGTGCATTAGAAGGAGCGGCTCGTGAATTTAAGTTGTTTCGATTTTATGTATCAGCTGCGACCAGAACTCTCCAATTTCACCCTTGTCGAGAGCTATATAGTTGATAAAATACGAATTACACTTCATGCTAATTTTAAGATCTCAGACATGCAGTGTTATTTGTGTCAAACTGGAAAAAAAACGTAGATTATAGAAGAAAAAAGAAAAAAACAAATAGGGAGAAACTGGTTCACAAATAGGGTGGTAAATGCTTGGAATGGACTCAGTCATCAGGTAGTTAGTGCGGAGTCAATAAGGAGAGTTAAAAAAGGCTAGACAATATCATGGATGGGGGCGGAAGGTGGATGTAGGTAGTGTTACCGTAGATAACAGTCAAGTCGCCACCTACAGTCATGTCGCCAGGCGCCATATATTACGAATTATAGCATTACTACTGATTTTTATGTGCCACTGAAGATGTTACACAGTAGTTTATATCATGACTGTATAATCTACTCTGTTTCAGCGTTGTTTTATGCTTTGTATCTGCAAGTATAGACGGTTTCAAATTTCACTACGCGTTTTTATTTCGGGCGACGACGACAGCGGTACGACACTCAGTAAATAAACACTAGATGGCGACTCTACTGTTGGTAGCCACTTTGTAGATATTTTTGTCATTTGTTCATTTATAGGCATACTATGACACAGATGAAGACACAAAATGACACAGACTCTCCAGATAGCCCCTTCTAACTTTCCTGAAATCATGGATGTAGAAATGTAAGTATTAACGCCACCACACGTCTAAACAGAAAAAAAAGTTGTCCTGGCGACTTAACTGTTATCTACGGTAGTGTTAAGTAACAGGAACTACCATGTGTAGGTTTCCCGGACTCTTGTAAGTAGCTTCCTTATTTTCTTTATGTTCTTATGTCAGAGGAATGATATTAAACCGGATTTTCAGTTATAGGAGAAGAATATATTAAGTCAAGAGTCACCCCTGTAATATACGCTGAGCAATAAAAGAAAATGGATTTTAGGAGAGGGTGACTTTTAAATGTAGCCACGGAGCAGTTCGGACTTTAGCATCTACATATATGTCTGTATTGTACTGATCCGTTCATGAATGCCATAACGTTGAATGGCAGATTTAATAAGTGATACTCAAACTATATATAACAGTCTTGTTGTTTTGTATATTTAAAGAAAGCTAAATATAAGCAATTTTTATTTTTCCATTTTAGCTTTCCATATTTTAGTAGGGTTTGTATTTGGGTGTTGATATTGATCTATTTCGACCATGAGTAGTTAAACGTCTCTGGCATCACTATAAAACATCACTTCCTCTGCCACCATATGAACAAAAGTAAATAGGAAAATATCAAGAAAATAGTAACTGAGAAAAATTAGGTCAAGTTGATTTAATTTAGGTTACGCTGCGTTACATTAATTGGATTAGGCTCTTCTGTTATCTTACTTCCATTACTTTCTTCCCTTGTTATATACTTTATTTCCTTCTGCCAATACTTTCTTCCCTTGTTATATACTTTATTTCCTTCCTTCAATACTTTCTTCCCTTGCTATATACTTTATTTTCTTCCCTTGCTATATACTTTATTTTCTTCCTTCAATACTTTCTTCCTTCAATACTTTCTTCCCTTGCTATATACTTTATTTTCTTCCCTTGCTATATACTTTATTTTCTTCCCTTGCTATATACTTTATTTTCTTCCTTCAATACTTTCTTCCTTCAATACTTTCTTCCCTTGCTATATACTTTATTTCCTTCCTTCAATACTTTCTTCCCTTGCTATATACTTTATTTTCTTCCCTTGCTATATACTTTATTTTCTTCCTTCAATACTTTCTTCCTTCAATACTTTCTTCCCTTGCTATATACTTTATTTTCTTCCCTTGCTATATACTTTATTTTCTTCCTTCAATACTTTCTTCCTTCAATACTTTCTTCCCTTGCTATATACTTTATTTTCTTCCCTTGCTATATACTTTATTTTCTTCCCTTGCTATATACTTTATTTTCTTCCTTCAATACTTTCTTCCTTCAATACTTTCTTCCCTTGCTATATACTTTATTTTCTTCCTTCAATACTTTCTTCCTTCAATACTTTCTTCCCTTGTTATATACTTTATTTCCTTCTGCCAATACTTTCTTCCCTTGTTATATACTTTATTTTCTTCCTTCAATACTTTCTTCCCTTGCTATATACTTTATTTTCTTCCTTCAATACTTTCTTCCCTTGTTATATATACTTTATTTCCTTCCTTCAATACTTTCTTCCCTTGCTATATCCTTTATTTTCCTTCAATACTTTCTTCCCTTGCTATATACTTAATTTTCTTCTGCCAATACTTTCTTCCCTTGCTATATACTTTATTTTCTTCTGCCAATACTTTCTCCCCTTGCTATATACTTTATTTTCTTCTGCCAATACTTTCTTCCCTTGCTATATACTTTATTTTCTTCCAATACTTTCTTCCCTTGCTATATATTTTGTTTTCTTCCTTCAATACTTTCTTCCCTTGCTATATACTTTATTTCCTTCTGCCAATACTTTCTTCCCTTGCTATATACCTTATTTTCTTCCTTCAATACTTTCTTCCCTTGCTATATACTTTATTTCCTTACATTCTAACTTAGCAGACATTCTAACTTAGTGCAGTGACGCCCTTGAAGGTAGTGAGGCACTGGTGGTCAGTCAGTTACCTGGCACTGTAGCTGTATGGTGTCGCCCTCCACAGCGGCAGTGCCCGGCAGCCACCACACCCGCGGCAGGGCAGTGGTCCACGCGCCTGTAGGGGGAGGCAGGACAGGTCAGCTTGGGTTGGGTCACGTGGGTTTAAGTTAGGTCAGGTTGGGTTAGGTTAGCTTGGGGTGGGTCAGATTGGTTTGGGTTAAGTTAGCTTGGATTTTAAGGTTTTGGGGTCAGATTGGTTTAAGTTAGGTTAGGTTAAGTAAGGTCAGGTTAGTTTAAGTTGGGTAAGCATGGTTTAAGTTGGGTCACGTTGCTTTAGGTTAAGTCAGGTTGATTTAGTACAAGTTCAACATAATATATAATTAGCTGAATGAATATCTTATCTATCTATCTATCTGTATAGTTTTGTCTACTCTGTACTCTGTAGTCTCTATCTATAAAGGGATATTAATGTTTATCTTCCAAGCATAAAAAAAGATACCGGACAACTGTAGATAAATAACAAATATTAATGAACAACGTTGCATATATATTTAATTAAGTAACAAATGAGGGAGTGTCGGTGTTCATTTTTTTCTCTCTTTGTCTCTCTTTGTTTTGCATCGAGTGATAAATATCGATATAGAAGGAGGAGGAAGTTTATTAATTGTTGTTTAAGTTTTCCCCGCGAGTGAGTGGTGTGGCTGTGTTAGTGGAGAGGCGTGGCGGGGCGCGGGTCAGCGAGGGTCAGGA
>JACEEZ010004794.1:422500-430000 GCA_016584305.1 Chionoecetes opilio | reverse complement strand
TAGCTAGTGGACAAGGATACTAAACAGGACATATCTATAAAAACATTGCTTATATTCATTAAAATCATCTTATGGTGGGCAAATTACAATGGAAATTATGTTCTGGGCCTCAAGGGGTTAAAGTATGATAGAAAACAACGCTATGTATATATGATGGTATACGGGTACCTAGTAATAATAATAATGAAGGATGATAGTAATAATAAAGAGGCTAGGTAGCAGGAACCATAGAAAGTTAGATAGGTACAGTACGCCACCAAACCAAACCCTGTCTTAACCCCTTCACGCCCAAATCTTTCCTTTGCTATAAAAAAAATCGTGTTGTTAGCCATAGAATTACGAAAAGTAACTAACTGAATATACCCAATTAGTTAGTCGACAAGGATACTAAACAGGTCATATCTATAAAATATTGCTTATAGTCTCTAAAAATCGTCTAATGGTAGCCAGATTACAATGGAAATTACGTTCTGGGTTTCAAGGGGTTAAAGTATGATAGAAAACAACGCTAAGTATATATGATGCTACGAGTAAATAGTAATAATAATGATGAGGGATAATAGTAGTAATGATAATGATAGACGTGCACATAGTCAAATAGCAATGTTATAATGTATCTTAGACGTTCAAATGAGGGGTTATCGTATCACAAAAAAGTAATAAATTGGAAAGTGTGGACGAAAATGCTACTAATGATAGTAATGTAAATAATATATGTGGACATAGTCAAAATAGCAATGTTATAATGTATCTTAGACGTTTAAATGAGGGGTTATCGTATCACAAAAAAGTAATAAATTGGAAAGTATGGACGAAAATGCTACTAATGATAGTAATGTAAATAATATATGTGGACATAGTCAAAATAGCAATGTTATTATGTACCTTAGACGTTCAAATGAGGGGTTATCGTATCACAAAAAAATAATAAATTGGAAAGTGTAGACGAAAAAAAACTCTTTACCTGCATCAAAAGGCAATTAGATCCTTAGACAGATAACCTCCGCCCCTGTGAGACCTGAGGCGTCACTAGACAGGTAGACGGACAGGTAGGGGGTGTTGGGGGGGGGGGAAGGGAAAGGGTACGAAGGGAGGCGAGTGAGATTATTATTATTATTATTTTTTATTTTTTTATTCTATTTTATTTTATATCACTTGTTTTTTTTTTGTATTTTTGCTTCTATGTTAAAATGTAATAGTTGTAAATAAAGTAAAAAAAGGCGAGGGTGATGGAAGGGAAGGGGGCGTGGTAGGGGTGAAGGGAAGGGTGAAGGGGTGGCTGTATAAGGGAAAGGGGGAGGTAGAGGGAGGGGGTACTGGCCTCAACATCAACATCACTTTTCCGACGTAAACCTTTCAGTGGTACACGTTCATTACTCGTCTTGTTTGACAGTCTTTTCCTCCCTCTTCATCCTTAGCTGTTTTCCTTGTCCCTCCTCCTCCTCCTCTCCTCCTCCTCCTCCTCCTCCTCCTCCTCCTCCTCTCCTCCTCCTCCTCCTCCTCCTCCTCCTCCTCCTCCTACTACTCCTCCTCCTCCTCCTCCTCCTCCTACCTCTTCCTACTCCTCCTCCTCCTCCTCCTCCTCTACCTCTTCCTCCTCCTCCTCTACCTCTTCCTACTCTTCCTCTACCTCTTCCTACTCCTCGTCCTACTCCTCCTCCTTCTTATTTAGCTCTTCCTCCTCCTCCTTCTTCTTTACCTCTTCCTCCTCCTCCTCTCCTTCCTCCTCCTTCTTTACTTCCTCCTCCTCCTCCTCCTCCCTGTTATAGCACCCCACGGAGCTTACACAAATCCATAGTGTCGGCGTCTACAATATCTCAACACCTAACTTATTGGTTTACTAAATCTTCTTTTTTTTCGTGTCAGGGTGTTTATTTTTCCCCACCTTGATTTATGCTTCCTAAAGGTGACAACTTTTGGAAAATATATACGTACGCACGCATGTTTATTTTTCGCACTTTTTCCTCACTGTTTATTTATTCGACCATCCACTGCATTACCTGTTACTCAAGGCACTAGTTACGGCTAATAAACTATAGAAAGGAAGGAAAAGAAAACAGAGACATGACTATAGTAGCTTCAATACGTCACGCCCCTTAGAGAAAACACTGTAAATAACTCCCATGGGGTTTTCTGCGGAGGTGTTGGAGGTGTAAATGGAGGAGGAGGGAGAGGGGAGGGGGAGGAGGAGAAGGAAGACGCGAGGAGGTATTTATGATGAGTAGAGTGAATTAAAGGGAGAGGGAGGAAAAGGGCTAATGGAATAATGTTATGAGGGCGTGGGGGGGGGGGAGGGGGGTGTAAAGCGTGGTGAATCCGTGGTGGTGAAACAGACGATCACCAAGACAGCCATCGTCACCACCAAACCTGTGTGGCGGTATAGAAGATCCGGCGTGACGGTTGGTCCTGCGCGTGTTGCAGAACTCGGTGCATGTAAACAAACACACGACGCGGGCTGTTACTTGGACCAAATATCACGCTCTAGGGCGGTATTTTAGGTTATTGTATGTCAGTTAAATTAGGTTAGGTTAGGTAAATTAGGTTAGGTTAGGTAAATTAGGTTAGGTTAGGTAAGTAGGTAAGCTCTGCGCATGCACAGGACCAACCGTCACGCCGGATCTTCTATACCGTCACACTGGTCAAGGCACATCAAGGGCATCACATCATAGCACAACCACGGTGACGTATACCCTACACATACCTCGATACCCTAATGCCCGTATAGTTAGAACGGCCCCTAAGTTTGCCCTCTCCTTTGTCATGTAAATACAAAAAAAAGAGAGAGAAAAAGTAGGCTATGTCTTCTTATAATTATCATTCTCAAAGCAGGACATAACCACGGTGACATCACAACGTACCCTACACATACCTCGATATCCTAATGCCCCTATAGTTAAAACGGACCCTAAGTTTGCCAGTCTTTTGTCATGTAAAAAAAAAAGTATGTCTTCTTATCATTATCATCCTCAAATCATGACTGGAGTTGACTTTGTGTAGTGATAAGTGGTGGTTTGGAAGTCCCCGCTGTCTCCATGCTGGGGCTGGAGCAAGGTATCGGGGGCTATCGTGGGCAGGATCTCCGGGGTAACGGGTCTATCGTGAAGGGCATCTTGGCGTTATCCCGTCCCGCCACGACAAGGGTTTTCTGTCACCGCGGGGATTAAGGAGAAGTACGGTCCGAGTGCCCCAAGAATGGTCCTCGCTGTCCACTGGGGTTACGATCTGTCTCGTCATGACTTTACCAGACCTTGAAATCTTGTGTTTTATGACGAATCGGTTTTTTTTATCTAGTTTTTTTTACCTTTTAACTTTTGTATAGGTAATTTATTTTTGTGTGAGTCTTTCCTCATGTTTTTTTTCTCTCTCTCTTTTCTTTCATTTCTTCTTTTTACCATGTTTTTTTTTTTTTTATGACGTGGCATAGTTTGACGTGATTTATTGGACATTGTTGGCTTGAGAGAGAGAGAGAGAGAGAGAGAGAGAGAGAGAGAGAGAGAGAGAGAGAGAGAGAGAGAGAGAGAGAGTTGGCACGCCCCGCTGGTAGTGTTGATCCCAGGCACACACCACAACACCCCAACACTGGCATTGTTTAGAGAGTGCATTTAAAAGTCTAGCAAACGCGTGGGACTTCTCTACCTCACTCACCCAGCATACCAGCGGTCAGGGGCGCCATGAGTCATGAGTAACGTGCATGGGGAACCTCAGTATACTCAACGCGTTCGGAATATGAACAGCCGCTGAAGTGAAAAGTTAAATACAGTGAACATCTACTTGAAAAGGAATAATAAATAGGCTAAGAATGAATATATCCACACCTCGCCTCTGTAATGGTAAATCCTGTAGTCTGCATAGTATAGGCACCCGAGAGACATTCTTAAATAAACAGCGACCACAAGACAAACAGTGACTGAGCCGGACCTCGAAAACCAGGGCGTCCTCTTAAGTGTGTCTCGGTCTCGCGCCCCTCGTGCCTCACCACATGCGGGTCCTCCAGATGAAGACGAAGCGTGAAGTGCGACGAAGCGTTTTCATGCCATAACGAAATCAGTGTAAAGCTAAAACTAACATGGCGTCTACTTTTGTTGTTGAATTTGCTTTACATTTTCAAGAGCGTTCCTTTTCACCCCTCAAATTACGATACTTTTTCAAGAGCGTCACTTTTCACCCCTCAAATTACGATACTTTTTCAAGAGCGTCACTTTTCACCCCTCAAATTACGATACTTTTTCAAGAGCGTCACTTTTCACCCCTCAAATTACGATACTTTTTCAAGAGCGTAATTTTTCACCCCTCAAATTACGATACTTTTTCAAGAGCGTAATTTTTCACCCCTCAAATTACGATACTTTTTCAAGAGCGTCACTTTTCACCCCTCAAATTACGATACTTTTTCAAGAGCGTCACTTTTCACCCCTCAAATTACGAGAATTTTTCAAGAGCGTCACTTTTCACCCCTCAAATTACGATACTTTTTCAAGAGCGTCACCTTTCACCCCTTAAATTACGATACTTTTTCAAGAGCGTCACCTTTCACCCCTTAAATTACGATACTTTTTCAAGAGCGTCACCTTTCACCCCTTAAATTACGATACTTTTTCAAGAGCGTCACCTTTCACCCCTTAAATTACGATACTTTTTCAAGAGCGTCACCTTTCACCCCTTAAATTACGATACTTTTTCAAGAGCGTCACCTTTCACCCCTTAAATTACGTTACTTTTAAAGAGCGTCACTTTTCACCCCTTGAATTACGTTTGGGTATTACACGTACTATAGTTTATATTTACGTGGGTGTATAGTTGTAGGTGTCACGTCAAGCCACGCCCCATATATCACGTCTAGGTCTTCCTCACGCTCGACTGACTCCACGCACGTCACGTCATCACTTCCCCGCCTCGTCGCCTGTCACCTCAGATCACGTCACCCTGGGTCGGCCTCCTCACCCTCCTCTGTCAGACCTACAGCCGGTACTTACAATTTTATTTGTTACTCGAGGAGGGAAAGCATAGGGTGGGACGGGTTGTTATATTTGATTCGTTACGTAACGCGACGCATCAGCCGTTTGTGAGGCCATGAGGACAATTGAGATGACAAGCATAACGTTTAGACTCTACTTTAGAGGGTGATACAGACGGGAGAGTTTGGCAGCCGTTCTGAAACTCGTCCATACGGGTCTGGCTTGATAAGTGAACTCAACAACCGTGACTGAGATCGTGTCTTCGTGTGTATTGTTTGTGATTTTGTTTATTTCTTTGAAGGGAGAAAGAGTACGAGATTACTTCCAAAAACTCAACTTGATGTTTTTTTAAGTTTTCATTATCGTTTTTTTTTTCTGGAGTAACAATTATGTCAGTGTTTTCATTGTAAATTTCAAACATTCTTTTCTCCCAACGTTTTGTCGTGCCTCGGTTGTCACTAAGTATTGTATAACCCTCTATAAGGGTCTCGTGTCTGGCAGCACCGGCCTCAGCACAGGGCCGGGTGGACATCTGTCACTTCGCGGGAGCTGAGGTTGATGGGCGCACATAATCAGAGGCATTCACGTCACTCAGGCAGAAGGAGAACTGGTCCCTGTTACGCGCTCCACCTCACTGAAACACTGATAAAAGTGGACTCAAATAATCCACTTTAACACGCGAGTTGTCAGAATACATGTAAGAACAAATGTGATTACGATGTTTGAGATTACTACACGATATTCTAAGCCTTCAATTAAATGAGTAAAGTGTTTATTCTTTACTGCGTCAAACCAATAGAATCCACTCAATCTAGAAATCCACAAGAACCACTGCAACACTTCCACGCTTCTTCCACCTTCCTACCCCCCCCCCCCCCGTCAACCACAATAACCTTTCGGCAACATGAGGAGGTGAAAGGGCGAGGGTGGTGCCTTCTCTTCCCACCACCTCTCCCTCCACCTCACCTTTCCCTCCACCCCACCTCCCCCTCCACCCCACCTCTCCCTCCACCCTCCCACCATCCCTTCCTATACATTACTAGTACCTACCGCCATATCTTTTTTCCTCCCACTCCATCCCGGTCGTTCATAATGTAACCTATCGCCGTATAACTTACTGTATACGGGTGGTGATGGCGGATTGCAGACCTCCAGCGACGCCCTACGTAATAGCTAGGTCCTGATAAATAGCCAGGCTCTCCCATCAACACCTTCGAGTACATAGTATAGGGCGAAGCAAAGCGAGGATTGACTAGACTCTGTTTTTTTTTAACGAGGTGAAAAATCCTGAATCCTTGCTGCTTACTGACTGATGTTTAATGCCAGGAGAAGGGAATACTATACTTCTAAATTTCAGCTGTATTTTATAGTTAACCCTATTATCAGGTAAACATATGCATAATTTTAAGCATGAAACCTTAAGGTAGAATGGAATTTTTGCCTCGTAAAAAAATAGACTATAGGCTACAGGCCGCTACACTGTCTAACCCTACCTACAGTTCTTTTAGTCTCAGTGTTTATATCCGCGTTCATTTCACCGTCAGCGTCACGTCGTGGACATAGAGAGATCTAAGTATAGTCTATTTTTTTTAACGAGGTGAAAATTCCATTTTATCTTAAGGTCTCATGCTTAAAATTATGCCTATATATACTTGATAATATGGTTAATATGATGAAATACAACTGAAATTTAGAAGAACCGTAGTATTCCCTTCTCCTGGCATCAAATATCAGTCAGTAAGCAGCAAGGGGTCAGGATTTTTCGCCTCGGTTAAAAAAACTGATTATAGGCTACACTGTCTATTCCTAAGGACCCTAATAACCCTCTTTACTGTTTATATCCCCGTCCATATCGGCGTCGCGTCGTGGAGAGAGAGAGAGAGAGAGAGAGAGAGAGAGAGAGAGAGAGAGAGAGAGAGAGAGAGAGAGATGTAGGTAGCGGAGAGGCAAGATTAACTAACTGACCATCTATCCAACCAAACTTCCTCTGACGTCACGCGCACCAGAGAACATTTTAGTTTGGCCGAGGAGAAACCTATTTAAAGACCTATTACATTGATCTAGCGGAGAGCGACGTGGCAGCGGGTTACGGGTTAGTGGCTGTGTGAGGGCGTGAGGGTGTGAGGGTGATGGCCGCGGCAGCTGGTGGATTGACATCATTTTAAGTTGTCAGAAAGTGTTACGCTAGAGTGAGTGAGAGTAGGGCAAGATGGGTGTCAGGACGCTTAGTGAGAGGCGCTGAGGCATGGTTGGTTGGCGCCACAATGAAGTTATAAGAAAATGTTGTGGAATTACATGTTGCTATTGATGTAAGAAAGCCATGAAAGTACTTGTATTGGACTTGATTGTTATATTTCTTTTCTTATTAATAATAGAGTAAATTTTCTAGAGTATTTTCTTTCCATTAGCATTACCGTTATTATTATTATATTATTTTTACTATCATCATTTTTATTGTTATACGATATCTACTCGTCTTGAAAGGCACCTTAAATCATATAGCTACGTTCAGTATGCCTCTCTCTCTCTCTCTCTATCTCTTCTC
>JACEEZ010004794.1:415000-417500 GCA_016584305.1 Chionoecetes opilio | reverse complement strand
GGCAGTAAGTGTGGCTAATTGGAAGTGGTAAGGACCTTAATGGTGAAATGGGCAGCGTTACAAATTGTTCTAATCTTCTGGGTGGACGGCTGTGGAGATAATGATAGAAGCAGTGTTACCAAAGAACTGTGAATGGGTTGAGAGAGAGAGAGAGAGAGAGAGAGAGAGAGAGAGAGAGAGAGAGAGAGAGAGAGAGAGAGAGAGAGAGAGAGAGAGAGAGAGAGAGAGAGAGAGAGAGAGAGAGAGACAGTGATACAGACAGACAGAGAGAGAGACATACATACAGGCAAACAGAGACACAGACAGACAGAGATGCAAACAGAGAGAGACACAGACAGACAGGAGCAGACACGAGACAGAAAGATAACAGACAGAGACAGAGCTAAGAGACAGAGACAGACAGGTACAGAAGACACAGACAGAGACACAGACAGACAGACAAAGAGAGAGATACAGACAGACAGACAGACAGAGACACAGACAGACAGAGATGCAAACAGACAGAGACACAGACAGACAGGCAGAGACACAGACAGACAGACAAAGAGAGAGATACAGACAGACAGACAGACAGAGACACATACAGAGACACAGACAGAGACACAGACAGACAGACAGACAAAGAGAGAGATACAGACAGACAGACAGACAGAGACACAGACAGACAGATGCAAACAGACAGAGACACAGACAGACAGGCAGAGACACAGACAGACAGACAAGAGAGAGATACAGACAGACAGCAGACAGAGATACATACAGGAGCAACAGACAGGCAGGACACAGCACAGACCAGCAGACCTAGATAAGGCACAGAACACAGACCAGAATAAACAGACGCCCCAGACAGACAGACACAGAAGCAGACAAGAGAGAGATACAGAGAGAAGAAGAGAAACGAGCAGACAGAGAGAGAGAGAAGAGCAAGAGAAAGAGATCGAGAGAGAGAGAGAGAGACAGAGATAGAAGAGAAGAGCAGAGAAGAGACGAGACGAGAGAGAGAGAGAGAGAGGAGAGAGAGAGAGAAACAGAAAGAGACAGAGAACAGAACGAGAAGAGAGACGAGAGACGAGAGAGAGAGAGAGACGAGAGAGAAGACGAGAGAGAGAGAGAGAGAGAGAGAGAGAGGAGAGAGAGGAGAAGAGAAAAGAGAGAGAAATGATGAAACGGTTAAAAAGAGGAAAGATTATGGAGATGAGGATGGTGAGACGAGAGAGAGAGAGAGAGAGAAAGAGGAGAGAGAGAGAGAGAGAGAGAGAGAGAGAGAGAAAGAGAGAGAGAGAGGGGAGAGAGAGAAAAGAGAGAGAAAAGAGAGAAGAGAGAGAGGAGAGAGAGAGAGAGAGAGAGAAGAGAGAGAGAGAGAGAGAGAATATAAGGAAGCATAATGTTAGCAAAGCATACACCTGATATTACTAACATCTCTATCCACTAAAACCTGTATATCATCCACTTTTTCTGGTACAAATCCATCTTCTGCACATCCGTAACCCTCTCATCCACACTGTAACTTTCTAACATCTATCCGCTAACACCTGTATATCATCCACTAATTCTGGTACACCTCCACTTCTGCTCTTCCCTAACCCTTTCATCCACACTAACTATCTAACATAGCTATCTGCTAAAACCTGTAGATCAGTGCTATTCAACCTGGGTGGACGGTCCACCTTAAGGTGGACGAGACTAAGTGAGGGGTGGACGGCTGTCTTGGGGTGGGCAGGTGGGTGGACGAGATCATGCCCACGTGTCACTATAGATCAGTGTTTTTCTGATTTTGAAGTCTTGGATACCTATATGAGAGAATGTGGCTGAGAACATGATGATGGTTTGCAGACAGCAGAACAGACACTGCAGGTGCGAATGTCCTACTTGATTACCAGACACCTTACTTTGATGCAGGAAAACCTTGACTTATATTTCCAATAGACCTGACCTCCAACATGTGGATGCTTACTCCATTTTCAGATGATGGAGCTGATCATTCTGATGCCCTATTGGAACTTCGAGTGTAATATTCTCAAAAAGCAGCTTTCAAAACATTTGACCACCCCACGCATTTCTGGGTTGCCCTGCTTGATACTCAGGAATACAAGGAGTTAACTGAGCAGGCAACAGCCATGTTTGTGCAGATGCCAAGATTATAATTATCTGTGTGAGCAAGGTTTCTCAAGCTTAGTTTTAATCAAGGCAAAGAAAAGGAATGCCATTCCGAATTTGGATCCTATCATGCGGGTTGCATTTAAAAATCATCTGATGCCTCAGTTTAAGCTGATAGCAGACAAATTGCAACAGCAGCCAGGCCACCGATTTTTGTTTCTTGAAGGAAAAAGCTTTGTTTTCTGGATTACCAACTATAACGCATAATATGTGCAGTTTTACTTTAGTTTCATGAAGAAAATTGCATTTGCTCTGGAATCCCTAGGCTATGTTTATTTTGTTCTTGTATATTTATAGTTTTAGACCGCATGTGTTAATATACAGAAGAATATGTAAACTGTAA
>JACEEZ010004794.1:402500-407500 GCA_016584305.1 Chionoecetes opilio | reverse complement strand
TGGTGGTGGTGTGTGTGTGTGTGTGTGTGTGTGTGTGTGTGTGTGTGTGTGTGTGTGTGTGGGTGAAAGAGAGAGAGAGAGAGAGAGAGAGAGAGAGAGAGAGAGAGAGAGAGAGAGAGAGAGAAGAGAGAGAGAGAGAGAGAGAGAGAGAGAAGAGAGAGAGAGGGAGAGGAGGTAGAGAGAGAGAGAGCAGAGAGCACCTAGAGAGCAGAGAGAGAGAGCCGCTAGAGATGAGAGGATAAGAGAGAGGAGAGAGAGAGTGAGTGGGAGAGAGGAGAGAAAGAGAGAGAGAGAGAGAAAGGGTGAGGGGGGGTTACAAAGAGGCCCTGACGTATGCCCACCCTCAGTTCACTCCGGCACAGGCGGGATGCGAGGGGGGGGGGGGCAGAGAGAGAGAGAGAAAACCCTCACCCCCCCCTCTCACTCCTGCCGGCTGGACACAAGACTGAAGAGACACTGGAAAAACCTAATCCTTTTTTTTTTTACTTCAATGGGGACTGGCCAAGAGGTGAAGAAAGTAATCGAGTGTGAAATTTTTCTTTCTTTTTTTTCATTTACTTCAAAGGGGACTGGCCAAGAGCTGAAGAAAGTAATCAAGTGTGGAAAAAACTTATCTTTTTTTCTTACATCAAAGGGGACTGGCCAAGAGCAGTAAAAAATAATAAACAAAAAGTCCCCTCATTGTTAATCCCCAAATTCAAGATGACGAAAAGTTACTGTTTAGAATGAGGCGGCGATAGAAGAACAGTTTTTTTCATTCTTATTATTTACTTCATGTATTTTTTCTTATTCGTTTAGTTATTTGTTTTTAAGAGAACATCGATTTGTTTCAGTGAATTGCCTTGGTCACTGAACGATCTGGTGTGTGTGTGTGTGTGTGTGTGTGTGTGTGTATGACTGTGTGTGTGTGTGTATGACTGTGTGTGTGTGTGTATGACTGTGTGTGTGTGTGTATGACTGTGTATGTGTGTGTATGACTGTGTGTGTGTGTGTGTGTATGACTGTGTGTGTGTGTGTGTATGACTGTGTGTGTGTGTGTATGACTGTGTGTGTATGACTGTGTGTGTGTGTGTGTGTATGTGTGTGTGTGTGTGTGTGTGTATGTGTGTGTGTATGACTGTGTGTGTGCGTGTGTGTGTTTTATGTACGTGTTTTTTTCAAGCGTCAAGTGTCTCATGTCAGTCTAGCATTTTCCCCTCGGAACTAGACAGTGTATTCTTGTGTTTTCAATATTTTTCCCCCTTACGTTCTTTCGCCCTATCTTGCCTTTTCATGGATGTAAAGTGTGGTGGCGTGTCATTTGCATCTGTATGTTGTGTGTGTGTGGTGTGTGTGTGTGTGTGTGTGTGTGTGTTGTGGGGTGTGTGTGTGTTGTGTGTGTGTGTGTGTGTGTGTGTGTGTGTGTGTGTGTGTGTGTGTGTGTGTGTGTGTGTGTGTGTGTGTGTGTGTGTGTGTGTGTGTGTGTGTGTGTGAGTGAGTGATGAAGGAGGAGAAGGTGGAAGATCAATGGTTGAAATGTGTAATGTTAGTTTTGTTTAGTCTTTTCTCGTGTTGACTTCGCATTGAAAAAAAGGAAAAATAAACAGGTTCTTAACGCGCGCACACACACACACACACCACACACACACACACACACACACACACACACACAACACACACACACACACACACACAGGTCAGAGTTCAGCTTAGATGCAAGTCTCACAATGATCGTAAGTTCTGTAAGTAAACCTGTTTAGTCTACCTTTGTTTGCTGATGTATTTCTTATCATCATTTGTAAATCTCTCTCTCTCTCTCTCTTCTCTCGCTCCTCTCCTCTCTCTCTCTCTCTTCTCTCTCTCTCTCTCGGTCTCTCTCTCTCTCTCATCGCCTCATCTCTCTCTCTCTCTCTCTCCCTCTCTCTCTCTCTCTCTCTTTTCCCCAACTATATATCTCTAAAACTATATTGCTTTTTTTTAACTCTTCTATTTTCACATATATTTACCTCCTCCACGAAGTGTGAGGGGTTATGTTTTGCCACCGGTCTGTCTGTCTGTCTGTCTGTTGTGATTAGTGTGACAGGTTTCTCGAAAAGTTACGATAGTTTGGCCAAATCGGTATCAAAGTGTATTTGGTATAAGGAGAACTGATTTAATTTGGATGAAATCTATTGACATTGTTGCTTTTCCTGGCAACTCATTGATGAAAAGAATATCACGGTTGTTACTGGCGCTCAATACTGCCCATGCACAAAATAACACAAAAAGTAATATATTAGTATAAGTATATATAATACGTATATATATATATAACTTTTAGTCTACCTATGTTATTATCTATATATATTATATATGTATATCTTATATCATATCTTTCATATTACTATACATCATATTATCTTATATTATTATCATCTCCTCATTATTCTCTTTCTTTCTATTCATTTAATATAACTATATTTTATAATATATTGTATTATTTAATTTATTTTCAATATATTTACTCTCACAATATGAGTTATATTATAACCGATTGTATATATTATTTTTGTGTAAGACTTTTTCATTTTAACTTTAAAAAATTGTACCAGTTTTTTACATTTTTTTTATGGAATCGAAAACAACTGTATTTGCATGGCAAACATTCATTTGAAATATTCCGGCGAGGTATGACCTCTACTGGTGCCTCGCCTCCTACATCCCCCCCCTAGTTTAGAAACTGTTATTACTATACATGGGCTCAATAGCACAGCTGCAAATGTTTGTGCATGTGTATATGTGCATATATGCGTGTATATGTGCATATGTGTGTGTATATGTGCATATGTGTGTGTATATGCATGTATGTGTGTATGTGTATGTGTATGTGTGTATGTATATGTATATATGTATGTATGTGTATGTATATGTGTGTATGTGTATGTGTGTATGTATATGATCATGTGCGTGTGTTTATGTATGTACGCATTTTGTGCATAGATGTGTATGTATGTGTATACGTGGTGTACGTGTGTCTTCAAATGTATAAATAAGCGTGTATGTATGTGTATAGTCATATACATAAGTTTTATTTTTAATGTACAAAGAACCTGCATGTGCATGTATGTTTCTGTATAAGTATGCATAATATGTACTTAGTCTCTGTCTTAGGAATATATTTTTGCCGTAAAGTCGGTGGCCTTTAGCTCCCGTCTGCTTGCTAGAATTTATAGGCGATTAGGTCTGTATAAGAGCTTCGGCTCAACAGACCTGGGCTTCAAATACAATATTGTATAAGAACTATGATATTATGTTATAAAGGCCAATAACAAAAAGTCAAAGTCAAAGTCAAGTCTCTCTCTCTCTCTCTCTCTCTCTCTCTCTCTCTCTCTCTCTCTCTCTCTCTCTCTCGTCTCCTCTCTCATCCTCCTCTCTTCTCGCTCTCCTCTCTCCTCTCTCCTCTCTCTCTCTCTCTCTCTCTCTCTCTCTCTCTTCTCTCTCTCTCTCTCTCTCTCTCTCTCTTCTTTGTTACCAACCTACACACACATGAAAAAGAAAAGAGAAGTAAAGAGGGAAGGGAAGGATCGAGAGAGAGAAGGAGGGAAGGAGGGAAAAACTTGGACCAAAAGAGAGAAAAATAGAGAACCATCGTGATAGGAGGGAGGGAAGAGACGAAAAGAGAGAAAGAAAGAGGGAAGATGAGAGGGGAGGAAGATAAATTGAGTCGAAACATGGACAGAGGGAAGGGGGATGGTGAGGGTGAGGAAATTAGTGTAATCATTATCATTATCATTATTATTATTATCATAATCTTTACGACGGTGGTGAACCTTGCTGATTAACGGAAGCATGTAACAGCCACCACCACCATCACCACCACTACCAGCATCACCATCACCACCACTACCAGCATCACCATCACCACTATAACCACTTACCACCACCACTTATACCAGCATCACCACCACCACCACTACCAGCATCACTACTATATCATCATCACCATCATCACTACCACCAACATCACACGCTTTCCTCGGCCTTGCAGCGTAATGGTATTTTATAAATGGCTTAGGAAGACTATAATTAACTCCACACACACACACACACACACACACACACACACACACACACACACACACACTCACTCGTGCAGTAGCTGAGATAGGAGGAGGAGGAGGAGGAACGGAAAGAAGAGAAGGGGGAGGAGGAGGAAGAGGAAGAGAAAGCGACCAGGTCTCGTCCTAACATCTTGAAAACAACAACAACAACAATGCAATCAAGTATAAGTAAAAATCATGTCTAAGCTCCTATCAGTACCGAAATGACCTTGAAACGTATTTCCCTATATATTTAGTTGCTTTAGGTGTGCGGGCCAGGGCAAGTCGGCGGCCAGCCAAAGCAGCTGTTCATCCTCCCTTTCGAGGTTGATAAATGGGTACCTAGGGAAGGTAACTGTGGTAACCCAGATCTCACACTAGCCCTGTGTCCCGGGGTAATGGCTTGTCACCCACCACAGTCCCAAAGGCTAATGCGACGGATATGAGCACCGAGGCCACGCGGACAACGTGATGTTATATTTGTTTTTTGGTTCAATAATACTACTCACTGGCTTGTGTGTGTGTGTGTGTGTGTGTGTGTGTGTGTGTGTGTGTGTGTGTGTGACGGTACTGGTTATGACTCACCGGTTAGTAAGCAGATATATCGTTGTTGTTGTTCATCATTATCAATATAATTATTATTATTATTGTCATTATCATTATCATCGTCGTTTTCCTCATTACTATCGCCATTACTATTTCTACTGACTGATTATAGTTAATATTACTATTTCTTACTTAATTATCACTCATAAAATATTTTCTTATGTGTACCTTCGAAATCAAATCAGGAAAAAATATTCAACACGCCTAACATAACTTTTGATTCTCATGATCTATAGACACATTAGAATTGTCCCCTGTGATCACTACTATTACCTGTCTTGACTACCTCGAGTCTGTCATTGTTTAGTTGTGCACTGTCTCTCTCACCTGCCACCA
>JACEEZ010004794.1:392500-395000 GCA_016584305.1 Chionoecetes opilio | reverse complement strand
TCTTTGGTTACTTATAAAAGAAAAAATGGGAAAATAGGAAAATATAAACTGAAGATAAAAAAACCACCTAAGAATATATAAGCCTACAGGCGCTATAGGCTTCAACGATAAAAAAAAAAATAAAAAAAAAATAAATAAATAATAATAATAATAATAATAAATAAAAAATAAAAAAATCGTGTACCTATTTTTTTTAATAATCTCATGTATTGTCTTATTGTTTCATTGCTCTTAATATATTTGGTGCAGTTTTTTATTCGTGTATATTTGTATGTTATCGTCACGTGTCTAAGTTTGCGGAGTTTGTGGTAGCAAGTGGAGGCTGCGGCGCGGACATCAGCACTCACTTTTACCACTTTTATTATTTACATATCCTTGAAGTCTGATCACCGCTGTCTCTTTGTTATGCGCACACCACACAACCCGGAATGGTGACCTGATTGGTAATGCGATACCTTGACCTGGGCGGCGACCTAGGCTGAATTCCCACACTCCCAACTCCTTCAGTGTTCGGAGGTTGTTGTTTTTTTTTTGTTTTTTTTTACACCACAAAGGACTGCCCAAAGTATATATATAAAAAAAAAAAAGCCTGCTAGCCGAAGACTGTCCTTCCCCTCTAGTCAGGCCGCTATCCTGTCCTGCCTTATCGCCAGCCTGCCACCAGAGCTTTGCCTTAGTTAATAATAATACAGTGCCATAAAATCAATAGAATCAAACTCTGGAACTCTCTTTCTGTTTCTATTTTTCCTCCTTCCTACGACTTAAATATTTTCAAGAGAGGAGTAACAAGACACCTCCTGAACTAAATTGGCCGACCCTCCCTTATTACATTCTCTTACTGTCTTCTTTATAGGGACTGGCAACTAAACGGGCTTATTGTTACTTCTTCTTTTTTGCACGGCCAATCCTTTGTGATGTAAAAAAAACCACGATACTAATAATAAGCAGAGGCGTCGTGGTCAGGGTTATGCCTCGTAAACCTTAAGGCATCACAAAGCCACGATGAAATGTACGCCAAAAGAACCAAGAAGCACACACAAGACAGTGTAATAAAGTAAACAAGGCAAGAGCAGATGTACACTTTACTGCCTTAATCTAATCAGTTGTAATCTACTTTTATATTCAGATACCGTTTAAATAGAATAAAGAAATAAGAGTCACCGTCGTAAAGGCTAAACACACAAAGCCTCATCGAATCAGACGAGACACGTGGAAAAAAGGGTTGATAAAGATAGAGGATAAAGATAGTGGATAAAGATAGAGGATAAAGATAGAGGATAAAGATAAAGGTAAATATAAAGGTAAAAGAAAGATAAAGATAAAGGGATAAAGGAGAAGAGGGTTCATAAAGACAAAGGATAAAGGAGAAGAGGGTTATAAAGATAAAGGATAAAGGAGAAGAGGGTTCATAAAGACAAAGGATAAAGGAGAAGAGGGTTCAAAAAAGACAAAGGATAAAGGAGAAGAGGGTTATAAAGATCAAAAGGATAAAGGAGAAGAGGGTTCATAAAGATAAAGGATAAAGGAGAAGAGGTTAAAGGAGAAAGGATAAAGATAAAGGATAAAGGAGAAGAGGGTTCAATAAAGAAAAAAGATAAATGGAGAAGAGGGTTCATAAAGAAAGGATAAAGGGAGAAGAGGGTTCATAAAGACAAGGATAAAGGAGAAGAGGGTCATAAAGAAAAGGATAAAGGAGAAAGAGGGTTACAATAAAGACAAAGGATAAAGGAGAAGAGGGTTCATAAAGATAAAGGATAAAGGAGAAGAGGGTTCATAAAGATAAGGATAAAGGAGAAGAGGGTTCATAAGATAAGATAAGGAGAAGAGGGTTAATAAAGACAAAGGATAAAGGAGAAGAGGGTTCATAAAGATAAAGGATAAAGACAAAGGATAAAGGAGAAGAGGGTTCATAAAGACAAAGGATAAAGGAGAAGAGGGTTAATAAAGACAAAGGATAAAGGAGAAGAGGGTTCATAAAGACAAAGGATAAAGGAGAAGAGGGTTCATAAAGATAAAGGATAAAGGAGAAGAGGGTTAATAAAGATAAAGGATAAAGTAAAAGGGTATAAAGGAAAAGGGATAAAGAAGAAGGGTAATAAGATAAAGGATAAAGGAGAAGAGGGTTAATAAAGATAAAGGATAAAGGAGAAGAGGGTTCATAAAGATAAAGGATAAAGGAGAAGAGGGTTCATAAAGATAAAGGATAAAGGAGAAGAGGGTTCATAAAGATAAAGGATAAAGATAAAGGATAAAGGAGAAGAGTGTTCATAAAGACAAAGGATAAAGGAGAAGAGGGTTCATAAAGATAAAGGACTTGATCAAGGGGGTGTGATCGCAAGCTCGCACCCTCCTCAAGGCAGAGTGAACGTAGCCAGCAACTCGCCTCGCCACCTCTTACAACTAGAACACAAGTACTCGTGTCTCCTCAAGAGTTATTTTTAACCCCCACCAATACATCATCCACTTCCCATGCCAAGGAGAGTCAGGAACCCACACAAGT
>JACEEZ010004794.1:337500-382500 GCA_016584305.1 Chionoecetes opilio | reverse complement strand
CGCCATAATCAGCTCTCTCGCCTAACACGTATGCTAACAGGCTTCGAGTGCTGTTTACCACCTCATGATCAGAGCGGCCTAAATGGCTTCGCAATAAAGCGATGCAGGTAGGGCTGGTACTAATATTGCATAATTAGGCGTCTGAGTAGCTTGCCGAATTAAGCTTAGGGAGACAGGACCGAAGTGATATTAGAGCTTGGTTGAGCGTAGGGCGATCCGCGTCGAGGTTTGCAGAGTCTTTGGATGAAAAAGTAGCGTGCCGCGGTGAAAGATATTGATAGAAGGTGTTGTGAAGAGGAGTTAATGGAGATAAGAGAAGGAGGAAAATAAGTGAGTAGGGAAAGAAGGAGGAGGATGTAGTTTCAAATAACTTATCAAGCGACTGAAAAATCACGTCCAGAAAGGAGGAAAATATTGAATAGAAGGAGGAGGAGGAGGCTGTTTCAAATACCTTATGCAACCACTTAAGAGACACGTCAATGAAGAGGAGGAAAAGAAGGAGGAGGAAGAGGCAGTTTCATATAAATAATCAAGCGACTTAAGAGCCATATCGAGGAAAAGAATGAGGAGGAGGAGGAGGAGGAGAAGGATCCAGTTTCAAGTAGCTTAAACAAGGGATTTTAACCCCTTCACGCCCAGATCTTTCCTTTGCTATAAAAAAATACGTATGTTGTTAGCCATAAAATCACGAAAAGTAACTAAATATATCAAATTAGTCAGTCGACAAGGATACTAAACAGGTCATATCTATAAAATATTGCTTATATTCACTAAAAATAGTCTAATAGTAGCTAAATTACAATGGAAATTACGTTCTGGGTCTCAAGGGGTCAAAGCTATGTCATCTCTATTTGTTCTTGTCCCGAGGGTATACATTTATATTCCCTTCACACACTTGTATAGACGCCGTGGCATGGTCATCTCCTCAACACTTAATGAGGTCAACAGGTGAGCTCGTACTTTGCATACAAGCACTAGACAAAGGGGATGAGTTTTGCTTGCCGGGAAAATAAAAGCAAGTAATGTGCTTAGTTACGTTTTATGGCTCATACCGCTCATTTTTACAGGAACTATACCACGTGTAGGTCTCGCGGCCTCTTGTAGCTTCCTTCTTTTCTTTTTTTCTTTATGTTCTTTATGATGGCCTTCGTAATGTGAT
Organism: Chionoecetes opilio; assembly: GCA_016584305.1. NCBI lineage: Eukaryota > Metazoa > Arthropoda > Malacostraca > Decapoda > Majidae > Chionoecetes > Chionoecetes opilio. Next base: position 381,341 of record JACEEZ010004794.1, on the reverse strand, counting down.
CTGGTGATGGTAATTTAGCTTTGAAACGTATATACCTATCTCACCTGCCTTATTTTTATGGGTTTATGGATGCTGGTGTTTTGTTCAGCCACTCTCTTGCTTTCCCATGACCCTGAATGCTTATATGGATGACAAGACTGTTTTGACGCATCCATCTGTCCGTCCTTACAGGCTGGCGCTCATTAGTACCTGAGATCATTGAGTCATCCACCTGCCGTCACAATTGTACACCCCCTGAGAGAGAGAGAGAGAGAGAGAGAGAGAGAGAGAGAGAGAGAGAGAGAGAGAGAGAGAGAGAGAGAGAGAGAGAGAGAGAGAGAGAGAGAGAGAGAAGAGAGAGAGAGGAGAGAGAGAGAGAGAGAGAGAGAGAGAGAGAGAGAGAGAGAGAGAGAGAGAGAGATGGATGTAAGAAACAAAGAAAGAAAGGAAATAAAGTCTCACTAATGCTGCAAAATTCTTCACCCAAATTAGGTCTTCTCAAACAGAGCGAGTGAGAAAGTAAGAAAGTCTGAGGTGAACTAAAAGGCATTATTCCATTTTGACATCGAATTCACTTTGGTGGACGAAACTGTTTTTATCGGTGGGTGATAAAAAAAGTGATGGTGGTGATGGTAGTGGTAGTGATGGTGGTGATGGTACTGGTAGTGATGGTAAAAGTTATGTATAGGTTCGGTTAGGTTTAATTTGTTTTTCACAATCATTTTTGTCGCAAATCACTCAAAAAAAAAAAAAAAGGTATTTGCGATAGAAACGGTTAGCAGATAAATTCAAAACACATCAAAACTCACCCAGAAAAAAAATAGCTTCGTCCACCAAAGTGAATTCGGTGTCAAACTGGAAATTTACCAATTAAAATTAAGATCAAACGAAGAAACACATGACGAAGATGCTATAAATCTCGTTCTATCACTTCCCAGCCCCATGTGTCTCTGTATCACCAGGAGAAACCCACACCAAAAGGCCTTATCAAAATGCGAAAGGCTTAGCATAGGAACCATCTGATTATATTGAAGGCGTGTTTAATGAGCGGAATATTGACGAGGCTCAGATGATGTCGCATTGATGGTGGTGATGGTAGTGGTAGACGGTAGTGATGGTGTGATGGTAGTGGTAGTGATGGTGGTGATGGTGGTGGTAGTGATGGTGGTGATGGTGGTGGTAGTGATGGTGGTGGTGGTGATGGTAGTGGTAGTGATGGTGGTGATGGTAGTGGTGGTGATGGTACTGGTAGTGATGGAGGTGATGGTAGTGGTAGTGATGGTGGTGATGGTACTGGTAGTGATGGTGGTGATGGTAGTGGTAGTGATGGTGGTGATGGTGGTGGTAGTGATGGTGGTGATGGTGGTGGTAGTGATGGTGGTGATGGGTGGTGGTAGTGATGGTGGTGGTGGTGATGGTAGTGGTAGTGATGGTGGTGATGGTAGTGGTGGTGATGGTAGTGGTAGTGATGGTGGTGATGGTACTGGTAGTGATGGTAGTGGTAGTGATGGTGGTGATGGTAGTGATAGTGATGGGGGTGATGGTAGTGGTAGTGATAGTACGTGGTGATGGTGGTGGTAGTGATGGTGGTGATGGTGGTGGTAGTGATGGTGGTGGTGGTGATGGTAGTGGTAGTGATGGTGGTGATGGTAGTGGTGGTGATGGTAGTGGTAGTGATGGTGGTGATGGTACTGGTAGTGATGGTAGTGGTAGTGATGGTGGTGATGGTAGTGATAGTGATGGGGGTGATGGTAGTGGTAGTGATGGTACGTGGTGATGGTGGTGGTAGTGATGGTGGTGATGGTGGTGGTAGTGATGGTGGTGATGGTGGTGGTAGTGATGGTGGTGGTAGTGATGGTGGTGATGGTGATGGTGGTGAGATCTTCTTTTCCTTGTTTATCTTTTTCTTCTTCCATGCACAACACTTGTACCCTTGTGGCTCCTTCCCTGGCGAGTAGAGTACCTGCCTAATAGATGGGGATAATGTGTTTGCAGTGTGCGATGATAAGGCAGATCAAGGAAGGGAAGTGTAAGAGGTAATACTGTGTACTACAAGCCGAGAAAATAATGGGTTTGTTTACATTGCCACCCATCACGTGACCTTGAGATTTACCGGTGTGTGTGTGTGTGTGTGCGTGTGTCGAGGACGTCTGCAGCGTTGGGTGAGTAATGTTCCTTAATAGAGATAAGGAAGGACCATCCATCAGCGTGGCCTTGTGTCTGCACCACTCGCGAAAGTGTAATGAATAAAACAAGAGAATATAATACTGTGCCGAGGTGCAGAAGGCCGCGGTAACAGCGCTGCATCAGGGTGGTTGTTGTCAATGTTACCAGACGGACAATTTTTTCACCAGATTCTGGAAATCTGGTGAAATTTCAAACTTCATGGTGAAAAACAATTAAGAGTTTGGAACCAGACAAGATTGGTGTAATCTGGTGAAATTGTAGATGACCAGTCATTATTTGATATACACAAATATAGAACTGCAACTGGAAAGCGCCCATACAAGGAACTAACATTATATGCACTATCATGTCTCGTGTCGTGCACTAACCTAACCTGGACATTGGTCACCTGGCCAACAGGACCTAACTCCTTACCTGATTACCTTACTGACCAACACTTAACCTAACTCAAGATCAAGAACTAGAACTGTCGCCAGAAATAGGAACACTCGCCGACGTGAAAAATTGGAACACCCGCCGACGTCGGCGACAGTGCCAGGGACCTTTCTCAGTATTCGTCTGAATTACTACGCATTAACGGCTAGAATGTGTGACAATGTAACCGACTTCTTATATACCCGGATTTTAGTGATTGCTTTCTATAACTACATTACCTTTTGATAGTATTAACCAACTAGGGTGGGGGGGCACTCAGTAGAGAGCATACCTCCGCCCGAATATTTCATCAATATATATATATATATATATATATATATATATATATATATATATATATATATATATATATATATATATATATATAATATATATATATATATATATATATATATATATATATATATATATATGCATTATGCACTCAGTATGAGCGCATACCTCCGGCCGAATATTTCATCAATTGGTTGCCATGGCAACAGTTGTCAATAGATTTCATCCAAAATTAAATCAGTTCTTCCTTATACCAAATAGACTTGCTATACCGAGTTTGGTCCAAATCTATTCGTAACTTTTCGAGAAATCCTGTAACTAACAAACAGACAGACAGACAGACAGATCGGGGTGAAAACATAACCCCTCCAACTTCGTTGGCGGAGGTAATTATAGTTATCTTATTGATATTACTAACATGCTTTTTTTTCTGCTTTCCAGGTAAGTACCCCGATACAGCACATCACGGGAAGAGGGACAGCGCTGGTGCAACACTGCGTACAAGCTAAGCGTTTAAGGTAAGTGAAAATGACGGTTTCCTAGGCGACGTTAGGGCGATAGGCTGCTAGGATGTTAACCCTCACGTCTTGTCTTCCAGGTACACTCTAATATTTTATTCCACAGATACTGGGCAATGCAAGAAAGGAAATTTGTATAGACTGCGGTAATCTAGGTAAGTGTCTAGTTTTTTGTTTTTTTTCTGCGATTACAATATATGAAATTATCCAAGACTAATCTGTCTTAATCTAATATATTTGTTAATGTTTCAGGATTCAATGGTAAGTGTACTGCCGAGATACAAAGACGGTGCTGAAACTTACCTAAAGGATACAAGGGAAAAAAAACCTAATGAATAAAGCAAAAAAATATAATGAATGAAAAAAGGAAAAAAAAGAACCCACACAAGCAGCAGTAATGAAGATATTCCAAAGACATCATAGAAGCAAAAAACAAAACAAAATATCACAAGCCTACCAATATTAAAGGTACGTCAAGGAATTATTTTAGTCTTTATTTTGTGCGCCTTTAATTGGCGTTCAGGTAAGAGGTATTTTTTTCTTCCAAGGTCATTATTTTTTTCTTCTAGGAATAACTTTGGGATGCGTCAAACAAAGATTATATGTGGATCTATATATTTGATAGTGCAAAACGTATGATAGACATGGAAATGTATAATGTGATACAAAGGAAAAAGGGCATAACACACTGGTTATATAGAATAAATTCATCTTTGGGATTCCAAGCCTCAATAATTTCACAGACACAATAGCGAGACTGGCACAAAAGCTATGGACAAATCTTTCCTCGGAAAGGAAACTAAATTAGATATAATCAGTCTGTAATCTGGTAAAGCACAATACCTACATGAAACGTGAGCTAAGTATATACTTTGCTTCTTCAAATGATAGCTTCATAACTAGGATAATACAGTACTTCAAACGAATTAATTAATTTGACATTAAAGGTGATAAAGTAGTAATATCCATTTCAACAAGGGAAGCAAATTACGAAGGGAAATGTAACTTATCTTGTTGCTGGTGGTGCTTTTGCTTTCATTCAGTATTACAGTAATTTCACATTCAATAAATTGACTATTACAAAAGCTTTATAAAGGAACTGGCAGCCTAATACACATACGTACATACGTACTACATACATGTGAATGCCCTTAAAGAGAGGTAAAAAGCTATGCAAGATAGGGTGATGGAAACACATCTCATCGTGACTACATGATTATATAATTATCGCAGTAATAAATATACACAGAACCAAGGCTAAGATAACTATCACAGCAGTTACTTCACGCTAATAAATCTACAAATTTGAGATGTAGCTACTGTGTGCAGCCAACATACTAAACTTATTCTCCTATATATTTCAAACACCATCCATGAGGGAGCATGATGACAATAATGTACATATGCACTAAGCTGACACCTGGATGTGACAGTGCGTAGTCTCTATAACAAAAATGGTAACATGAGAAATACAATACGCAGTTTTAATCGATAGCACAAGTACACATCATGAAACCTTGACCTAAACCCTCATCACAGTATTCCACAGAAACGCTCACATGTTGGATCAGTGTAAGATGCTATATTACATGTACTCAAAAGGCAATGACAAAAGTTTGTCCGTCTCACAAAACAAGATTACATAATCAACTAGTGCCTAAAGTAGTTATTTAAGGAGTGAGTGAAATGACAAAATAGTGCAGGGCTGTGCGAGGGTCACGTGGCACTGTGGGAAGAGGAAAGCCAGAGAGGGTGACGCGGCGGGGGAGGGCAAAGGGACAGCACGCTAAGAGAGGACGGTCAAATCAAGTGAGGGTTCAGGTAGTGACAGAAAATACAGGAATACCCACCACCATAAAACATGAAAATGGATACTGAATGAGAGGTTATGATAAGAGGGTAATCATAGGCGGTAATCCACACATTCACATCTCTTTGCCTGTTTCCCCTGATCTATTGTCACTATTACAAACTTTCTCAGCAATTCAGGATATTTCTTTAAACTCAGAATGTAAAGAAATATTTGTATCAGGTTTGTCAATTTCCCATTCCTTGGTCCACTTTTATGTACGAAGTGAACAAATTTTACTTTACAATAGTTGGGAGTACCTCAGAGCTTACAAGACTGACTGTAATACAAAACATAAAACTTTCCTAAACAAATCTTCCCATAACACTGAAAATATCCTATACTCTTACCAATGGTCTAGTATTTTACCATGCATGGTGTAACAATTGGCATCAATAATGGAAGTACAGTATGCAAATGGCAGAAACCATTACCAACAACAGTGCACAGTAAAATATAGTGTTTTATGTGTGCAGTCTGACATACAAAATAAAGCCCATCTAAATGTGTTGCTGCAGGGCGGGTTGGCTGGGTCACGCGGCTAGCGGAGACGCACATCCTCACACCCATCATTCCTATACTTGTAAACCCTCGCCTGCGTGACCTTACACCACCCACCCTGCATCAAGTCCTCTGCAATAAAGCATAACAAACACACTACGCACATGTACAACTAAGTGGACGACAATCACTTCTACTGTACAAAGACAAAGTCTTCATGCACTTTGACTTTTTTTCTTGGTAAGGGCATGGAACATTTTTATATTTTCTTCCTATAATATTCACATCAGTAACAACACTTAGAAGTCTCACTCACGCTGACATCTAAAACAGATGTGACCACTATATGACTGATCATTATAATAATGTGTATGACATTATATTCAAGAAAAAAACTCGTAAAATCCCTTACAAGTACAACAGCTGCTCTCATAACCAGACGTGAATTATCAGATCTAACAACAGTTTACGGAAATCCCTGATCTCACTACAACTCTGTGAAGCACTGGTATAGCTACTACCTCAACCTCCTGGCCTACAACAAAGATTGAAAAGAAGGCATAACCAGATTTTGCAAAGTATCAAGTTTGCATAAACATTTACATGGCAAGTATAACATCCTCAATGGCTGCAGTAACAAGGTAACTTAGCCTTGTAAGTTGTAACACACAAAGCATATGATGCATTTCTCAGACAAAGCACTCCGTGTGGAGAATATAGTGTGTCACTAGTTGACAATGCTTAATGATATCAATTCTATCATTTACAAGATATAAAGCCAACAATATCTCCCATAGACATCTATAAAGGTCATCTATTTAGAAACAAAAGATGAAAACGTAAAAAGAAACAATAACAAGCTGATGGGTCAGTGCTTGTTATCTTGAATCATAACCCGGTGAGGTTAAGGAAAGCAGTTTGCAATTCAGATGTACTGCATGAAAGAAAATCATACCATCAAAAAATGATTGATGCAGTGAGCTTGTTGACAGAACAAAACTTCTTCATTAATTAATTAAGATTATGTATAACATGGAAGAAGCTTTGATTTCGCAATACTGTATCCAGCCTCCTAAGACTGAACATCCAAGCTGTGAGGTGCCCTTGGGAGTTTGTGATAGGTATATAGCCATTGCTGTATTCTGCACTCAGGAAAGCAAATACACTGCCAGTACAAAGACGTTCTGCTGTAGATTCCCCTGCCTTCACTTCCCTGGTTCAGTTTGTACACTTCTGCCAGCTCAAGCCGCAGGCCATGGCGCCAATGATGTAAATGCTCACCTGTAAACATAAAAACAATGGCAGTAATGCACCTGGCTCTCAGTCTTGTTGTGGAAATTCAGTGGTGTTGTAAGTGGCATGTAAATACATGTGTGTAGTCCCTCTCAGATACACAAGACACGCTAGTGTTCTCCCTATCTAAGTTTGATAGTTTGTTTCCCTGATAGCCGACATTGAAGGACAAAAATGACTCGGTAATATCACTTCAAAGGTAATGAATAATTTCAATAATGAATACGAATTTACTCACCCCAACACCCACAACTATGAAAATGATGATGCGGATGTTTTTCCACCATAAGCTGCGTGCCAGGGTGCGGCTTGTTGTCTTGAAGGTCACAGCCTGGGGGAGACAGTGTAAGGCTACAAAGAGCTCCTTGGTAAAGACGCAAGTACGTACTAGTCTTGAGGCGATAAATTCAAAACAATAAAACAGATATATATTTCATTATTCAAGTAAAAAGTCACAAAAGTACTATATGTATCTGTGCATATGTATGAGTATGGGTATATCAATGTATATATGAGTGTGTATATGCAAGCATACATACCTATACATTTGCATTGTTAAAATCCCTTGAAAGATGTGGAAAACGTAATTAGAAAAAAGTGTAGAGGGTTAATTGAGGGTTCTGTAAAAATTTAGGTTGGTAAAATTACTCAGGTTTGTTAATCATTTCAAATGCTTTCAAGCAATCTTGAAATCATCCAATCCGGGGGGAGGCGGTAGCAGAGTGGTTAGCGTCACTGAGTGGCGTTCTCGAAGACCCGAGTTCGATCCCGAGTGAGACCCATAAATCCACTTAAAATATTTCTACACCGTCGAGTGGCCTAACACCCACATGCTGCCTATAACTCTAGCTTCGATTGCGAGTGCATCGGAGTACACAGGGGGCGGCATGAGCCTCTAATGACAGGCGTCACTATAAGAATCCTGCCTGCGCCACCACGGGCGAGGGCCAACCATCACAGCCCTCAAGTGAGCCTCCAGGGCCTACCATCTGAGCCCTGGAGGTCAATGCCTACAGGCACTATAGGCATATATGTGAAGAAAAAAAACAAATTCTGTTTTTATCATGTAGCTACCACCCTACTTGTTTGGGAGAACCTAAATATAAAAATATATAAAAACACATGCAAGAATATATCTTCCATACTTTCAGTGTTTGGTCTGTCAAGGCATTCCTGTCCTTCATTTAGTGCACAGTTTCTTTATTCATGAGTTAAAGGAACTACTACTGCGATGAGGAATGATGTGCCTTACCGAAGTGTTGAGACTCTGTGTCTTGTTAATCAAGAGTTCCAGCTTCTCCCCACGAGTTGCCAAGTTTTCTGAAAAAAAATGACACTGATTTAGTTTGACAACAATGTGCCGTGATCCCTCCTTCACCCAGCGATTGTAACAAAGTCCTGCAGCAGAACCAACGTGACGTGAAAATCTGTCAAAACTATTTAATTACTCTCATACCACACTTATTTTCTTCAACTTGTACTCCTATCAGGTAATTCATTGCTTACTCTGTTTATGTGAATCACAGAACTCTGATTTTCACATCTCACCTACAAAGGCAAGAGCTGAAATCATTGTTGTGCTGCAATACAGTATATTTCTATCTCCATGCTCACTTCTTCATGCGCCTTGATGATCCAAAACTGGTTATCACTGTGAGTAATAACATAGATTTTTGTTCTGATACATCACAGACTTAGAATACAATCATCCTCACTCCACTGTCACTATCAATTTCATCTGAGATACAGGAACTATCACCGTCTGTTCAAGGATAAAAACTCCCTTACACTCACACAATACCACGCGCCTTCTTTACTCTTTCTTTGCATTATTAATCTATCTCAAGCTTCACTCTTTTTAGGTGCATTGAGAATGGCAGCTACAGATACATTGGAGTATTTCCCTTGCTCTGCACATCCAATCAAGGTAGACTGTACCAGTGTATCATGTCACTTTACCATTCATATCCCCACTCCTGATTCATTATGTCAATACCCATGTTTACATATGTGCACATGCAGGAATTCAATGGACCTTTTTTGAGATATATACATAAACATTTGTAATTACCAATGTTCTTGACAAGGACGTCCTTCACATCGCTCACTTCTCCTTGCAGCCGTGAGATCTTGTCAATATCCCGAGACTCTGTGTAATGCTTCATCTGAGCCGCCAACACCTGGCAACACAGGAAGGAGGAAGACTTAGTTCAGGTAACATAAAACTATACAGTATTCACTTTACCTCTTCCTCTTTTCCCTGGTAAGCTCTGGACACACTGCCCCACTGTACTGTTTTCCACCTTCCCATGACTGCAATTCTGAACTAAATTATCACTATGCTATTTGGAAAGTTCTCTTCTAATCTTCCTTTCTGTGACTGGCATGCAGTAGAGTTCATCCAAATTATTTTTTACATCTTAGCTAGTTTTCTGTACACACATTTAAAAATATTTACCACATAACTAAATAATCATTCAGTACTGAATTCACATGTCACCTGAATGTTCGAGAAACATAAAAAAAAAAATTCTGAGACATGTTATAACAGTACCTGAGCAAACTCGCTGTTCATGGCGTACGGCAGAGCTGTCTGGAGTCTTTGTCCATAAGCAGCCAAAAATCTTTGCTTGATCTCCTCCAAGAACAGGAAGGCTCTTTGCCTCTCAAACTCCTGCAGAAATTAAAAAGCATTACTTTTCCTGATGATGAATGATGATTTACATAATTCATACATAAATAGTTTACCTAAATCAAATATTAGGAATATGTATCAGCCATCATTCTACAAGTATTTGAAAATCATTTACACAGTGCAACACAAAATATATGTGGCCTCAAACAATACTCACATCATCTGTGATGCACATGAAAACAACACCTGCTTCTGCCACATAGTGGAACAAATACGAGGCATGAGAATAGGTCAGACGCCCAGATTCACCCGCGGGGATCTTGGCCAGAATCTGTTCTGTTACTTCAGCAAAATTCCCGGCACAAGTTGCATATCTTGCCAGCACTGTGGTGCCTCGGGCAATGACGCTGTACAGGAGAGGCATCTTGGTCTGCAGGAATAAAAAGAATGATGCATTTTATATCAAAAGGAATTTTTTTTCCCCTTGATATCATCTGTTACTTAATCAAACCCCACGTCTAACCTAACCTAACCTGATTTAACTTACTACGTAGTACTCCCAGACTGTCACTCTTCCCTCACTCAATCAATCAATCATTGGGGGCATACGCTGGGGGGTGCGTCACCTCGCCCACCCTACGACGCCACGCCCGGGCGTCACCACGCGCGAGTCCCCATGCAGGCTCCTTTCCCATACCAAGCAACTTTAGACAAGAAACATCAACTTGCCCCAGTCACAAGCCTTGTGGGCGCCCCCTTGGCCTCCTCCACGCCGGATTGTCTCTTACAGAGACAATACAACCCGATGGGAAGGATCAGTTTCAGGGTAGTGTGCCACATGCCCATATACCCGAAGTTGGCGCTGACGGACTATGCAGGTAATATGCCTCGATTCAGTCTCACGGTACAATCTCTGATTTGACACGTAATCATCCCAGCGATACCCCATGATTCTGCGAATCTTGACACTTATTACCAAAGGCATCGATTCGTCTCTTCAAGTGGCTATTTAGTGTCCATGTCTCACAACCATAGAGTAAGACAGGGATCACAAGCGACTTGAAGATCCGGATCTTTGTCCTCCTGCACAGGTACCGACAACGCCAAATACTCCTGCTGAGCGAGTCCATAACACTGTCGGGTATGCCAATCCGCCGTAAGACTTCTTGACGTGACCCGCCGTCATTATGGACTGTGCTCCCAAGGTATGTAAAACTTTCCAAGATCTCAATGTCCTCGCCACACTCATGAACAGACAGTACTGTTTCATCTAGTAAGCCTCCAAACACCTGGACCTTGGTCTTAAGCCAGGAGACCTCAAGTCCCAAAGGCTTTACCTCCTCGTGCAGCGCCTCGAGAGCCATCACCAGGACCTCCAGCGACTCAGCAAAGATTAATGCATCATCGGCAAAAACAAGATCAGTGATTTTGGTGTTGCCGAGGGATCCTCCACAATCACTTTGATCTACAACTTTACCCAATACCCAGTCCATACAAGTGCTGAAAAGTGATGGGGCAAGGACGCACCCTTGCCTCACTCCTGTATTAACAGGAAAGAAGCTGGATACACCTCCCCCACACTTCACAGCACTCTCAGTCCCAGAATACAGACCAGTTATCAAACCAATAGCCCTTGCAGGAATCCCGCTTAGTCGCAGAAGATACCAGAGTGACTCACGATGCACTGAGTCAAACGGCTTCTTGAGATCAACATAGGCTGCAAGCATCCCGTCGAAACTCACATCGGCGTTCCACCAGGATACGAAGTGCTAGGATACGGATCCCTCATTCGCTAGCTATAAAATGCCCAAAAAAAATTTGTGCCAAAAATGTTTGAGTGCTGAAAAAAGTGTAGTGCCAAAAAATGTTAGCGCCAAAAATGTTCAAGTGCCAAAAATTTGTGTCAACATTTTTTGAGTGCCAAAAATTGTCGTCGACGACAACAGTTGATGACAGTACGTACCATAAACTCATCTTAACTTATTAATAAATAATAAACATATAAATAAACTATAAACAATAGTATTGTGTGTAAAAACAGTAGTGCCCAATACCGGAATTATACCAAATATATTAAATACTGTGGAAAGACGTACGCAGTCAGAGACAATGAAGAAAAAAAAAAAAAATACAAAGCTGTAGTTTAATTAAAAGAAACTCAATTTTTGATGAAAAAATTGTAAATATTTCCTTTATTGCAGTTTTCTATTTTTCGTGAATAGAACCTAACCTAACCTCACGTACCTGAATATAAGGTTTTATATTTTCATTTGCACATAATACAGATACCTAGAACTGTCGCCGATCGGAACTCTCGCCGCCGTCAGCAGTGTTCCAATTCTTGATATTACAAGACCCCAATATATACATTTAATCAGGTTTTACCCGTGTTTCCACATTCAGGGATGAAATACCAGCAATAGCTTGTTCAGTTAGGTTAGGTTTGGTGCCAATGTTCAGGTTAGGTTAACATTTCCACGTCAGCGAGAGTTCTCGGTTGGTGTTTCGGCGAGAATTCCCATCAGCGACAGTTCCATAAACCATGATAAAACGGTAAATATTCAGTTTCAACCAATACTCCCCATAAACCATTACTCTCCTGACACATATGGGGGGGGGGGGGGGGGGCGGGGCTTCGCCCCTCAGACCCCCTTACTAGTTCACTAACCTAACCTGGTCATTGATTACATAACTTTACCTCGCCAAAGACTACTCTATATATATATAGAGTAGTCTTTGACCTCGCCCAAGGGGTCTCGACCCCCCTTGTGTTATTTTCCATTTCCGACGGGTGTTGTACCATAGATAACATTAAAGTCACCAGGACAATGTTTCTTTTCGAATTACAGACGTTTGGTGGTGTTCATACTTACATTTCTTCAGCCGTGATTTCAGGAAAGTTAAAAAGGGCTATCTGGAGAGTCTGTGTCATTTTGTGTCTTCATCTGTGTCATATTATGGCTATAAATGAACAAATTACAAAAATATTAGCCGAGTGGCGACCTTGGTAACGGCTACATTAAGATCGCCAGCTAGTGTTTATGTCCTCGCACGAAAGGTGATGAGCTGCTGTCTGTCGTCGTGCGAAAAAAAAACGAGTAGTGGAATTTGAAACAGTTTATACTTGCAGATACAAAGCATAAAGCAACACTGAAACAGGGTAGATTATAGTCATGATATAAACTGCTGTGTATCATCTTCAGTGGCAGATACAAATCAGTAGTGATGCTATAATTCGTAATATATGGCGGATGGCGACATTAGTGCAGGTGGCGACTATAGTGTAATCTACGGTAGGGGTTAGAAATACTGCTAATGGTCAGAGCTACAAGCTGATGACCGTAATAACTGCGTGCCTTGTAATGCTTTAAACGGTATCCGTTGATTCGGGCCGCCAGTTGAAACAGGCCGCCTATAGTAGCATGCATACCCAGCAGACAGTATACTTTGTGGTTAAGGTTAGGTTAGGTTAGGTATACTTTGTGGTTAAGGTTAGGTTAGGTTAGGTATACTTTGTGGTTAAGGTTAGGTTAGGTTAGGTATACTTTGTGGTTAAGGTTAGGTTAGGTTAGGTATACTTTGTGGTTAAGGTTAGGTTAGGTTAGGTATACTTTGTGGTTAAGGTTAGGTTAGGTATACTTTGTGGTTAAGGTTAGGTTAGGTATACTTTGTGGTTAAGGTTAGGTTAGGTATACTTGTGGTTAAGGTTAGGTTAGGTATACTTTGTGGTTGAGGTTAGGTTAGGTATACTTTGTGGTTAAGGTTAGGTTAGGTTAGGTATACTTTGTGGTTAAGGTTAGGTTAGGTTAGGTATACTTTGTGGTTAAGGTTAGGTTAGGTTAGGTATACTTTGTGGTTAGGTTAGGTATACTTTGTGGTTAAGGTTAGGTTAGGTATACTTTGTGGTTAAGGTTAGGTTAGGTTAGGTAACTTTGTGGTTAAGGTTAGGTTAGGTATACTTTGTGGTTAAGGTAGGTTAGGTTAGGTATACTTTGTGGTTAAGGTTAGGTTGGTTAGGTTAGGTATACTTTGTGGTTAAGGTTAGGTTAGGTTAGGTATACTTGTGGTTAAGGTTAGGTTAGGTTAGGTATACTTTGTGGTTAAGTTAGGTATACTTGGTAAGTTAGGTTAGGTTATACTTTGTGGTTAAGGTTAGGTTAGGTTAGGTATACTTTGTGGTTAAGGTTAGGTTAGGTTTCATTAAAACCTATAAGGTTATGCATAAATGCATGCTTGGTATGCATTTAATATAGGCGGCCTGATTCAACTGGCGGCCCGAATCAACTGTATTCCTTTAAACTGCAGTAGAACCGAAATAAATACTGGAAAAAGAAAACAGAAAGTGGAAGTCGCTGAAAAGGCATATTCCACCCCCACTACGTCTTATAATACATCAACAGGGAATGAACAGAAAGTGTTCAAGGCTAACCCATTTCAGAGTCCTTCCTGAATAACCACACCAAGCAGTACATGTAAATTGTGTATGAATGCACTGTCTTACCGCCTAGGATACCAGTTATTGAGACCAGGGCGTGGATAACCAGTTGTGTGAAGACAGATCCGTCACCCCTGGCCTGTCACTCTGTGTTCTCTGTTTACAAGGATGAAATCATATGGTGTGGCGCGTCGAAATGGCCTCCGCGACCTTGGCTTCGGCACGCTTTTTCCCCCTATATTGCCTCCCACACCCATGGCAGGGTTAACACAACGCCTTATCACTGACATTCCTAAACCAAACAAAATTATATATATGAATATAGGATCATCCCGGGTTTGATATGTTTTGAAATAGATTATGCTAAGTAAATGATAATCCTATAAAGTCGGACTGAGTCAACATCACATGGCGGCTCATTCATTGGCTCGCCGTCAGCGCCAGCAGCCAATCATAACTTTACCTCATGAAATACATGTCTTAATCATGGATAAGTGTGTGTAATGTTGTACTAAACTGTGCGTGTGTGCTATCCTATCACATATGAAGAAAAAGTGTGTATGTAGCTATTTGGTTATCAAGGTGCAGGTCATTAGTGCGGCGCCCACCTGACTCACCTGACTTACCACAGGATTAGTCGCCGCGCCCTTGTCTGTAGGCGAGGCAGCTGCTGGAGAGTAGATGGGTCGAGGGGCTTCCATCCATGATCACATTTCACTGTTACTAGTGATCAACCTTCCCATAGGGGCTGTGTCAAGTTGTACCGATACACTGTGGTGTATAGAAACACCGCCCTCGTATACTATATAATAATGCATCGAAGAAATTATAAGTACATTTTTCCGCTGTAGTAGATCGTGTTCCCATAAGGTTGTCTGGTGTGTTGTAAGCTTTATGCCGGCGATACAAGATAGGTCAGGAGATCACATGACGCAAAAAGAAATCATTGAAAAACCGCCATGGCAGTGTTCGGTGAGCAGTGAAGGAGGGAATCTCAGGAAGACAACCTTAGGCTTAAAACAGTGGTGGGGAACCATTTTACTATAATGCTTACTTACTTATACCAATGGATATTCATGACATCATTCGCGGGCCATCCAAAACTATCAACTTAAAAATCAGCCTGCTTTTTTTGGCCGGTGAGAACCATACATGAATTATACGTGTGTCCCGTCATCTATGTGTCCTATCCGTCCCGTAATGGCCGTGCTTGTCCCTTAAAATTTACGTTGTAAGTATTATGCATGCACTAAATAATAATTTATGTTGGTATGAAAAAAAAACTCTTAGATTTATTGGATTTCGAGTCTCGTCTGTGGTTGCCTTGGCAGGGCCTGACCAAATGGTTTTGCGGACGTTCCCCACCCTTGTTTTAAAACATCACTGAAGTCCGTGGCAATAGCAAGGTGAAGCAAGTGGACCGATCCCACCGAGAGCTGGTGAAAATTGGAATAGTATAAAATTATAGTAGTATAGTGGTGGTGGTAGACTGGTAGTAGTAGAAGTAGTAGTATGTGTATGTTTGACTATATATATATATATATATATATATATATATATATAAGCAAACAAATGTACATATGTATTAAGAACGAGCCGTCGATGCACGTGAAAGCAAGACTCTTGGGATCAAACAAATGAATTTGGCGGAGCCATAAGTCAGTCCCGTAGCCTAATCCGATAATTGGCTTCGTCTGGGTGGGCCTCCACTCATTAATGCTTTGAGCGACCGCTTCCCTCCGCCTCGGAGTGCGGACACGGAGGCTGGAGCACTCAGTTCATTTTAGGTTGCTGCCGAGTCAACACGTCGTAGAGCCATGTGTCGTTACCTGTTGATGGTGCTGGCGGCGGGGCTGTGCTTGGTGGGCAATCAGACTCACGGTGCGAGTTTACCGCCCAGAAACCCACGTCAAGCCCTGAGACTAATGATCCAAGAAGTCCTCGACCTGGGGCTTGAAACTCATCCTCTGGAGACGGCAGTCGCTCAGAAAATACTACTTGCCAGGGTGACCTACGTAGCCCAGCATCTTGGGTTCGAGGTCCACGACGTGATGGCCACTAGGAAGGTGGTTGTGTACAACATGACTGGCAACCATTCACGCTACCTGTGGGTGACCTGTGCTGTCCTGCTGACGAGGCTTCCCCACGACGCTGAGATTCACGAGGCAGTGAAGCAGGTGGCGAGTGATCTGCAGAAGTACCGTGCCCAGGCCACGCGCAACACCACCGGCCTCACGTCTGACCTACCAGCTCAAAACAAAACAAGGTTCCCCAGGATGGTGGACCTGAGCCTCGGTGAGACGCATCCTGAGCCTCTGCCCTCGTCCCTGCCCGGGCATGCAGTTCCTCGCACCTTTTCCTTCTTCAGTAGCCTCGAAGGGAACACGGAGCACACTGAGCCCTTCGAGGGCTTAAAAACCATGGCGAACGACATGTTAGAGGCCTTCGAGGAACTCGAGTTCGTGAAAAAATTACTGGAAAACTTGCAAATCAACTCTGTGTTCACCATCTTCTCCTTCTCCATCGCAGAGTTACTGGAGGAAGTGGGGCTGGGCGACGCTTTCGCCGTGAGTTCCCTTCTCCCTGACATGTGGCTTCTGCACGAGGTTATCGCAGATGTGACGAAGTGGGCAGAAAACCGCTGCTTCCTCTCTACACAATGGCCCTTCACTTACTTCTACCCTGAACAGTGTCGCAAAGAGTACGAGTTCATTAAGAAACAAGAAGCCGTCTTAGCTGTCGCTGCTCAACTTGGCATTGACGAAAATACCATTTAAGCGGTCGCCGAGGCTGCCGCTGCTGAAGGGGCTGTTGACGTTGACTGGCTTTGCGCTCAAAGCTTCCAAGCCCGGGCGTTCCTGCTGTAAGCGCTGTTGCCAGTGCTGACAACTGTCACTGTGATGTCACCCTACCCATGCTGTCAGAGCCGATACTGCTGCTGCCGAGGATCCCGTCGCTGAACATGCTGCCAAACACTGCCGCGCGCTGCCCATGGCGTGGGCGGTGTTGAGGAGCAGCCTGCAGGTGGCTGCCGGCGCGGCCCTGGCGGCGTGTCACAAACTCAATCACACCCTCAAAACCATCTCATGTTACCTTTACGTTTTAATTTAGTTATCAACCTTATAAATAAACTAGTGTTGCTAACCGGTGTACTTATTTTCCTAATGTTCTGTGCATCACTATCACAAGTAAGTTTTATCTGCCAGCATATTATGCCTGGAGTAATAATGATAGTGTAAATAATTATAGTAATTGTAATGATCAAATTATAATAATGATAGTAATGATAATAATCGTAATAATGATAGCTTATAATGATGATAAATGACGTATCTAACAAACACACAAGAACACTTCTTCCACAAGAACAAAAACATACACCTGGAAAATAAACAGGGGACGTATCTCACCCTATACAGATGTTAAAGAGATTAAATTAGGGTGCTACTATAGCGTGCGGTCTACCGAGACATTTTACACTAGCGTGCGGTCTACACTTCTTACTCTCTACTTACACTACACTTACACTTCAGGCTGCAATTAACTTACTATTGCTATATGATAGTGTATTATACAGTAGAGTGTTATAGAAAAACAAAAGAAAGTTTTCTTTTTTCCTGCACACTACCACGTCGATGACAAGGCTCTGCTTGTGGTGCGTCCAGAAGATTGCTTTTAAGTATAAACGTAACCGCTGCTTCTTCTGTCAAGATGTCACTTCTGTAGAATTCTGTCAACAGCATTGTAGAGGTTTAAGTGTGTCAGACTCATGTTCTCTGCTTGAATTTTAGGAGGATACTTAAACATTACTTCGTTGATCCCCATTTTACAATGTTGAGTTGGGTCCCGGTGCTCAGATCATGAAAGGTCAGGTCAGGTGTGGTCCTTTCAGACTGCACATTACAGCTATGCGGGTGTCAGATCAGGTGGGATCTTAGTAGACCGTACATTAGGGTACCGTAAACTGTAGACCGCACGCTATAGTAGCACCAAAATTGTCTGTGATCGCCGCAGTCTCTTCATGATCCCTTTTTCCTTATATTTTCCTAAGTTTTCAATCACTGTAGCGTCTTTCCATAGTGTGCCAAGGTGACAGGGACAACTCATAGTGTGTTCCGAACTTACTCTCTGTTCATCTGTCTATATCATATATATATATTCATGTACTTTAGGCAGATAGAACTTGCTTGTTAATCGTCTGCAGCTTCTCCTAACTCTTTAATCACTGCAATAATAAATGTCCAAATGATAAAACTAGCAAGAAAATGTGTGGAGTGTATTGAAAGGAGGTCAGTAAATGTACGTTTTGTTAAATGTGTTATAGGTGCATACTATAACACACACACACACACACACACACACACCTGTTAGCCAGTTAACCTGACTTCAGCATGACTTAGATGAAGTGGCAGGACAGCTTATATGCTCGTATTCGTAGTCACATACCATGATTGCTCGTGGTATGATTTTGTTCCATTTCTACTCAGTCAAAATTATTCACTTGATCTTGTAGCTGCCATGGAAAGTACTAGAGCAATCATACAGTACTCCTATTGCAATCACAACAGAGCTGGCATGACATATTGATTTAATTAGGACAAGACAAAAAGTGAACAATGACCACGTACGTACAATGATGGTATGTGACTACGAATACGGGCATTAGTCTTAGTTGGAATGTCTGTGCAAGATATCGTATACAAACATTATCAAGAGGGAACAAAGATGGCAAAGAAAAAGTCACTGCTGTGGTACATTTAATACACCAAGTGCATTATTTATTCTGCTGGATGTCACAAGTCAAGTACGTACACTGTATATATGCAGGCGCGGGAGGAGACAAACTGGCATGATATCATATACTGCGACGGGAAGGAAGGAGGTGACTTTACATATCTTTGTGTGGCGCGCCAGGTGGACATTTGGGGCTGAATCTCTACACAATGTCCCTTTTATTTTACTCTATTATTGGTGGGGAGCCCTTGACCATCCGGCACCTCACATAGACTTTCCTTTCCTTGTATTCTCCCGGGAGGGTCAGGTAGGAGTGTAGGGGATCAGGTGAGGGTCAGGGAAGGTCAGGTAGGAGGGTAGGGGTCAGGTGAGGGTTAAGGAAGGTCAGGTGTTACAGTAGAGGTGAGGGAAGGGCGAGAAGCGTTTTTGTGGCAACGTATAGTGTTAAGGATGAAGAAGCCACGTAGGGGGAGGTTGAAAGTCATACTGTATATAGCAACAACGTAGAGAGAGAGATCTAATAAGTAGGAAAATAAAACAAAAACACAAAAGATAAAGAAAGGAAGAACGGAAACCATGATCCCTCATATAATAGATACACTGTAGAAAGATAACAAAAAAATAGGTTGATCAAATAGAAACCAAAGCTCGTATACAATAATTCACCATCATACAATAGCTACCAGCATGACGCGAGGAGATTAATAAAAGTACCGTCAATACATGAACCCTAAAGAATCGTGAGGAAGGAACTTAGATCAGAGGATGTGGTAGTGGTGGTGGTGGTGAGAGGAGCTGCGTCATCAAGCTGAAGCGCTGACGAAGTGCTCACCGTCTTCTGGCTAGTGTCTCCAGCAGCCTCTCACTTGCCTCCATCTGCAAAGGGAACAAAAAAGATAGTAAAGTAGTAGTAATAGTAAAGTTATATATTAAACCTCACCTGCCATCTTCTCATAGGTCTTCGGCAACCCACATAAATTTTGAATGTCGTGCCCCGAACTTTCAGAGTGCTTGAGGTGTGACGGAGACTAATGGAGGCGAGGATAGAAACAAAAATAAAGTTAAGGAATGAAAGTTAAATGAACGGTGGCGTTAAATGTAGAGGAAAGGTGTGAAGTGATGCGAGTTATATACTGCCAAGGATCCGTGGACACTCGTCTTTGCGTCCTTGACAAGTGATTAACAAGGTATTGGTGGGTGATTCAGCGCCTCGAGTAGGATGGCAGAGTTATGAAGAGCATCCTCACCCCGGCATCAGCCCACGCGTACTTAACATTGACTTATTATGTTGTTAGAGTGGTGGATTGCCAAGACAGAGAGAGACGGACAGACAGACAAAGGAAGATAGGCAGACAGACAGACAGACAAAGGAAGATAGGCAGACAGACAGACATACAGAGGCAGAGAGAGAGAGAGACGGACAGACAGACAAAGGAAGATAGGCAGACAGACAGACAGACAGACAAAGGCAGAGAGAGAGAGACGGACAGACAAAGGAAGATAGACAGACAGAGAGACGGACAAAGGCAGAGAGAGAGAGACAGACAGACAAAGGAAGATAGACAGACAGAGAGACATACAAAGGCAGAGAGAGAGAGACAGACAGACAAAGGCAGAGCGAGAGACGGACAGACAGACAAAAGGAAGAGACAGACAGACAAAGGAAGATAGACAGACAGACAGACAAAGGCAGAGATAGACGGACAGACAGACAAAGGAAGATAGGCAGACAGACAGACAGATAATATATCAAATCAATAAAGAATAAAAAGATATGAAAAAGATGACCACTACCTAACCTAACATTGACTTATTTTGTTGTTAGAGTGGTGGATTTCCACGACAAAGAGAGACAGACAGACAGACACACAAAGAATATGTAAATTAGATAAAGAATAAGAAGATATGAAAAAGGTGATCACTACGTAACCTAACCTAACATTGACTTATTTTGTTGCTATAGTGGTGGATTGCCAAGACAGAGAGAGAGACGGACAGGCAGACAAAGAAAGATAGGTAGACAGACAGACAGATAATATATCAAATCAATAAAGAATAAGATATAAATAAGGTAACCAGCAAATGAACTGAGAATCGTATAGTCGTAGTCACTTTTACTATTACATTGAGGCATCTATACTGTACACTGCTTCACCTTCACCGAAATTATTTGACATAAACAAATTACAGATTGGAATATATATGCACAAATTAGTTACTGGTGGTCATTATATTAACTTGCTCCCTCAACATAACTACCCCACCCGCAACTGTGAACACCTCCGTGTACCACAACATAACCTGACAGTTTTTCAACACTCACTAGCCTACTCTGGTCCCAAGATATGGAATAATATACCCGACTCTGTTAAGACCCTACCAACATTATGTTCATTTAAAAGGCAATACAAAAAGTATTTATTGTCCCAGTACTGACAAGATATTTGTTCTAATATTTGTTCTAATATATTTCTAATGATGGTCATGTAGATTTATTATAGTGCCAACAATACATTTTATTAGCATTCTACAAATGAATTTTTGAGCAATTGTCTATGTATTTCTCCTGATTTTTGTTTTTGTTTGTGTTTTTTTGTTTTGTTTACCTTGTTTTTCTAGTTTTTCTTGTTTTTCTTTTTTTTTTCTTTTTTCTTTTTCTTCTTCTTTTATGTAATTGCTACTGACGTCCTAGATAAACTTGTTTGTAAACTACAGAGATGCTGCCCGAATAGCCGTATGGCTTCGTATGGGCTGCTTACACAAATTATGTATATAACTTTATTAACGTATGTATTCTGTATGGTAAGCATATTAAAGTGTTTCAAGTGTTCAAAGTGTATACTTGCAATGTCTCTAACGACCTAACCTAACATTACTTATTTCTTACTACTATATACTCACTACAGTACACTACTAATAACGACTACATACTACTACTATACACTATACTACGTACTACTACTACATCCCTATATACTACTACTCACTATATCATACTACTATATATACTAACTATAAATACTAGTATACTCACTAAATACTATACTAGACTACTATATACTACTACTCTACTACTACTTACTACTACATACTACATCTACTACTACTACTACTTACTACTACTACTAATTACTACTACACTACTACTATATCCTATACTACTACTACTACTACTACTACTACTACTACTACTACTACTACTACTACTACTACTACTACTACTACTACTACTACTACTATACTATACTACTACACTAACTATATACTATACTAATACTACTACTATACTAATATATATATACTACTACTACTATAACTACTACTATATACTACTTACTATACTACTACTAATTCACCTTCACATTCAGAGTTAGATTGCTTAGCCGTACATACACTAACTTTTCATGCCACCTGAAGCACCTTTAGGGTTCTTATGCCACCTGCCTGAGTCACCTGAACCACCTGAACTTGAGGCCCAGAACTTAATTTGCATTGTAATATAACCACCATTAGACGATTTTAATTAACATAAGCAATATTTTATAGATATGACCTGTTTAGTATCCTTGTCCACTAGCTGATTTGGTGTATTAAGTTGCTTTTTCGAAGTTTTATGGCTAACAACAGACGGTTTTATGTAGCAAAGGAAAGATATGGGCGTGAAGGGGTTAAGTATACAGGGGGGACTCACGTATACTCACCAGGGCGTCACCAGGGGGCAGCACCATCTCGCTACGTTTCCCAAATCTTGAAATGAAAAAAGAAGAGATGTCAGTTAATTAAAAGAAAATACGAATATTACTAGTCATGTATAAGATTATAATTATGAATGAGGCACTTGAAGGTCAACTATGGATGTTTTTGTTCATGTTATTGTCCTTTGTGTTCAGTTTGAAGACAAAAGTATGCATGTAATCAGCGTGTAAGTAAAATAAGTAAAGTAAGTAAGTAAACTTTGCGTGTACGAAATGATATTGATAGAAAATAATATATCAAAGCCTCTGTGTGTGTGGTCAGAGAGAGAAAAAACATTTGTCAAATTGAATACACGAGTAGACAGACTGAGCAGCAGAGGAATGGCAGCCTGTTGGTGGCCGATGATAAGGAGATAAGAGGTGATGGCGGGGCTACCTGGTCTTATCACATCACCTGAGCTGCGGTGTTGAGAGCCCGTGTTGCCAGGCTGGTGGTGGTGTGTGGGTGTGGGTGTGGGTGTGTGTGTGTGTGTGTGTTGTGTGTATCATGGTATGTCTTGCTGTGTTCGGCAAAACTGATGAGAAGGACGAGGCTGATATGTGCCACTGTGTATAAAACTCCGTAAATGTGTAATTATAGTGATTGATTTTATAATACCATCTGTTTGTGTCACGGCTTCTACACGGCTTACGATGAAAGCAATAGCAAGGAGAAAAAAATTGTTATTTTACGTATATATGGTGATTTGAGTCACCAGGAGGGGAAGGAGAGGAATGTGAAGACTGAAGAGGGAGAGAATAATCCCCTTGGAGGCAGGGTGGGGTTCCTGCTTTCCCCCGCCGCCCCCTGGGACCCCATCAGGCAGGGGGCGCGGCTCAAGCTGGGGAGGGGCACAGACTTCATTCAGACCAAGGGGAGTGTTTGTGCTCTCTTCATCTCCTTCACTAATCCCCCTCCTCAGGCGTCCCAGGGCCAGCAGGGTCCCACAGGGGAGTAATACCCTAATTCATCCCTTAGCTTCGCCACGAGTCTGTCTTTGAAGGCAGATTTTATACAGAAATACAACTTTGCCAATATTTTCCCGGCTGCGTGCAATACTTCTTACCCGCTACCACTGCTGAACGTAAAGGCGTCATATTATTCTCCCTGAGCCTTGCGCCATCGATTGGATCAGAGTCAGTTTATGCCCTGACGTACACGGATTTAATGGACACTCCGGCCTGCTTGGCTAGGGTTATAAAATTTATGTCCTGGAGTGGGCCGCGCGTTGCCGGTGATGGAGTGCGGCGGAGTGAATTAGGAGTAACTATAAGTGCGTTTCTGAGTACCTAGTTAGATAGATAGATAGATAGATAGATACTTCACTGTCCACAAAAATGCATTAAAAATTACGTAATATACCAAATCACTCATGGATCAGAAATTTACTCTAATCAGTAATTAACAAAAGTATCAAGTGTCTATAAATTACAACAAGACGAGTGAACCAGAGGGCAGCGGGAGGGGGGGGGCAGGGGCAAAGGGGGGCTAAACCTATAACTCCCTCCCCGTGTCGTATTTTCACTACGAGTTACCAGAAGAGACATTCCAAGAAACATTTAGGCGAACCATTAAACTTTTAACAAAATTGAGATTGCTGTAGTGGAATGCAACGGTAGCCAGTCAGAACGTCCACGTGTCAAAACGTCCATAGTTTCAGAATGACCATAACGTCCACGTGTCATAATGTCCACAGGGTTAGGTTAGTTTAGTTTAGTTTAGTTTAGTTTAGTTTAGTTTAGTTTAGTTTAGTTTAGTTTAGTTTAGTTTAGTTTAGTTAGTTAGGTTAGGTTAGAAGGATATGAATGGACGTTCTCACCCGTGGACGTTATGGTAGACCCCGTGGGCGTTTTGTACAGTGACGTTTTCACCCGTGGACGTTCTGACCGGCAACCAATGCAACACGTGACTATTATTAACTATTATCATATTCATAAGAAGATAAAGCGTGTCTCCTTAGCATCATGTAAAGTGTTATTCTACGTTTCGTCAGATTCTTCATTTTTTTACCGTGTTAATTGTTAATTTGAATATATATGAGACGAAAACATTCTAAGCAAATAGCTCAGGAATCTCTCTCTCTCTCTCTCTCTCTCTCTCTCTCTCTCTCTCTCTCTCTCTCTCTCTCTCTCTCTCTCTCTCTCTCTCTCTCTCTCTCTCTCTCTCTCTCTCTCTCTCTCTTTTTACAGGAACTACCTCGTGTAAGTAGGTCTCACTGCCTCTTGTAGCTTCCTTATTTTCTTATGTTCTTATGCTCTCTCTCTCTCTCTCTCTCTCTCTCTCTCTCTCTCTCTTCCCTCTCTCTCTCTCTCTCTCTCTCCTCCTCTCTCTCTCTCTCTCTCTCTCTTCTCTCTCTCTCGTTCTCTCTCTCCCTCCTCTTCTCTCCTTCTCTCTTTCTACCTCCTCTGCTCCCTCTCTCTTATCTTCTCTCTCTCTCTCTCTCTCTCTCTCTCTCTCTCCTCTCTCTCTCTCTCCTCTCTCTCTCTCTCTCTCTCTCTCTCTCTCTCTCTCTCTCTCTTATCTTCCTTATCGCTCTCTCAATGCTTAGCCTCTTCTACTACCATTTCCCTCCTCTGTCCCCTCCATCTTCTAGCCTCCTTCTCTACTCCTCTCCTCCCCCTCCTCCCACCTCTCATCTTCTCCCCCATACCACCTCCCTCCTCTCCTCCTCACCTCTCACTCTCTCCCTCTCTCCTTAACCATCTACCTTCCTGCTCAACGTCCAGACCACTACCCTACCCCCAACTCCACCCTGTACCCTCCACTCAGACAAAGGCCCTTCATGCACCTCCTTCACCCACACCCTACCCCCCAACCCACACCCTATCCCCCCTAACCCACACTCTCTACGCTCCCTCCTAACCCACACCCTAGCCCCCTCAACCCACACCCTGCCCCCCCAACCCACACCCTGACCACACCTACAACCCACACCCTCTCACCCCCCCTACCAACCCACACCCTACCCCCAACCCACACCCTACCCCCAACCCACCCTACCGACAACCACCCACGCCACCCATGGAAACTTAACCTCCTACCCTTCCCCCTCTACAAGACTGGAAACTAAGTAAAGCAGCTAACTTAAAATACTTCCTATACATCTATTGCTATTATTCCCATATACCTATTTGCACATTTTCGCACGTTTTCTTACGGGGCCGAGGGGTCACTATTACATTACTTTAACACTGTATATGCTCGAGTCTTCTTATTTCCATCGTTCTGTTATTTTCAACTCGTCCTCGTCTGCAGTGAGAGAGGAGGCACAAGGGGAGACTTGCATATAAAAAACAAGGAAGTTTTTTTATTATAATGCCTTACTACTTATCGAGTGATATTTATTTTTATTTGTTGTTTGCTGTTGCTGTTGCTTTTGTTTTGCTTTGCTTTTTATTTAGTTTATCGTATTCGTGGACGTAAGGTTTAGATAAGTCCTTCTCTCTCTCTCCTATCCTTCTCTCCATCTCTTTTCTCCTTCTCCCTGACTCACCCTTGTTCTTCCCTTCTTCACTCACTTATCTCTCTCCTCTCTCTCTCTCCTCTCTCTCTCTCTCTCTCTCTCTCTCTCCTTCCTTTTCCCTGTCTCACTCATGTCAGTCTTCCCTTCTTCATCCACATCTGTACGTCTTGGCACGCTACTGCTTCTTGTTAGCCGGTGTGGAGGTCATCCCAGGCGTGTGTCAAGGTCTTTAGGAAGGGCGCAGGAGTGTTATAGAAGGGGGAGGAGGAGGGGGTTGTGTGTGCCCTGATAGCAATGGCCGAGGCAAGAGCTAGGGAGGGGCGGGGCGGGGTGAAGT
The DNA here is from genome assembly GCA_016584305.1 of Chionoecetes opilio. NCBI lineage: Eukaryota > Metazoa > Arthropoda > Malacostraca > Decapoda > Majidae > Chionoecetes > Chionoecetes opilio. The sequence goes on along the minus strand of JACEEZ010004794.1, from coordinate 354,967 downwards.
GGGGCCAGACGGGACTCGGGAGGTCATTGTACTACTATATCTAAACTCGGTGCTTCCCCTTATCAGAAGACACACACAGCCCTATATACATACAGTACATACATCCGTCCATACACTTGAGTACACACACACACACACACACACACACACACACACACACACACACACACACACACACACACACACACACACACACACACACCCTAACACACACACACACACACACACACACACAGCCCTACATACATGCATACATACATCCGTCCATACACTTGAGCACGCACACACACACACAAACACACACACACAACACACACACACACACACACACACACACACACACACACAGTCCTACATACATACATACATCCGTCCATACACTTGAGCGCACGCACCACACACACACACACACACACACACACCGTTAGTGCAAGGTACTCCGTAGTGTAAGGATAGCACGCCCGGTTCACAACCGAGAAGTCCCGTGTTCGATCCCCGGGCGGAGTGGAAACAGATGGGTTGTTTCCTTAAAACCCGAGCCCCTGTCCACCCAGCAGTGAATGGGTACCGGGTGTTAGCTGGGGTTTGTGACCTGCTCTCCGGGGTGGTGGCTTCGGCCAACACTAAGCACTAAGGATGAATCATAAAAATGTTGATATGGAGACGGGGCCATACGAGCGTTGCTCAGGCCCTGTAAAATACAACTAGACAACTAGATGAATACACACACACACACGCACACGCACAGCCACACACACATGCATTATTTACCTTCACAGTGAAGCTCACACGAATTCATGAGCAAAGGTAGTATAGTTTTTTTTCACTCACTTTTATTTTGTTTATATACCGTGCCTAGAGAGGGAAGGGCGTTAAAGGCAGGCAGGCAGGTAGGCATCCAGACAGACAGTTTTCCTTTTGTCTCTCTTCAGCAGATAACATAGGAAAGGCAAGGTAAAGACATAGGTAAAGGTAACATAGGTAACATAGGAGGGTAAAGCAAGGCCTCGGGAACTAATAAATAGATGTTTAATTATTACGAAACTACGAAACTCTTGCTAAACTATTGAAACACCTTCTGGTAAGTAGACCCACCACTGCACTAAATTTACTATACCATGCAGATTTATTATGATTAATGTATCAATAACACTATAGTCACCACTTCACTAATGTCACCAGGCGCCATATATTACGAATTTTAGCATCACTACAGATTTGCATGTGCCACTGAAGAGACATGCAAAATAGTATATAGTTACGTATACCTGTCTTTAGTGGCACATACAAATCTGTAATGATGCTAAAATTCGTAACATATGGCGCCTGGTGACATTAGTGAAGTGGCGACTATAGTGTTATTGACGGTAGAAATGTCACTAAAGCATAATCGAAACTAGTACTATGAAGGCAGTGAGTATTGTGGTGGTGGTGCGGCATGACTCACCGCGGTCTGCCCATATGTGAGTACATTTTGCCAAGCTCCTGCAACTGTAGGAACTTTAGAGTCTTTTCCAAAGCTTGAATCTGCGAGGCGGGTCCCGGGGCCGAACGAGTGCTGGGGGGGAGGAAGGGACGAGACAGGGTTAGCGAGGCAGGCAGATAGCATAGGGGGGTGAGAGAGAGAGAGAGAGAGAGAGAGAGAGAGAGAGAGAGAGAGAGAGAGAGAGGAGAGAGAGAGAGAGAGAGAGAGAGAGAGAGAGAGAGAGAGAGAGAGAGAGAGAGAGAGAGAGAGAGAGAGAGAGAGAGTAAACAGAGAAAAGGCAAACAAACGGATAGACAGACATGACATATCAGAAATAGGGGCATAGATATCCATACCTGTACACTCAAATATACATACATTCCGATGCACACATATGTATGCATGCATAATGTAACATATACACATATAACTCATACAACATGCTAATTTTTTTTAGTATACATAGTGAATTAAGTTAACCGTCGTGAGGTTAAGTAATCATATAAATAGTTTAGTAGTAGTAGTAGTAGTTGTTGTTGTTGTTGTAGAAGTAGTAGTAGTAGTTGTTGTTGTTGTTGTTGTAGAAGCAGTAGTAGTAGTAGTAGTAGTAGTTAGTAGTAGTTGTTGTTGTTGTTATTGTTGTTGCTGTTGTTGTTGTTGTTGTTGTTGTTGTAGAAGGGAGGGTGGCGAGTAAACGAGATCATGTTTAATGGTAATTCTAACATCGTACTTTCCGCGCCTGATTTACGTTACCATTAGTATCATTAGTTACCATTACTTCGAGTTACCCTTGGACATTATTTAGGCGGAGAAGCACTGTTGGAGGGACCATTACAGGGGTACAGGGGACCATTAGGGGCGCCCTCTCAGCGGATGAAGTTTGTTTGTTTCTGAGGCATCCATTTATTGATCTATTTTATCTTGCCTGTTAATTATAGACGGAAAATAATAAGTGCGTGCATAACATATAGACAGGTAAATGCATACACCTATATAAGATTGTGTGCGTGTGTGTGTGTGTAAGTGTGTGTGTGTGTGTGTGTAAGTGTGTGTGTGTGTGTGTGTGTGTGTGTGTGTGTGTGTGTGTGTGTGTGTGTGTGTGTGTGACTGTGTGTGTGTGTGTGTGTGTGTGTGTGTGTGTTTAAGGAAGGAAAAAACGAACTAAACTTGAACATTTGATGAAATTAAAGACGATTCCTCTCGTTCTTGTTTCCCTTCATTCTCCTCTCCTCTTTCCTTTCTCTTCTGACCTTCTTCCCCTTTCTCTTTCTCTGCTCTTATCGGCTTATCCTCTCCTCCCAGTCTTCATTATGTTTGCTCCCATCTTTCTTCTCTATCTCCCTCTGTCCATTCTTCTTCCACCTTCCTTAGTCCCTTTGTCGCCCTCTTTTTCTCCTTACCTTACCAAGAGGTAGTCTTAGTCTAAGTAACTTACTAACTATCATCGCCTGTTTATGTCAGTATTTGTTTAGTATTTATATACCTTGTGTTATTTTTTTTATTTTTCTGTTTGCAACCCCATATCCTGTTATAATCATTATAAAATATTGTAAAATGGCAAACATAATAAAGTGTTAAAGTGTTAAAGTGTTAGGACGGTGCGAGAGAGAGAGAGAGAGAGAGAGAGAGAGAGAGAGAGAGAGAGAGAGAGAGAGAGAGAGAGAGAGAGAGAGAGAGAGAGAGAGAGAGAGAGAGAGAGTCTTCCCTTCTCAAAATGAAGAACAAAGTATAAATAATAATTATAGAAGGCCAAACTAACGTTACATTAATATTCGATAGTTACATATAGTTACTAACCCAAGAATTTGTGACTTAATGTAGGGTTATTGTATATTGCATTCCTTGGAACTGGGAAATAGCAGATCGTCCACGCTGTCAAATCCTCAGTTTATGCATGAACATACATTAGGTAGGTTAAGACTAGGGTTGGGTTAGTTTAGTAGACCAGACTGTGTGTATGTGAAGCAAATGTTTAGAGCTGAAGTATTCTATAGGAGTCCCTCGTGAAGGTACACATGAGCTCCCCGTTTTCTTTCAGCTCCACTTCCCTCATTGGCTACTGTTCATCCCGCGCGAAATTTAAGAGAAATAAGAACATAAGAAAATAAGGAAGCTACAAGAGGAATAAGGAAGCTACGAGGTATAATGGAACTTATCCGTGGTAGTGGTGATGATGGTAATAATGGTGATGTTAGTTAGAGTGAAGGTGTGGTGGTGGCAGTGGTGGTGATTGCAGTGATGATATTAGTGGTGGTGATGGTAGTGGTAGTATTGGTGGTGGTGATGGCAGTGGTAGTATTGGTGGTGGTGATGGTAATGGTTGTGGTGATGGTAGTGGTAGTATTGGTGGTAGTGATGGCAGTAGTAGTATTAATAGTGATAATGATTAGTGATAGTATTGGTAGTGATGATGATGAAAACTTAGTGCTATCTAAGTGCTTAGAGAGCACTTAGATAAACATAGTTTGATCAATGATTCACAACATGGATTCACCAAGGGTAGGTCATGTCTCACCAATTTATTGAGTTTTTATAGGAAAGTTTATGAGACGGCAGATAATGATAAGGATTATGATATAATATATTTGGACTTTAGTAAGGCATTTGACAAAGTACCACACGAGCGACTCTTAAATAAGGTTAGGGCTCATGGTATAGATGGGAAGGTTCTTCATTGGATCAGAGCTTGGCTAAGTAATAGGCAACAAAGGGTTACAATTAATGGTTCCAAATCTGAATGGGGACTGGTGACAAGTGGAGTTCCACAAGGGTCTGTTTTGGGCCCATTACTATTTTTGATTTACATCAACGACTTGGATAGTGGGATTAGCAGTGATATCAGCAAGTTTGCTGATGATACTAAGTTAGGTAGGATTATTGGATCACAGTCTGACGTAAACATATTGCAGGGAGACTTAGATAAACTTAACGAGTGGGCAGTCAGATGGCAGATGGAATTTAATATTGATAAATGTAGCGTTATGAATGTTGGTAGAAAAAACCCTGGTAATAGATACACCATAAGCAATGTATCGCTGAAAAGATCAGAAGGTGAAAAAGATCTTGGAGTGAGGGTGAGCCCAGACCTCCGACCTAGGAAACAATGTATTGAGGCCAGAAATAGAGCTAATAGAGTATTAGGATTCATTACCAGAAGTGTTAAAAGTAGAAGTGCGGAAGTTATTCTAAAGCTTTATCTGGCTCTAGTCAGGCCTCACCTAGACTATGCAGTTCAGTTTTGGTCTCCATATTACAGGATGGATATAGTGTTGTTAGAAAAAGTGCAGAGAAGGATGACCAAAATGATACAAGGGATGCGTAACTTTAGTTATGAGAGGAGATTGAAGTTATTAAAATTACACTCACTCGAGAGACGCAGAGTAAGGGGCGATCTGATAGAAGTTTTTAAGTGGATAAAGGGATTTAATAAAGGAGAGGTAGGAAAAGTTCTTACGGCTTTTAACCAGGGTAGAACAAGAAGTAACGGATTCAAGCTGGAAAAGCGTAGATTTAGAAAGGAAATAGGGAAAAACTGGTTCACAAATAGGGTGGTAAATGAGTGGAATGGTCTCAGTAGACAGGTAGTTAGTGCGGAGTCATTAGGGAGCTTTAAAGGGGAGCTGGATAAGTTCATGGATGGGGATGAAAGGTGGATGTAGGTAGTGTTAGGTGACAGGAACTACCACGTGTAGGCCTCGCGGCCTCTTGTAGCTTCCTTATTTTCTTATGTTCTTAAAACCAATAGTGGATAGTGATGATGATGATGATGGGTGAGTGAATAAGTTATAGTGATGATGGTAGCGCTGAAAAGAGTGATGATGGTAGTGCTGAAAAGAGTGATGAGGGTGAATAATGGTGAGTGAGATAAGTTATAGTGGTGATGATGATGATGATGGTGATGGTAGTGAGTGACATTTAGCTCATTCTCCAACCATCCATGACTTTCTACACTCTTTCCTCCTCTATATATATACAATCAAGTCATAATATGTTTCTTTAGCCAAAACTCTAACCTCAGTGAGACTTCCCAGCATGACAAAAGGAACAGGAGAATTAATGTATTTCTACGACCTGAAGACATTGAGTGAAAGAGTTAGTGTTGTTTTTATTACTATAGCAGATTACAGCAACCCACACCCTTCATTTTTCATGCCTAAATCTGACACCTATCATAACACTTGCTTGGTTCCCTTGTTTAGCCGCCCACCTTCCCTCCTTAATTCAATTTTCATCCTCTCAGCACAGTTTATATTCCTGCCAACACCATATCTTTCTTTTTTCCAGCAACTGTTACTACTACTACTACTGCTTTTGCTGCTATACTGTTGTTGCTGAACTACTACTACTACTACTACTACTACTCTACTACTACTACTACTACAACTAGCTTTGACTCATGAATATCAACAACTACTTCTACTACTACTACTACTACTACTACTACTACTACTACTACTACTACTACTACTACTACAACTAGCTTTGACTCATGAATATCAACAACTACTTCTACTACTACTACTACTACTACTACTACTACTACTAGCTTTGACTCATGAATATCAACAACTACTTCTACTACTACTACTGCTTTTACTGCTATACTGTTGTTGCTACTACTACTACTACTACTACTACTACTACTACTACTACTACTACTACTACTACTACTACTAGTTTTTGACTCATAAATATCAACAACTACTTCTACTACTACTTCTACTTCTACAACTACTACTACTTTTTATTTTATTTTTTCTTCTTCTACAGTATCATCATCTTATTGTACTTCTCCCTTTGCTTCTACTTTATCTAACTTGTTCTTACTATCATACACCATGTAACACAAACACTATAACAACAAAAGACTATTTAAAATGATATATCAACGTACAACTTATAGCAAAAGGACAATACAAATACCTATAGTAATACCTTATCATAACAATACAACGAATAGCACGCAAGAGTATCACAACACATACGGCTGATGACAGAAAATATATATAAGTGCGAGGGAGAGAGAGTCTTGTGCAGTAATTAGGGTCATTATGAGTATCTATAGAGGAGGAGGAGGAGGAGGAGGAGGAGGAGGACAATGGTGTTGATGAAGGTATAGAATATCAGTGGGAGCAATATTAATAGACAACCCGAGGCACACAAACACCCTGCGACCCTCTCTCTGTCTATTATTGTGTTGTACTGACGTCTCCCGCCTGTCTCTTCCGTACATCTGAACACTAAGAAAATAATACATTAGCCTTGTTGTGTGTGTGTGTGTGGGTGTGTGTGGGTGTGGGTGTGGGTGTGTGGGTGGATGGGTTTGGGTGTGTGTGTGTGGGTGTGTGTGGGTGTGGGTGTGTGTGTGTGTGGGTGGGTGTGGGTTTGGGTGTGTGTGTGGGGGTGTGGGTGTGGGTGGGTTTGGGTTTGTGTGTGTGGGTATGGGTTTGTGTGTGTGTGTGTGTGGGTGGGTGTGTGTGTGGGTGTGTGTGTGTGGGGGTAGGGGTGTTAGTTGTCTATCTCTGTCTGTTGGTCTGTCTGTCTGTTTATACATCTGTCTTTTTGTCTTTTTTTTGTGACGTTAATGATTCTGATATAGTTATTTTTAATTGTATCCTACCATTTTTTTTTATCTCTGCGTAATTATTTTCTCTTCACTCCTATCCTCCTTTTTTTTGCTCTTTTCTCTTCTTTGTTCTTTCTTTTTTCTATCATATTCTTTCATGTGTCTCTCCTTTCTTCTCGTCTTTGATCTTATTTTCACATAGTCGTGGTTTTCTGATTTCGTTATTTTTTTTCTCCCATCACCACAGGCTCCAAGTTTGGCTGTTTCTATGTCCCGTCTTTGCTTCTCTCTCCTTTCTCCTATTCCCCATCTCTCTCACTCTCATCTCTCAAACTTTTTTTTTCTGCAACGCACTCCTTCCCCTCATCCTCCTCCTCCTCCTCTTCCTCCTCCTCCTCCTCCTCCTCCTCCTCCTCTTCCTCTTCCTCTTCCTCTTCCTCCTCCTCTTCCTCCTCCTCCTCCTCCTCCTCCTCTTCCTCCTCCTCTTCCTCCTCCTCCTCTCCTCCTCCTCCTCCTCCTCCTCCTCCTCCTCCTCCTCCTCCTCCTCCTCCTCCTCCTTCCTCTCCTCCTCCTCCTCCTCCTCCTCCTCCTCCTCCTCCTCCTCCTCCTCCTCCTCTCCCCCTCCATTTCAATCACTTCATCCTATCTGCTATGCATTTCAATCCCTACCTTTTTTTCCCTCCGTGTTTTTTTTCTTCTATAATTGATATGTCTCTCACTTCTTCTCTCATACATATTCCTTCCTTTCATTTTTTTCTTCATATCCTCCGCCTCTTCGTTTCGACTTATGTTCCTCTATCTCTTGTGTTCCCTTTGTCAATATTTCATGAAGGTCATTAAATAGATTAATTATTTCGCGCCCATCTCCCATTTATATTATTTCATGCAATAAAAAAGATGATCATGTTTAACCCCTTCACACCCAGATCTTTCCTTTGCTATGAAAAATCGTCTGTTGTCGAGCCATAAAATTACGAAAAGTCACTGAATATACCAAATTAGTTAGTGGACAAGGATACTAAACAGGTCATAGCTATAAAATATTGCTTATAGTCACTAAAAATGGTCTAATGGTACCCAAATTACAATGGAAATTACGTTCTGGGTCTCAAGGGGTTAACGTCTAAAGATCACACAAAAAAAATTATACGTAGAGAGACAGACAGACAGACATATAGACAACTAGTATAAAAACAGACACATATAGACAAAGTGACACTTCTTTTATAATTACTATTTAGATTAATCATTGTTTTCGTCTCATGATTGTCAAAGGCCTTTCTTCCAGCCTGCCGAACCCTTCCTCCTCCTCCTCCTCCTCAATCAGTCATCACCCTATTTGTTCTGTCCCATCATGTATCCTAACGATCTTAACCCTGAGATGTAACGAGAGGCTATTACGATGAGGGAAGCGAGAGGTCATGCTGTTGTAAGGTACACACAACACACACACACACACACACACACATATATGTATACTCTCTCTCTCTCTCTCTCTCTCTCTCTCTCTCTCTCTCTCTCTCTCTCTCTCTCTCTCTCTCTCTCTCTCTCTCTCTCTCTCTCTCTCTCTCTCTCTCTCTCTCTCTCTCCACCAATACATATACACATCTTCTTTTCACATCCTTAATCTCTCCTCGTATACATACTACATTCATTCAATTTCTGGTTTTCCATAACTTTTTAACAAGGATATTGCTTCCATGCTGTTTTGACCCATAAGTGAAGCAAATGAATCTTTATATTAAGCTTCAACACCCTCATATGAAGCCCTCTGAAGCTCCGAAGCAGATATTCCAACCCTTCCCACTACATAATTTGCCGGGATTAACTTGTAGTGTGACACATGACTGTATGGAACGAAGCGGATTTAATCACATCACACCGAGGGGAGACAACGGACAACTCTATATAGCGAGAAGAATGTGTGAAATGATAACCATGAGGGAGGGAAGACAATGAGGAGCTTCGGATTTTGCTTCGACCCAGGACCGTTTCTTACTATATGCAAAGTGCGTGGTTGGATAGGGCCCCTGAAGCCACCAAGGGGTCCTCAAGGTGCCATTTTTTTTTTTTTTTTTAGAATCTAGTCTACTTTTCCTCTTAAAGTGCACCAGATTGATGCATTTAATATTAAAGGCGTGCCCCCGGACCACCTTAGAGGGCTTAGAATCCCCCACCATAGTTTTACAAAATAGGGCCCCCAAACAGCATTTCGCACAGGTCCCCCAAAAGGCTAGAAACTGCTCTGCTTCGAACCAACAACGAGGTGAAAGGAAGCTAGAAGATTAGTTTCCAGTGTCTTGTCTTGGTTTTTGTTTTTTTAAATGTCTCCGCTGGATAGCCAAGCCCCTTCCTCTTAGCCCTTAACCCCCCCTATCCCTTCTCAGGTACACGGAAAAGGAGGGAACTGGGGCCTAAAAGCTGTATCAGCGGTCGAGGGAAGAGAGGAAAAGTGCATACCGCTGAAAAAAGTTTGGTATAATATTCATATAAACGTGGGTTCAAAACACACACACACACACACACACACACACACACACACACACACACACACACACACACACTAGATTATGTGACTAGAAGAATAAGAGGTGAAAGCGACAAATAGTGTGCATTAATCTAAGAAAAAAAGAGAAAAAAAAGAAAAAAACGGAGACAGGCCCATACGAGTATAGCTCAGGCTCTGTTTGCTACAACTAGGTAAACACACACACAGTTTAGTCTCTACATATTCCTGCGCACGACTGAGGTTTTAAATCGTATAGAAACAGGCTGAAATGCATCGAAGTCTTAGTTTAACTCTGGGGAGACACTTTGTTATGTCAGCACGGCGGGAAGTTTGCTAATACTGCTTGTGATTACGGATGTGGGAGGGAAGGGTGGGGGTGGGGGACAGAGGGAGGGAGTGTGCAAGGGATAGAGACAGGAGGCTAGAAGGGAGGAGATAAGGGTTAGGGAGGAGGGTGGAAGGAGGCACGGAGATGTGATGGTGAAGGAATGGAGGGAGAGTGCACGAGAAGGCGATGGAGATGGAGATGGGGTGAGGTAGGTACTAGCGAGAAAGTTATTGTTAGTGATTAGCTTTAGAGAAAAATAAAGTCAAATGTTCCCTTTTTATATAATTATATACATCAAATTGCAGAGTTCTTTTAACATAAGAACATAAGAAATAAGGAAGCTACAAGAGGCCGCGAGACCTACACGAGGTAGTTCCTGTTACTTAACACTACCTACATCCACTTTTCATCCTCATCCATGAAATCATCTAGCCTCCTTTTAAAGCTCCCTAATAACGTTGCACTAACTACCTGTCTACTGAGTCCATTCCAATCATAAGTGTGAGATTTTTTTCTTCTCAGTGTTATTCAACTATCACGTGATTACCTTAAGCTCCTATCTCACATTCACGAATCTGAACACAAATGAACACGATTTAACGTTTTTCCTTAAATCGTGTTAGAACGTATGAAGGTCGCGCACTCATTCGTGTTCATTCGTGTTAAGTCGTAGTCGGTCGCGCGCGGTCGTATGGACGTCGCAGCTCGGCTTAAATCGTGTTATAAATTTTTGCAATGCAAAAATTTATAACACGATTTAAGCCGAGTTGAAAAGTCGTGTTCAGACGTATAAAGGTCGTATGACAGTCGTGTTCAATCGTATGAAGATCGTGTTCAGTCGTATGAAGATCGTGTTCAGTCGCGTTCAGTCGTGTTGGGGAGCATGGGAAGAAACTCATACGACCTTCATACGTTTTAACACGATTCAATACGACTTTCATACGCCTTTCATACGACTCCCATACGCCTGAACACGAAATCCATACGTTTGTCATACGACCGGAAGAAACCCACTTTTTTTTCACAATTCTCGGTAATAGGCTGCAAAAAAAAAAGGAAAAAAAGGGATCGGATCATCCCCAAAATGGCCTTAAAACCTTCCCCTGGTCAACCTGGTTCCAAAACTGTGCCATATGATGGGATTGCGCCACGGGGGGCGGAACCTATAGCACACACACACACACACACACACACACACACACACACACACACACACCACACACACACACAGACATACACACACACTTTCGCTTATAGTATTATAGATAGATGACCCACGTGACCAAAATAAACAAAAATATGTCGTATGAAGGTCTTGCTCAGTCGTATGGAGATCGTGTATATTTTTGTAGGAGTATGGACATCGTCATGATTCGTGTTTAATCGTATGGCGGTCGTGTTGATTCGTGTTAAGTCGTATGGGCGTCGTATGACAGTTGTGTTTGGTCGTATGACAGTCGTATTGGGGTCGTGTTAAATGAGGTTAAATCGTGTTGTATCGTATGAATATCTTATGACGGTCGTATGAGTGTCGTGTTCAGTCGTATGAAGGTCGTATGAGGGTCGTATGAGGGTCGTGTTTGGTCGTATGAGAGTCGTGTTTGGTTAAGAAATTTGCATAAACCACAAGGTCGAGCACGAATCAACACGATTTTTCAACTTTTCTTAAATCGTGTTCGCAATTTCTTAAATCGTGTATGTGAGATGGGGGCTTTTGTGCTTAAGTCGCCTCATCTTCTTTCCTTAAGTTTCTCATAGACGCTGCACTTAAGATATCAGACCTCTAAGTTTAGCAATTAAGAGTTTCCTGCATACAGCCCTCACCTTCCCCTCGCCATGCATAGAGAAATTCAGTGTGTCTTTATCTCCCGTGAAAGTAAACTCCCTTGCCTTTTTGAATGAAGCGACAAGTATGGAATTGTTTTTATATCCTATAGAGTTGAGAAAATGGTGAGAGAGAGAGAGAGAGAGAGAGAGAGAGAGAGAGAGAGAGAGAGAGAGAGAGAGAGAGAGAGAGAGAGAGAGAGAGAGAGAGAGAGATCTTCATTGCCGAGTGAAGCGTCATGGAAATGTCTTATTGTTTGAAAATAGATTAGATGAAAACAAGAAAAAATAAATAACACCTATAATATAAACTGCAAAAAGAGAAAAAACTGATTCTGGAAGTGAAAATATCATGGAGACAAATTTTCTCTGATTTCATTGAACATGTCTATTCATCATCTTCTCTGTGGATTAATTTCCCTCTGTTCCATTTTTCTTATATCATGCATTTCAAATTCACCTTAATAGTTGTGTATCTTTCCGTATTTTTCATTATTTTTTTTCTTTATCTTTGACAGCTTTCTTCCCCCACATACTATCACATCTTTTCCGTTCACATTTATCATTTTTCAACTTCTTATCCACTCACTCTTTGTGCGGCTCCTTTAAAACTTCCATCCGTACTTATTATTCGACAATGAAGATCTCTCTCTCTCTCTCTCTCTCTCTCTCTCTCTCTCTCTCTCTCTCTCTCTCTCTCTCTCTCTCTCTCTCTCTCTCTCTCTCTCTCTCTCTCTCTCTCTCTCTCTCTCTCTCTTCTCTCTCTCTCTCTCCACACACCATTTTCTCAACTCTGTAGGATATAAAAACAATTCCATACTCGTCGCTTCACTCAAAAAGGCGGAGAAGGCATCTTATTCTACCCACATTTGGCATAATTTCACACATTGTTAGCCAAGAATCTGGCAAAAAAGAATCTTTCGGTGAAAGATTCCTTTCACCGAAAGATTCTTTTTTACCAAATTTTTGGCTAACAATGTGTGAAATTATGCCAAATGCGGGTAGAATAAGAATGAAGGAGTTTACTTTCACAGGAGATAAAAACACTCTGAATTTCTCTATGCATGGCGAGGGGAAGGTGAGGGCTGTATGCAGGAAACTCTTAATAGCTAAACTTTGAGGTCTGATATCTCAAGTGCAGCGTCCATGAGAAACTTCCATCCGTACCTGTTAATCATCTTTACCTCACCTACGTTCACTTTCTCTATCTCAGTGCATCCATATCGCGCACACCTGGTCTCCCCTCACTTTCCTCAAGCCATTGGCGCGGAACAGACACAAGGTACAGTCAATTATATTCATGAGATAAGGACGGGGCGACGGCATTCTCAGATCATCTCACTTATTCAATTCACAGTTTCCAGAAGTGTTAGTGTGAGGGAGTGCGCGCGACCCTTCTCGTTGTCTTTATATTTATCGGGTTTATCCTCTCTTCCCTGGTCTTTGAATGTACAGACTTCTACCCTCTGTGGTCTGAAATATTTGCCTTTGAACACCGAGGTCTGAATAACATCCTAGCTTGCTTAGTTTATCCTTCCTTGGGGGTCCTTATCGAATGTAGGAAAAAATCCCACAGGAAAGAATGGCACATAAATTAATGGCACAGGAAGTAATGGCACAGGAAATAATGGCACAGGAAATAATGGCACAGTAAAATGGCACAGGAATTAATGGCACAGGAATTAATAGCACAGGAATTAATGGCACAGGAATTAATAGCACAGGAATTAATGGCACAGGAATTAATGGCACAGGAATTAATGGCACAGGAATTAATAGCACAGGAATTAATGGCACAAAAATTAATGGCACAGGAATTAATGGCACAGGAATTAATGGCACAGAAAATAATGGCACAGGAATCAATGGCACAGGAAAAAATGGCATATTCTTCAGGCTAGGAATAAATGGCACATTTCGAGAACTTATTCAAATATGTAAAGTATTTACATATTTGTATTTGTTTACCTAACCTAACCTAACCTAGACTAGTAATCGACACTATAAGATGCCATTAATTTTATGTGCCATTTTTAATACTCCCAAACTTTTTGACATTCTTTCCTGTGACATTATTTCATGTGACATTTTTTCCGGTGACATTTTTTCATGTGACATTTTTTCCGGTGACATTTTTTCATGTGACATTTTTTCATGTGACATTTTTTCATGTGACAAATTTTCCAGTGACATTTTTTCCAATGACATTTTTTTCCGGTGATATTTTTTTCCTGGGACATTTTTTCCAAGTACCCCTTTTATCAGCCAACCCCTTAAATGCAGGATCAACAGTTGGGTTAGAGACCTTGAGGTTGTCTGTCCCGCCTTAGTTTGGAACCCCAGACTGGAGGTTCACGAGACTTCAGACGCGTGATTCATGAGTCGTCAAACATATTCATCTCTCACAGTGGGATTGATTAAGAGTTATGAGGTGATTGATAGTAACATGATAGACACCGATGAAAAATATATGTTATGGGACGAGAGAAATTTAGAGTTGCTTAGTTGACGTGGTAGTAAAGAAATTGATATTCTATTCCTGGTTATTGGTGGGTGGTGGTGGTGGTGGTAGTAGTGGTGGTGGTGAGATGATGGCATGGAAAGGCGATGTGGTAGTAGTGGTGCTGGAGTGACTGTTGTGTTGTGGTGGACTGAGTAAAGATGTGGTGGTTGTGTGGTAGGTACAGGTGGTGGTGGTGGTGAGATGATGGCATGGAAAGGCGATGTGGTAGTAGTTGTGGCGGAGTGGCAGTTGTGGTGTGGTGGAGTGAGTAAAGATGTGGTGGTTGTGTGGTAGGTACAGGTAATGGTGGTGGTGTGGTAAGTACAGTAAGTGGTGGTGGTGGTTGTGGTGGTGGTTATTCGTACTCCTTCCACTGACCTGAATAGACCCTTCTCCTCCTCCCCTCCCCTTCCCCTCCTCCCCTCCCCTTCCCCTCCTCCCCTCCCCTTCCCCTTCCTCCCCTCCCCTTCCCCTCCTCCCCTCCCCTTCCCCTCCTCCCCTCCCCTTCCCCTCCTCCCCTCCCCTCCCAACCCAGCCCTTTCCTCACCCGCCTCCTTTTCCCAGGCTCAGCAAATCTACATTGTAATAAATCACGGGAAATGTTGGAGCCTGGCCCGATGTGTAGTCCTGACCCATCCTCCTCACTTACCTACTTCACAAATTGCAAAACCTGATTCATTCCACACCTGACAAGCCTCTCAACAACTCTACTTATCTTCCTAAAACGATGTGCATGAGTATTAACTTAATTGCATCTGGATCCACTTGCCTTTCGCGCCATTTGCAACTCCACACTTGTCATATAATTTTTGTCCCTTATCGCTTTCCCCTTCTGGATATTGCTAACCCTTGTTCTAAGTTAATTTACTGAATGTGCTTTTTCGGTCACAATAAATGGCAAAGGTGTGATAAGGGATTGAGTACGTTATTGTTGTGGGTGATAACACGACTGATCGAAATGGAAGGTGTTGGAATGTCTTAAACGTACTGGTTGCGTTGAGGAATCGATGAGGTAACTTGTAGATAGTTAACCCCTTGAGGCCCAGAACGTAATTTCCATTGTAATTTGGGTGCCATTAGACGATTTTTAGTGAATATAAGCAATATTTTATAGACATGACCTGTTTAGTATCCTTGTCGACTAAGTAATTTGGTATAGCAAATGACTTTTCTTAATTTTATGGCTCGCCAACATATTTTTTATAGCAAAGGAAAGATCTGAGCTTGATGGGGTTAAAATTTCTGCTGCAATGAAGAAGACTTGCATAATTCAGTGGATTTAGAACATGGGAAAGATGCAAAGTGGTGTGAGGAGTGGAGTGAGGAGGAGTGACTAATAGGAGTGAGGCGTGAAGGAGAGAGGGCGAGGGTGTGAGGGCGACAAGCAACGCAGCCATCACTCATAAGGCAAGGAACGTCAAGAAAGGGGGAAAGGCTGGCTCAAATCACTGCCTTTCTCTCTCTCTCTCTCTCTCTCTCTCTCTCTCTCTCTCTCTCTCTCTCTCTCTCTCTCTCTCTCTCTCTCTCTCTCTCTCTCTCTCTCTCTCTCTCTCTCTCTCTCGACGCTTCACCTTTCCACCTTCACCACTTTACACCTGCCTGTTTCCCTTCCTCTCTGCCTCACCTGGTTAGACAAACAACCTGTACAGTCATTGGCTCTTGTGGTCCATGTGCTAGCTGGCCCCAATGTTTGGTCTGGCCAGGCGGACTTTATCATGGCCCTTGACAGCTATACAATCAAGACTAGAGGCTCCTCGGGGACTAAAACTAAAACGTAATGAATTATGTTTTTTCTCCTTTACTAGTTATTTATTTAGTTTTCATCTTCAGGTTTAGCTATGTTGGGATTATTTTTTTTTTTATCAGGGTTCCATTTAACCCCTTGAGACCCAGAACGTAATTTTCATTATAATTTGGCTACCATTAAACGATTTTTAGTAAATATAAGCAATATTTTATAGATATGACCTGCTTAGTATCCTTATCCACTAATTAATTTGGTATATTAAGTTACTTTTCGTAATTTTATGGCTCGACAATAGACAATTTTTTTATAGCAAAGGAAAGAGCTGGGTGTGAAGGGGTTAAAGTCTTATTACCTTATGTATGTGTGTGTGTGTGTGTGTGTGTGTGGTGTGTGTGTGTGTGTGTGTGTGTGTGTGTGCGTATTGTGTGTGTGTGTGTGTGTGTGTGTGTGTGTGTGTGTGTGTGTGTGTGTGTGTGTGTGCGTATGTGTGTGTGTGTGTGTGTGTGTGTGTGTGTGTGTGTGTGTGTGTGTGTGTGTGTGTGTCTGTGTGTGTATGTGCGCGCGTGTGTGTGTGTGTGCCAGCTTCTCCATATCTGTCGATGCATGTGTCTTCTCTATACAGGCGAGGACAGGTGGGCTGGTAATCAGGGGAGGTTGGAGGCACTGCATATTGATTACATAGGTGATTTAAGCAGTTAGAAGGTGGAAGGACTACTCTAATACTATACTGACAATTGTATGATTAAAAAAACTCCTCTGTCATGTCATTCCTCGTCCTCCTCCTCCTCCTCCTCCTCCTCCTCCTCCTCCTCCTCCTCCTCCTCCTCTTCCTCTTCTTCCTCCTCCTCCCCCTCCTGAATTACACCAAAAGTAAAAAAAAATGTTCCAGGGTTGTCCTCCTTTCTTGCACTATTTTCGGGACTAGATTTCTCAGTTTTATTGTTTTACGCATATTCGTTTTTATATCTTTTATTTCCCTTGCTGGCTAAAGGAAAAGTTTGTATGTTTGTATGCGAAGTTTTTTTTTTTTTTATTTATTTATACTTTTATGGACTGACCCTGTGATATTTTTTTGACGTGGACATTGAAATCCTACCCTGTCTGTCCCTACCTCTTCCTCCTCCTCCTCCTCCTCCTCCTTCCTCCTCCTCCTCCTCCTCCTCCTCCTCCTCCTCCTCCTCCTCCTCCTCCTCCTCCTCCTCCTCCTCCTCCTCCTCCTCCTCCTCCTCCTATAATACACTCACAGGCCAGATACTTTCTTTTTGTATCTCCCTTTTCCTTTTCCCAATTTCAACCCTCCTCCTGTGTATATTCGTGATGGAGGGGAGGGGAAAGGCCAAGTGAAAATATGATGGTAGGAAATAGATACTCGCAAAAGAAAAGGGAGAAGGAAAAGTAAACCCAAATGACAAACACTTGGTCATAAAAACGAAAGAAATATGAAAGGTGAAGAAACAATTGTGCCAAGGAAATGAAAAAGAGGGAATGATAAATGAAAGAAATGATGAAGAAAGTTAGACAAGGG
>JACEEZ010004794.1:327500-330000 GCA_016584305.1 Chionoecetes opilio | reverse complement strand
GGAAGGAGGGGATACAACGTGGGGAGGGGGGACCCATTTATAGCAGGGGGGAGGAGAGGAGAGAGAGAGAGAGAGAGGAGAGAGAGAGGAGAGAGAGAGAGAGAGAGAGAGAGAGAGAGAGAGAGAGAAGAGAGAGAGAGAGAGAGAGAGATTTAATGCCTAAAAAGGTGAATGTGCCAGACATCAGAGGTCATATGACACACAGAGAGAGAGAGAGAGAGAGAGAGAGAGAGAGAGAGAGAGAGAGAGAGAGAGAGAGAGAGAGAGAGAGAGAGAGGAGAGAATAAGATGAGATAGGAAGAGGAAGAGAGAGAGAGAGAGGGCAGAATGATGAGAGAGATGAGAGATTTAGTCAGGTGAATGAGATCAGGGAAGAACACAGAGAGGCGTAAGGGGGGATAGAGAGGAGAGAGTTGAGGGAGCAGAAGGAGCCAGAGGGTAGGGGAGACGACGGGTCGAGAACCTGGGATAATGTCCAGATTCAGAAGTACTGAGGGCATCAAGCAGGCGCAAGTGAGTGGGGTCTGGTTTGGCCTCTGCGGCATCTCAGAGGTGTCAACGAGCACACGGCACCACAAAGAGCTGTAAGAGAGGCGGCAATTGTGGAGTGGAGGAGGAGTGGTGGTTGAACCTGGCGGCAGTCGGGAACACAGTGGCCCTCCACAGCCTGTGTCGCCTTTATATACTCGCGGCGGCACGGGGCCAAAAAGTGCTCCATGCTGTAATTGTTTTCTTGCACATGAATGCGTAGAAATTTTATCCTTATTGCATTGGTTTCCGTGTTTTATCGGCATCAGAAAAATTGCCCGTCTTAAGTTGTTAGTTTTATTATTAGTTTTCCGCGCGGATACATTTCATAAAGATAGAACTCGAAGAACCACGATTTGGAATCAATAATTTATACGTCAACACGGCAAAAATTCGGCCTCTTCCCATTTTTTCCCGATACAACAGGAACGATTTTGGGCGGAAGGAAACAGATCTGTGTGTGAGGCAGTTACAACTATTTAACACAAATTGTAAATGTGTCCTAGTGAACACAACATCTTCCTCACGATATCGAACTTGCTGGAGCGAGGGAGGCAGAAAAGGAAGGTGACCGTGACACACACACACACACACACACACACACACACACACACACACACACACACACACACACACACACACACACACACACACACACACACACACACACACACACACACACACACACACACACACACACACACACACACATACAAACACACACACACACAAACACACACACACACACACACACACACACACACACACACACACACACACACACACACACACACACACACCAGAGGTGGGCACTTCCGCAAACACTTCCGCAAACCGCAACTTCTGCAAATTGCGGAAGTCCGAATTCGTTTGCGGATTTGCGGGAGTGTAAATGTTTGCGGATTTGCGTTTGCGGAAGCACTTCCGCAAACGCAAACATGTCCGCAAACTCCCAATAGATAATATTCTCATGACGTCACACATCCGGGTATTTCGCGAGCGCTTCCATGTTAAATGGCAAGCTTTGTAAATACAGCCACAAACTGACAGGTATATAGAGTGAGCCATACTTGTCTTGTCTTGGTGTCTTGGTGTTGTTTAGGGCTGCGAGGATCCCTTGGGGAACACTATGAGCCCTGGTGATGTCCTATGATGCTACCACAGGCGTGGTGGTTGACCTGTCTTCCTCAGGAAGCCACAGGTGAGGGGGATGACCGTGTGTTGCCGTGAGGGGTGGACGTCTGCCGCCGCCAGCAGGGTGGGCAGGTTAAAGGTTCTTTGACGGGCGCTCCGCAGCTACAGCCACCAACTCTACCCGCCTCTCCAACAAGATGGGAAAAGAGCTTGAGAGTTGGTGCTCAGAGAAGCAAAGGAGCAGGGTGCTGGAGCAGGTCATGATTCCCGCCCTTTCCCGTACCGCCTGGTTAGATGTGTTTGTTAAGTACAACACGGCCATACCCAGCTCTGCAGCCGTGGAGAGACTGTTCTCCCAGGGGGCGGACATCATGAAGGCCAAGAGACAAGAGAGCGAGTCTGACCTCCGATAATTTTGAGAGATTGGTCTTCATGAAGGGGAACATGGACCTACTCAAGATGGAATTGTCACCAGAGGACTCTGAATGAGGAGTCTGAGGTTAAAGATCTGATAATACTGATATCAAATAAATAGAATTTGAAGTGTAGTGTACCTATACTAATTATTACCCCTTAGTTTGCACTTAACTATATATATATATATATATATATATATATATATATATATATATATATATATATATATATATATATATATATATATATATATATATATATATATATATATATATATATATTGAGTGAGTGGTCACAATGAGGGGTAGGTAAAATGTGGCTATAACATCTGTGGGGCGCTGAGTGTTAAGTATGAACAAAATACTAATATATATTATATATATATATATATTACATATAAAAAAAAATTATGGCAATAATT
>JACEEZ010004794.1:255000-315000 GCA_016584305.1 Chionoecetes opilio | reverse complement strand
GAGAGGGGGAGAGAGGAGGAGAGAGAGGAGAGAGAGAGTCTGTGTGTGGTGAAAAGGGGAGAGAGGAGAGAGAAGAGAGAGAGAAGAGAGAGAAGAGAAAAGGAGAGAGGGGAGAGAGAGAGAGAGAGAGAGAGAGAGTGTAGGATGAAGGTGAATGAAACGTGACTTTCTTTTCTGCTACATTATTTACCCCTCCTTGACGTCACCAGAAATTGGGTTTTAAAAGAAGGCTCACCCCCCAAACCAGTGTGTAAAACGTTACGGGTGTGGGGCTTGTGGCGGCCCCCCTACGTCCCAAACCCGCTTGTCTCAGGATAACGTCAAGCAGCATAATATATGTATACCTTTAGAGATGTATAAAGCGAGGGAGATATGACTTGAAAATCTCGTAACCCCTGATTTACCCATCACAAAAATAAATTCCCCTGGAAAGGGGGGTCTATGTGCAATATAGTCTATCTCACGCCCTTCTGCCGGTCCCAAGAAGAGGGTTTATCCTGAATGAGCCGTAAAGATTGGCTCGTGGAGAAAGGGGATGTAGGTGGGCGCCACACATCAAAACTTGCCCCTCAAAGTGAAGAGGAGTTGACTATATATATATACTCTCCGCACGTTAAGTTGGCGAAAATGGGGCTTCCTCACTCTCCCCCCTTCCAAACGCACGGAATTGGCTGTGGTGTTGGGGGGTTTGGGGGTTAAAGGGGGAACTTGGGTAAGGCTTCTCACCCCAAAACCCAAAAACCCCCAGTCAACCCCGGGGGTTTGGAAGGGGGGGGTGAAGGGGCCCATTTTCGCCAACTTAACGTGCGACGAGTTTTTTTAAAATTTTTTATATATTAATTTTTATATATTATAATATATTTATATATATTATATATTATAATATATATTTTTGCACACACGGCCCGAGTCCAACAATACCATTTAGAAACAAGTGGTTGTGTTGGTTGTAAATCTGTCGCTTTGTCCACGCGGAGGAGAATCAGGGCGAGCGATGAGATGGTCAAAAAGGGTTAAAAGGGATTTGGCAGGGAGGATACAGAGAAAACTG
The DNA here is from genome assembly GCA_016584305.1 of Chionoecetes opilio. Lineage (NCBI taxonomy): Eukaryota > Metazoa > Arthropoda > Malacostraca > Decapoda > Majidae > Chionoecetes > Chionoecetes opilio. Next base: position 313,949 of record JACEEZ010004794.1, on the reverse strand, counting down.
AAATATTAAGCGCCGGAGTACGTGATGTACTTCAGCTTCGTGTGATTCATTTCCCAGGTTATAAAAGCCCCCAGCCCCGGAGAGAGGAGAGGAGAGAGAGAGGGGGAGAGAGAGAGAGAGAGAGAGAGAGAGAGAGAGGAGAGAGAGAGAGAGAGAAGAGGAGGAGAGAGAGGGGAAGGGGAGAGAAGAGAGAAAGAAAAAATAAAATATATATATATATAATTATATATATTATATATATAATATATTATTATAATATTATATCAAACCAACTCAGCTGAATTTCTTTTATTTTTTGCCATTAACAATATAGTAGCAGTGGTGGTAGCTGCATGAATGGTGGTAAAAGTAGTAGTAGTAGTAGTAGTAGTTGTCGTTATAGTGGTATAGTGGGTTTTTTTTTATAGTATATGGTAATAATAAAACAGTGGTAGAGTCACCAATAGCAACGATTAAATCAGATCTATTCAACTGAGATTCCACTGTGATCATAAGTTGATTCCGTTTCCCTATCACGTGTGTAAACTTCCCTCCTCACTCATCCCTCGCTAGCGTGAGATGTCAAGGCGTGCATATTAATCACTACCACGCCATCGCCGTCCCAGTCACTCCCCCCACAAAACCCCCACCCAACCCCTCGTAGGGGAAATGTGATCAAGCCCTAGGGGAAAACTGCGCTTTGCTTTTTCCCCCACGAAAGAGAAAATCATGTGACATTTAGCAGCATAAATATTATAGTCCAGTGTTGGGGAATGGGGGGGGGGAAAAACCATTTAAGGAAAAAAACCCCGAATTTAATATTTGCCCTAAAGAGGATTTTGGAAAATATTTTTTTTTATTTTTTTTCTTTTATCATTTAAATAGGTTTTTTAACCCAAAAGTCAAAAGGTTATAATTTAAATATGGTTTCCTGCCCGGGGAAAAGGGAAAAAGAGGGAATTGGCCCGGGGGAAGTAAACAGGGGGGAATTTTTGGAAAAAGACTTTTGGGAAAAAAATATTTTAAATCTTTTTTAACCCTTGGAAAAAAAGGATACCACTTTTTTTTTTTTTTTTTTAAAAACGACAATTCATGCGGGGGCGAAAGGGGGTTTTTTTGAGAAAAAGGTATTATCTCCAAATGTAGGTGGGATGATGGAGGCATTTGTCACCCCCCTTCTTTCCACCCGTTGTCCCTCTTCACAAAACAAATTATTCTCCCTTTTTTTTTTTCCTCTTCATAAATCCTTCCTTTTTGTCCATCTTGTTTTTTTATTTATTTTTTATTTTTTTTAAATTTAAACGATACCCCTTTTAGAAAGTAAATTTTTGGTTTAATTGGGGGCATTGGGTTTTTTTTTTTTCTCTCTCCCCTCTCTCCCCCATCTCTCTCTCTTTTCTCCTTTTCTCCTCTCTCTCCCCCTCTCTCTCTCCCCTCTCTCTCTCTTTTTCTCTCTCTCTTCTCTCTCTCTCTCTCTCTCTCTCTCCCCTCTCTCTCTCTCTCTCTCTCTCTCATCTCTCTTCTCTCCCCTCTCTCCTCTCTCTCTCTCTCTCTCTCTCTCCTCTCCCCCTCTCTCTCTCTCCCCTCTCTCTCTCTCTCTTTTCCTCATCTTCTCTCTCTCTCTCTCTCTTGATTTGAAATTAAAATTGATGGCCTTTTAAAAAATTTCAAGTTAAGGAAATAAATTTTTTAAAGGAAATAACAATAGACAGTAAACTAAATTGGCACTCTCATTTAGATGATGTAAGAATAAAAATTTCTAAAATATGTGGGATAATTATACAGGGTGAGACAGTTCTTAAATTCCAACTGTTTATAGACAAATATACCTGTCAGTTGTTTATACCATATAGTTATATTGTTCAGCAGTATGGGGTGGGGCACACAAAAACTTACTTAGATAACATATTCATTGCACAGAAAAAGTTAATCCGCATCATGTATCACAAACAAAAATATGACCACACCAATCCCCTCTTTGTTGAAAATAAATTACATAAATTTCATGACATCATACACCTTCAAACCTGTTTGTTTATGTACAAAGCTTTGTATATTCACCCAGTTGACAGTGGCCTTCAGATACCTGTCTCACAATATTGACACCCGACGAAATAATAATCTAAGACTCCCACTTTGTAGGACATCACACGCACAACAAAGTGTTACTTTCGGGAGCAAAGGTATGGAATCGACTGCAGGAGGATGTCAAGAATTCCGTGTCACTTAAACTCATTTAGATACAAGGTGAAGACAGAAATATTCAAGAATAGAACTCAAACGGAAATATTTAATTATTGTACTTTTGTGTACTTCAATGTGTGTGGGTTGCGTATTGATGTGGGTGGGTGCCTGTGAGTAATATGTAATGTAGGTATGTGTATTGTGTATGCATGTGTACATGTGTGTGTATGTGTGTGTATAAGTATATCTGTATGTGTGTATGCATATGTATATGTGTGTATATTTATATGCGTATGAATAGATTTCTTGTATATATATTTGGTACAGGGTACTGTTTTGGAAATGGTTATTAGTCTTGCATTAACTTCTGATCTATTCATATATTATAGTTGTTTTTTTATCATAATTACTGTTCTTGTTATTGAAACTATCAAGATTACGTCAATCGGTATCTTTATTACTATTTATCATTATTATAATTAATTATTACTTTGATATTCAGTATTGATATTATTGTTACTATTATGACTATTATTATCATTATTTATTATATATATATATATTTTTTTCTTCTTCTTTTTTTCTCATCATTATTATTATCGATATCATTTTTATCACTATTAATATTATCATCATTATTATCATTATTGTCTTCTTTTTTACCATTATTGCTATTATATTTATTTTGATTATTATCACTATATACCATAGTTATTATTATTGAGTCTTATTATTATTTTTACTATACACATATTTTTTTTTTTTTCTTCATTACCATTATTAGCGTTTTATTATTTTTTTATTATCATTATTATTACAGGTATTGTTATCTCTTTTCTTACTTAAAATTATTAGGTATGTCAATGTATAATTATCAATAGTCCACTTTAGTCCACGAGAGACAACGAAATTATCATAGCATGAGGTCCATAAAAGAGCTTGGGCTTAATGGACCGTGGCTTATATGACTGTATGATTGATTATGAACACTATTGTATTACACCAAGCCAAATAAACTATCAAGTATCAAGTATCAAGTATCAAGTATCAAGTATCTCTCTCTCTCTCTCTCTCTCTCTCTCTCTCTCTCTCTCTCTCTCTCTCTCTCTCTCTCTCTCTCTCTCTCTCTCTCTCTCTCTCTCTCTCTCTCTCTCTCTCCTCTCTCTCTCTCTCTCTCTCTCTCTCTCTCTCTCTTTCTCTCTTCTCTCTCTCTCTCTCTCTCTCTCTCTCTCTCTCTCTCTCTCTCTCTCTCTCTCTCTCTCTCTCTCTCTCTCTCTCTCTCTCTCCTCTCTCTCTCTCTCTCTCTCTCTCTCTCTCTCTCTCTCTCTCTCTCTCTCTCTCTCTCTCTCTCTCTCTCTCTCTCTCTCTCTCTCTCTCTCTCTCTCTCTCTCTCTCTCTCTCTCTCTCTCTCTCTCTCTCTCTCTCTCTCTCTCTCTCTCTCTCTCTCTCTCTCTCTCTCTCTCTCTCTCTCTCTCTCTCTCTCTCTCTCTCTCTCTCTCTCTCTCTCTCTCTCTCTTCTCTCTCTCTCTCTCTCTCTCTCTCTCTCTCTCTCTCTCTCTCTCTCTCTCTCTCTCTCTCTCTCTCTCTCTCTCTCTCTCTCTCTCTCTCTCTCTTCTCTCTCTCTCTCTCTCTCTCTCTCTCTCTCTCTCTCTCTCTCTCTGTGGCAAACAATCAATCACTTCTCTTTATTGTACCTCCCTTGCCTTGCACTAGAAAAATTGTGAAAAAACCGAAAAATAAGAGACCATAAAATCAATTCGTCAAAAACAGAGCGAGAGGAAGAGAAATTCTGTCCCTCCATCATAGAAGGGAAGAAAGGACACCATTCAACTTTGCCGAAAATTGAATATCAGTAACCAAATTTATGATAGTAAAAGTAGTAGCAGTAGTAGCAGCAGAGGTCACAGTATTAGTAGCAGTAGAAATAGTAGTAGAAGAAGTAGTAGTAGTAGGAGTAGTAGGAGTAGTAGTAGTAGTAGTAGTGGTAGTAGTAGTAGTAGTAGTAGTGATAGTAGTAGTGGCAGAAGAAATAGTGGTAGTAGTAGTAGTAGTAGTAGTATTATACTGGTAGTAGTAGTAGTAGTAGTAGTAGTAGTAGTAGTAGTAGTAGTAGTAGTAGTAGTAGTAGTAGTAGTAGTAGTAGTGGTAGTAGCAGCAGTAGTAGTAGTAGTAGTAGTAGTGGTAGTAGTAGTAGTAGTAGTAGTAGTAGTAGTAGTAGTAGTAGTAGTAGTAGTAGTAGTAGTAGTAGTAGTAGTAGTAGTAGTAGTAGTAGTAGTAGTAGTAGCACCACGAGAAGCATCAATTCAAAAAACGATACCAGAAATAATTGACTTCAATTAGTGAAGACTGAATAATGTTCTGGTCGGAATTGAATGTTGACCCTGAAATACGTTGTAGGATTTCGTTATCGGGGATCAATGGTAGTGATATAGGTACGTATTTAACGTTGAGCCAACTATATAACCGGAACTGCATGATTGCCTACTGACAACCTTTTCAAGAATATATATTACGAACCTTTCCAACATTGCATTTTTGTCTTTTGACTTTCATCGGGACAACAGGTCGTGATGGTTAACGGAAAAGTTAAGGTAGTACCATATATTTCCCTTCCCTGAGTGCACAGACGTCAGTGGCTTGAATGGTGGCAGACGCGCGATGTGCGGGACAGTACAGAGCATTTTTTAAGCAAATCTTACTGGGGGACATTCTTTGGATATCCAGAAGGGTGGTAGTAGTCATACCTGTTAAAATACAGCTTAATAGAAAATAATAGAAGAAATAGATATAAATGAAGATCAACATTTTTATGCAGTAATAAGAATGTACTTCCGGATCTTGCACACACAGACATGATGAGCCATATTGCAACCCAGCAGGATTTTATGAATAAATATCTTGGCGCCCAGTAGCTTAAAAATGTCCTTACTGGGCGAGTTTTTCATCACTGGGAGACCTTTTGGTCGCCCAGTTATGATGTAAAAAAATGCACTGGGACAGTAGGTATTTACGATAAGAAAGTACAGGGTTGCTGGCTCTGCTGACCACACTGCTGCCTGAACCGGGAACGGAACACAGCATGAACTCCTACTCTTCATTGGTGTATAAAAACTGTATATCCTTTGAACAGAATATACGTATAATACCAGTGAGGGTGGTGTGCCAAGAGATTCATGGCCGCAGTGCTCGTCTCTGTCTCGTGGCTGTTATAGGACGCGCTACATTGCTTCACTGAAGTTGACAAATACCTTATTTCGTAACGGCAATGGCGAGTGGTCGTTCGGAAAATGCGGTAGATCGGTTGGCAAATAAGAACAGACCAACCAGCGCACGAGGCTGAGGGATCGTTAGCGGCCATGAAGGTATACGTTTGCTGCCTTAAATGACGCCATCATGCAAAATAGCGTATTAGCACACTATTTTTATAGCGTCTGATAAGCAAGTAAACTTACCTCCACTTACTACAATATGTTGTTGCAGTGTTCTGTACTACAGAATTATACACGTAGTACATCAGTAACTTTAGTCAAGGGCGATCATGGGTAGCTTGCACCCAGGGGCGTAGTTAGGCCTGGGCATAGGGGGCGGTAGCCCCGAATGTTTTATGAATAGCCCCGGATCTCAAATACCTTTTATTTATTTTATTTATTTTTTTTTTTTTTTTTTTTTCTCACAAAAATAAGATAAGCTCTGACTGGGGCCAACATAAAATGATAGTAAAAAAAAAGATATTTGGTAAGATGTTACTTAGCGTATGCTGATGGCATCCTTTTTATGAGCCTGACATGAGAGGTGGAGAAAACAGGAGGAGAGAACAGTGAAGATAAGGAGTGCATGACAGAGGAGACACCAAAAGACCTTTTAGAGAGGTGAAGAAGAGAATATCAGATGCACAAAACACAAGAGTTAACAGAAGTGCATTTTTTTTAAAGTGCATTTTTTTCGAAGTGCATTTTTTTCGAAGTGCATTTTTTTAAAGTGCATTTTTTCGAAGTGCATTTTTTCGAAGTGCATTTTTTCGAAGTGCATTTTTACGAAGTGCATTTTTTCGAAGTGCATTTTTTCGAAGTGCATTTTTTCGAAGTGCATTTTTTTCGAAGTGCTTTTGTTTCGAAGTGCATTTCTTTCAAAGTGCATATTTTTCAAAGTGCATTTTTTTCAAAATACATTTTTTTCGAAGTGCATTTTTTCGAAGTGCATTTTTTTCGAAGTGCATTTTTTACGAAGTGCATTTATTTCGAAGTGCATTTTTTTCGAAGTGCATTTTTTCGAAGTACATTTTTTTCGAAGTGCATTTTCTTCGAAGTGCATTATTTCGAAGTGCATTTTTTTCGGAGTGAATTTTTTTCGAAGTGAATTTTTTTCGAAGTGAATTTTTGTGTGTCCTTGGCCAGTCCTTTGTGATGTAAAAATAAAAATAAAAAGTAGTTATAAGACCGAGGTTGGTCAGATTTCAGTATTGAACAAAACATTGGGAATATGCAATCTATATGACTGCTTCATCATGCCAAAGCTCTCTTTTTCTTAGGGTTTTACTCCTACTAATGAAAATAAAAATAATAACGAAGTTGAACCCCAACTCAGATTGTCTTAATTATATTTTAATTTCATGTTTCGAAAGTTATCCTAAGAACTAAATTGGCTCATCCCTCTTTTTTATATTATTCTCTTACTGTCTTCTTTACAGGACTGGCAACTAAGCGGGCTTTGTGTTACCCTTTTTTTTTGTGCCTTTGGCCAGTCCTTTGTGATGTAAAAAAAAAAATTGTAATAATAATTACCGGAGCCTTTTGGTCGAGCACAGTGTCTCACTTCTTATATTCATTATACTCATAAATATATTGAAAATTATCAAAATGTTCTGAGAATGAGTACAGTACAGTCTGTGTGACTGTGTCACAATAATATGAGTCTCACCGACAGTTTATAGTAGGCTACTCACGACCACAGATTTTTATGAGAGAACAATGATTGTGTAGCAAACTGTATATTGATGTGAGATTTAGAGAAAGGCAAGAAAATTACTATAAGCTATATAGTGCGAATAGACTGGAGAGAGAGAGAGAGAGAGAGAGAGAGAGAGAGAGAGAGAGAGAGAGAGAGAGAGAGAGAGAGAGAGAAGGGCAATAAGAATAATTAGCTATTGAAAACTACATGGCAGATCACGATTTAAGCCACACTTCATCAAGTAATCATATAATTTAGCATCTATTAACCCACTCTCCTCGCTGAAAACCATTTAAAGTCAAAACCAGGGATGCCACTCGTTGGGATTTTTTCCAAGATCTTGGGATTTGGGCCATGGTCTTAGAATATTTTTTGTCTATCTTGGGATTTTTGGGGGATTATTCAAGTATTTCTCCTGTAGTTTATCTCAAGGTAAGCATGTGTACCGTATTTAGGATTCAGCTTCAATGTTTTTTTAAAGACCTTGGGATATTTTTGGCTATCTTCGGATTTTTGGGAGGTCAGACTTGGGATTTTTGGAAATTTAGAGTGGCATCCCTGTTCAAAGCATCAACTATAGAAACTGATAAAAACAAAGCTGTTATCAGACGTAAAGATGATTAGCAGTAGAAATTTGTATTTTCACGGGTAAATTGCATAGTAGAGTGGCATTTCTTTTTATGGTATATGGTAGGTAGACTGGTAGAATATAGGATTTCAGTTGACTCGGATGGTGGCGAATGTAAACAAACCGACGTCGTGTGTTGTGACTTGTGGGTTAGAAGTTACGCCCACTTGCCTGCAGTGCCTTGACCACCTTTACCATGGAGACCTCTGTTGTCACGCCCAATGTGGACTTCTCTAAGGTGTGTGTGTGTGTTTGGATAATATTCCTGTTTAATTCACGGACACGAATGAGATTATGATCCATGTGTAAACGGTTATTGTGTATGCCATCCTCTCTTAGCTGTCATCTTGGTCAAATTTTGGAAAGTGTCCCAATTTTGGTACTGGTTGTTCCATCAAGGACACTAACTGGACAAAAACTTCCAGGCTGAGTTAGAACTACTACGATATAAATTGTAGATGATAAGACTGCGCGCAATTAAAGTCACGGTATATGTGCAGCTACAACCAATACACGATCGTTGGTTTTAGGTATCCTGAACGTGTCGTTCTCATCATGAGAAGTATTTCTAACCCCTACAATAACCGTCGGAAATTAATAATAACTAGGGGTGTATGGGAGGGCGACCCCCCCCCCCCCCCCCCCCGAGGTTAGGTTACGTAATCAGGTAGGTTAGGTAACCAGGTTAGGTCAGGGCCGTATTTATAAGGGGGCAAAGGGGGCAATTGCCCGGGCCCCCTGCCAGAGGGGGCCCGAAAAAGAAAAGAAATAAAGGCACCACAAGTCCACAACCCTTTATACCTTATCTGATCAGTGATCACCAGTAATTTATATCACTATATAGCCTGTATTACAAACTCAAAATTGTAGTCAAAGTTATTCTTAGTCAATAAAATTGAGAAAATTAAAATCAGACGTCTTCTTGGGAACCTAACATTGTTTTTTTCTCGAAAAATACGATTTATTATTAATTTTAGTTAATTTTATATTTGTCATGTAATTTAATTTATATGTTGAGGGGCCCCCGAACCTGAAGTGCCCCGGGCCCCCCAAGGTCTAAATCCGGCCCTGGGTTAGGTAACCTAACCTGGTTACCTAACCTACCTGTCTGAGGTAGGGTTGCCATATCTGAACAGCCAAAATTCCGGGCGCCTCCACTGGCCCCCATGACCCCTGTCCAACACACACTTGGGGTCTTAGACGTGATGTAACCTTAAGCACTATACTGTATCTCTGCAGGGAATATACATTTTCGTTTGGGCATTTTGTCTGGGGCAAGTAGCAGCTGTGGCGACAAGGCCTCGACCAAGTAAACAATTTCAAACATCGCAACGGCTGCTTCAAAAAGACGTGAGGCGACGGTGGGAAGCAGCGACTTAATACAGGACTTATATATACACGTAAGAAGAGTTGCGATCTAATCCAGGATCAGGACACAAACGCTCCCGTCGCGAAAGCTGTTGCCTGGCAAACCGCTCCCTCCCTTCACTCTCTCTCTCTCACATCAATACAGAGTTTGAAGATTGAATGCCGTTTTGAAAACTTGGTAATGGATGCTGAAATTCCGGACATTTCAAACATTTTCAAAATTCCCCCGGAAGCCGATTTTGACACCTAAATTCCGGACATGTCCGGGAAAATCCAGACATGATGTGAGGTGCAAGGATGTGAACTTTTGTAGCCCACATAGTAGTACCGAGCCACCAGAATAATCGTATTTTCAGATAAATTGTCGTACAACCTTAGGTAAAATAATTTATTCACTAAATGACTTTATATTTCATTTCATTCAGGCTTCACTCCACATAACAATTAATGTGTCACATCATACTATATATATATATATATATATATATATATATATATATATATATATATATATATATATTTTATATATATATATATATATATTTATTACATATATATATATATAATTAGTTAGTTAGTTAGTGTTGGGGAAGGAGAGGGCGTTTAGAGATCATATTCCAGCTTCCACCTTGTGTGCCTTTCAGTATTTTTTCACTGATATGCAACTTTTGACAGTTGGAATTTTTGTAATTTGTAATTTTTGTCTCAAGAAATCTACATTGAATGGTGTTGGTTTTCTTCCCCAATTCCACCTCCTTGGGGTCAAATTCATTGATGACAGACAGCCTGACAGACCTGGCACTCTTAGTGCCAGGTCTGATGAATTCATGATATAATTGTAGTCATATAACATATCATTTGCATCCTCAGTTTTCATTACGACATGGATACCTATCAATAATGCTTGTCCCCTAATTTGTCAATATTATATTCATACATAAAACCAAAGTACAGGGAGGCCAAGAATAAGTAATCCTGTGTACATATTATCTTTATAGTGTCCGTGTTATTTACTCCTCTTTACAAAATCAAACACATTGCAAACATGACCAGAATGGTGATGTATCTGAGGGGGACTTACGGATCGTCAATCATGCTCTCTATACATAAGCTCATTCATGATTTTACATGTATTTTATAGCATGCATGTACACAATTAGGAATTTTCTAGGTTAGGTGATTTCTATGTTCTATTGTTTTCTTGGCTCTACCTATGCTTAGGTTTGTCCAGGGTTCCAGGAAAATGACTTCCACATAAGTTGGGCGATGGACTTGATATGACTGTTGGATGCTAGTCTTCCCCAAGCAGGGATGTGTAAAGGTCTTGGTAACCTGGATATGTTTGCGAGCATAACCAGCCTGAAGCAGCAGCTTAAGCCACATAACTCAGGCTAGAAGTTAGATGAGTGCTTGATTAGGGTCACACTAGTAATTAAGGAAGCCATACACAAGTTTCTGCTGCTGGAATCGTATGAGAACATCTGCACTAGCTTTAGGATGTGTGAATCATAAGACTTTTATCTCATAGATCTAGATTACATTATTGTACAGTGATATTTTCCTGACACCAAATTATGTTCCATACATACATACAATACATGTTCCCACATGTGTGGGAGAAAGTCAAAGGCAGGAGAAAAATAAATATTTGATTTAGCTCCATGAATGGTTTACATAATACATAGCAGTGCCATGAATAAGGTCAGTGCCATCAAACAAATGAGGCGCATGAGGTTGTCGTATTATGTTGGTCAGTAACATTGGGATAGAGGAGAAGAGTTTGTCCCTAAAGAGACTTGAATCAGTATCACTTTGTGCATTGCCTAGAGAAACATGCAAATATGTATATGATAAAGTATTTGTAGTAATTAAATGAGATTCACAGTCTGTTTTCCTTTTTGGTCAGGTCGAGGCTATCAATCAGAAGAGGACGCTGGCTTTCATCAACCACTGGGTGCTGCACACAGTGGCCTTCCTCAACCAGTTTTCTGCCATGTGTGAGGAGAAACTCATTGCCCTGGAGACTAAGCTTCGTCGTGCTGATCACACTTTGGCCATCCTTGAAGCCAAGGTGAGAGAGCAGTGTGTAGTGTGACTCAGAGGTCAGAGCAGGCCCTATTCTGTTCCCTCTTATTTTCTCTATTATCATTTTCACTCCAAAGCTTGCTGTTATGTATACGTACACAACGACATCACTTCCTCTTGTGCCCACGGTCTTGAATCTTCAGAATTTTCCACTATCTGGCTTCGACTTCAATGTCACTCTCTAACTAAATTTATCTGTGCTGTATATATCTCACCTAACTCCTCAGACTATGTAAAGTTCTTTGACTATTTGACTTCCAAAGTGGAACACATCTTAAAGTAATCGTCGAGACCATTTCATCATTCCTGATTTAATGTAGTCAAAATTTAGCCATTATCGAGTTTATCAACAATATGTTGTTACTTTTTGCATCCAGTCACCCGTTTTTAAATAATCCGCAATCAAAATCTGTAAATTCCCCAAGCTTCCAAAACGCTCCTCACAACTTGCAGACGACACACCACGGCTCGGTGGCGTCACCTGAGGTGGCCTCCCAACTTCCTTGGTAATACAATTTGGTAATACAAATACACATAAAATTAGAAATAAATTTAGTACTTGAAGAGTTTTGGTGTTGCTATTTTTTTTTTTTTTGCGATATGGCATATAAGTACAGGGAGGTCCCGTTATACGAACATTCGTTATACGAGAAATCAATGATACGAGCTTAGTCAATTAGGGTCTATTTTCAATATACGAGATCGAAAATCCAATGCTACGATATTCAAACTGGGGTGAGTAAAATTACCAAGTTCAAAATGCGCGCCCTACCACGTATGCATCTGGGCTGTATGATGATGTATAATGATTCAGATGCGCAGAGACGAGTTTGTGGGCAGTGGAAGAGGTCTGCGCACCCCTCCCTTATCCCTTAACCTACTTAACACAGCGTTCACACACAAGTTTATTACGGCGGAATGTAGGTAAGTACAGTGGATTCCACGGGGAACACAGGGAGAGGAGTGATGTGATGCCTCAGATGGTAAGTAGGTAACTGCCTGAATATAGGACTCCCGGGCTGGACAAAGGGGGATTTGCTTGACCCATGTCAGGTCACCCCTAGCAAGGCGTGACCTGAAGGGTAATTACGCATATGGCGCGGCCTGACCTTTAGGGGTAATTAGCAGGTGTGCTGCCCCAAAAATTGTGAAAAACATGTCTTTGTGAAAACATGTGTGAAAAACATGTCTTTGATGGGGTCCTGGAACCAAACCTATATTTTACCATTACAGGGAGGTCCCGTTATACGAGCATTCGGTATACGATAATCCGATGATACGAGATGTGTAAATTAGGGTCTATTTTCAATATACGAAATCGAAAATCCAATGAAGGACATTCAAACTGGGGTGAGTAAAATTATCAAGTTCAAAATGCGAGCCCTACCACTCCCGGGCTGGACAAAGGGGGATTTGGTTGACCCCAGTGAGGTCACCCCTAGCAAGCCGTGACCTGAAGGGTAATTAAGCATATGGCACGGCCTGACATTTAGGGGTAATTAGCAGATGTGCGGCCCCAACCTTGGGACCAGTCAGGTCACCCCTAGCAAGGCGTGACTGAAGGGTAATTAAGCATATGGCGCGGCCTGACCTTTAGGGGTAATTAGCAGGTGTGCGGCCCCAACCTTGGGACCACTACACTACCTTCTCTTGTATCACGCGGCGTCCCCTACATTTCAACGTCTTTTTTGCTTGTTATGCATGTTTTATGTTTAATTAATGTGTAGTTATGTTATTTTGTGTGCTATATTCTCTTTCAGAATGCTTTTTCTACAGAATAGGTAGTACAGTGTGGGCAATATAGACGCTGTGTGTTTGTTGTGTTTGCTATAGTTTATTTTAGCTTGAAAAACGTGTCTCTTTTTTTTTCTGTTTCTTTTTAATTGATGGGGTCCTGGAACCAAACCTATATTTTACCATTAGTTATGTGTTTCGTTATACGAGATTTCGCTTTACGATTATGCCAGGTGGAACCTAACTGCTCGTATCTTCGCGACCTCCCTGTAGTTATGTATTTCGCTATACGAGATTTCGCTTTACGAGTATGCCAGGTGGAACCTAACTCTTCGTATCTTCGAGACCTCCCTGTACTTGCATCCTTAATGGGTGCAGCCATAGACCACTGTATACCTGGACTGCACACGGAATATCGGCCTGTTGCACATGGGCCTGAACTTGCCCTGAAGTCAGAGGCCCGCTCGGATTCATATATATATATACGCATCATATAGACTGGTTTATCAATATATATGATATACTGTAATTTTCATAAATGTTTGTTCTATAATATTATCAAATAAAAAACAGTAAAACACGCTAAAGAAATGCCATTACGAGACTCTGAAGAAATATGCATGAACTTAATATTCACTTAACTCTTCGCCATTTAAAACTTTGCGAGTCAACTTTTATCATGAAGGTATCAATAGAAGCGCAATTTTATTAGCTTTCCATTGCTATATTTCGTTATCTGATAAATTAATTAGAACCATGCATAAATTAGCGTTAAATAAATAAATAAAATCATCAATCGGGTAATTTTCCCGATTGATGAGGTTATTTATTTAGTTAACGCTAATTTATACATGGTTCTAATTCATTTATCAGCTAACGAAATATAGCAATGGAAAGCTAATAAAATTGCACTTCTATTGATACCCTTCATGATAAAAGTTGACTCGCAAAGTTTTAAATGGCGAAGAGTTAAGTGAATTTTTAAGTGAATAATGGTTCATGCATATTTCTTCATAGTCTCGTAATGGCATTTCTTTAGCGTGTTTTACTGTTTTTTATTTGATAATATTATAGAACAAACATTTAAGAAGATTACAGTATATCATATATACTGATAAACCAGTCTATATGATAGTCCATAGACCACTATATCTTTTTGTCGGGCGCCCCGCAGGCCCCTATGCAGCCCCGCAATTCAAAACATTGTCGCGTGTGCAGTCCAGGTATACAGTGGTCTATGGTGTAGCAAGAAAGCTGTGCCTTTCCAGAGAGCTTATCACCCGTTTCCGACCTATACGGCCACGATAAATGTGTGGAGAAGGTGGTGCACCAGGGGAGAGGCAAGCTGTGTGATGCAGATTGTCGCCCTCACGTGACGGCATCAGCAAGTTTCGCGCCACGGCTAGAACGGGGCTAATGTTTTTCCCGCGCTTTTTACAAAAGTCATGTTTTTAGGGAAATAAGGTGTGGAAATTAATTATTTTTTGTGGATTGGGTATTTTGAATGAACATTAAACATAATTATGCAAAGAAAAACTGGGCCTGGACGATTACTTTCACTAATTTTCCTTTTGCTTTAGTCGCCATTCTTGGGGATTTCAATGTTTACCACCAGCTTTAACTATCATCCTCTTTCACTGACCAACCTGGTCAACACAAGCCTTCAACTTTGCTATCCCTCATGACCTAGAGCAGCTGGTGCAGCACCCTACCTGTATTCCTGACCGCCTTGGAGACAACCAACATTGCTCTTATAGTGGATTCACGTGGTAGTTCAGGAACTACCACGTGTAGGCCTCGCGGCCTCTTGTAGCTTCCTTATTTTCTTATGTTCTTATGTAACATTCTTGCTTGACCTTTCTGATTTTCCATGGAATGATTATAATTATTGCTTCTATGTCAGAGATCAATCTCTTTATGCAGAGCACATAACTGAGGTCATTGTTTCTGGCATGGAAGCATACATTCCACACTTTTTCTAATCCTAAAGCCTGTAAACCAAGGTTTACAGGCTTGTTCTCGTGCTGTCAAAGAGCTCACAGACAGATGGTAGCCTGTCTCTACTATATAGTAGATAGATATGGTAGGTAGTAGCCTACTACTATCTACCATTAGTACCATCTTCCCTGATAGATGGTTACGGTCAGGGCTTGGGGGAGGGGGAAGGGGGGGAGCTGGTGTCTCAGCACCAGGGCCCGGCCTCTTAGGGGGCCCAGGCATAATGTGTGTAATAATAACATTTATAATTAGTAGACAGTTACTAAGCCAGTGTTTCTTAACCTGGGGTGTTAGCACCCCCAGAGGGTGCTGAAATCAATTTTAGGGGGTGCTGGGAAATTATGCATATATTACAATGTTAGAGTTCCTCCCAATGGATACAAAAGTATCGAAGGGATACTTTTTGACAATAGTACTTTTTTTATTTGATAAACTTTATCCTCATTATACTGACTTTCAGTGAGTGTACAGTAAAAGCCTTATAACTCGGCACGATAGGGGCTCTGGCCCTTGCCGAGTTATTCAATGTGCCGAGTTATGCAATGTCCTCCTCTGATATGGGTAAAAAAAAAAAAAATACAGTACTGTAAAAGCATAAAAACTACACTTACCAATGAACGGGTAGCAGCAGTCATGTAATCCAAGGAGAGGGGAGCCTTGTTGTAACATGTAGAAGATGTTAGGGGGACTCAGTCGCATTTTAACACTGGTATCACTTTAATCACTTTATAATCACAACTCTGTACTGAATTGTATACAGTACTGTACCTGCACAATTTAATTTAACATCACTTGAGCCCTTAATTACTGCAACACTATGCCCTGTCCATTAACTCTACCTTCGACTGCGAGTGCATGGGAGGACACAGGGGGCGGCATGAGCCTCTAATCACAGGCGTCAATATAAGAATCCTATCTGCGCCACCAACGGGCGAGGGCCAACCATCCCAGCCCTCGAGTGAGTCTCCAGGGCCTACCATCCCACCCATGGAGCTCACTGCCTACACGCGCTATAGGCATAGGTGTAAAAAAAAAAAAAAAAAAAAAACGTCTTTGCCATGCCAAGTTATATCAAATTCCGAGTTATACAGTGCCGAGTTATAAGGCTTTTACTGTACTTTCACTCTTGTACTGATATCTGACGTGAGACTGTGCGACCATTCTATTCGGATGGTAGAACTGGTTCTTGGAACAGAGTCAGCCAAGAAGATGAAAGAAGTGCCTCTGTCCAACGATGTCATCGCAGGGAGAGTTGCAGATATGAGTTGCGACATCTTGGACCAGATTGTTCAGGAGATTAAGGACAGTCCCACCAGTCAGTCTCCAGTTGGATGAATCAACTGATGTTTCCAACATGAGTAAACTGATTTTGTATACCCGGTTCATCAAGGATGGTGAAATTAAAGATTAATTCCTCTTCTGCGAGGCATTGCAAACAACGACGAAGGCAGCGGAAGTATTCCGACTCTTGGACGAGTTCTTTGAGTGTCGTGGGGGGGGTCTCCTTTGTTCTTACTCCTTCTTATCTTCTCTTCTTTTTTTTTTCTTTTTTTTTTTCTTTTTTTATACTCTTTCTTGCTGTTGAGATATTCTGAGGGGGATTCCTGAAGGGTCAAGGTATACCCCCCTTAGTCAAGGGGGGCATATCATGCCCTGTCCACAGACTTTGCATGTGGCCGTATGATGGAGCCAAGTAATGCTTCTATGGGGAGTTCCCGTTGGTACCCGACAGAGGCTTCACAATGCCCTGGTCTACAGTTACCTTTTGAAATCCCGTCAGTATGTCCTTCCAACAGACAAAGGACTCAGGCTGGTAATTCATAATTCGGAAATAAATCATTTCCTTTTTTCCTTGCCCCGCACGGATTCTAACCGAGCAACACCAGATTTGCACCAAACACGGGCGCGTTAACCATTTCTGTCAATAAGGACGTCCCACTTGACTTAAGTGGTTCTTGTGTATTTATATTCATTACAAGAGAAGCATCAGATCAAGTGGGAGAAGGTAGGGTCGGTCTGCACAGATGGTACCCCAGCCATGACAGGGAATAGGTTTGGCTTTACTGCTTTTGTAAAGGAGAGGGTACCAGATATCATCATGAAGCACTGTGTTCTCCATCGCCAGGCTTTCACTGCAAAGACGTTAATTGCCGCCTCACTTCAAAGAAGTTCTGTCTGTCTGCGTTCAAGTTGTGAATTTCATCCGGGGTCGTCCTTTAAACCACAAAGTGTTCAAGTTATTTTGTTAGGAGATGGGAAGTGAACATTAACTCCTTCTCTTCCACATAGAAGTGCGGTGGGTCTCACGTGGGTAAATCCTGACCCGTATTGCAGAGCTCAAGGATGAGCTTGCAATATTCCTCCGAGAGTATCAGAATAAGTTGGCTGAACATTTTGAGGACGAAATGTTCATCCTCTCTCTCTCCTATTTGGCAGACATTTTCAGCCATTTGAATGAACTCAACCTGTCCATGCAAGGAATGTTTGCTAACAATCTTGTTTGTGCAGAGAAGATAGACTCCCTCAAGAAGAAGCTCTCACTCTGGAATTGTCGAATCCAGGGAGGGAATGTGGGAAGCTTTCCTATCCTGGACGAGAAATTGGGGAATAAGACAGTCAGTCCCATGCTTGTAGAAAATATTGTTGCTCACCTCTCACACCTTGAGACCACCATGACAAAGTACTTTGCCAAGGATCAATAATTTCCAGAATGGATTCAGCATCCCTTCCTGGCAGACATGAGTGATGCTGACAACCTGAAGGAGGAACTTATTGATCTGCAGGTGAACCAGGGTTGTTAGACAAAATTCCGCACATTACCATTGTCTGGCTTCTGGTGTGATCAGTTGGTAGCGTACCCTGGACTGGCTAGGGCAGCGCTGGAAATTATTATTCCATTTCCAACTACCTTATCTGTTTGAAAAGGCATTCTCCACCATATCCAGATCAAAACAATTGCCCGGAACCGCCTTCAAGGTAGGCTGCTCCACGACATGAGGGTGGCTCTGACCAAAATGAAGCCTCGATTTCAGAAACTAGTAGCACATAATCAATTAATCATTGGGGGCATACGCCGTCGCCCACCCTACGACGCCACTCCCGGAGGTCACCACGCGCGAGTCCCCATGCATGCTCCTTTCCCATACCAAGCAGTTCTCGACAAGAAACATCAACTTGCCCCAGCCACGAGTCTTGTGGACGCCCCCTTGGCCTCCTCCACGCCGGATTGTCTCTTACAGATACAACCCGATGGGAAGGATCGGTTTCAGGGTAGCGTGCCACATGCCCATATAGCCGAAGTTGACATTGACGGACTATGCAGGTAATAGGCCTCGATTCAGTCTCACGGTGCAATCGCTGATTTGACACGTAATCATCCCAGCGATACCCCATGATTCTGCGAAGACACTTATTACCAGGCATCGATTCGTCTCTTCAAGTCGCTATTTAGTGTCCATGTCTCACAACCATAGAGTAAGACAGGGATCACAAGCGACTTGAAGATCCGGATCTTTGTCCTCCTGCACAGGTACCGACAACGCCAAATACTCCTGCTGAGCGAGTCCATAACACCGTGGGCTATGCCAATCCGCCGTAAGACTTCTTGACGTGACCCGCCATCATTATGGACTACGCTACCAAGGTATGTAAAACGTTCCAAGATCTCAATGTCCTCGCCACACGCATGAACAGACTGTACTGTTTCATCTAGTAAGCCTCCAAACACCTGGACCTTGGTCTTAAGCCAGGAGACCTCAAGTCCCAAAGGCTTTGTCTCCTCGTGCAGCGCCTCGAGAGCCATCACCAGGACCACATAAGCAACAACATAAATCACGTTGATGAGTGTATGTTCAATTACCCTGCTGTTTATGTTTGAGTGAGTTTGTCCATGCTCTAAACTCTTTTTTTCGTCTTTTCTTGTTGCTTTTGCCTATAGTATTGGCATCCTTGATGTTATATTTTTGTTGAATGAACAAAATATATGATCAAGCAGTACTTCACTTCACTTCACTTTATCCATGTAGTAGTGTAGCAATTGTGATCTTTTATCTCTTTTTTTTTTATTTAAACATACATATACAATAAGCCCAAAGGTGCACTGTTGTGTGCTACCTATCTTAAGGGCAAGTCTTTGTAACCAGATGTTAGCCAGAGTTAGGGGGTGCTGGACTTCCTAGACCTGACTACAGGGGGTGCTGAGGTCGAAAAAGATTAAGAAACGCTGTACTAAGCAATCCAAAATACCCCCCTAAAGGTTGATTGGAATACTGATTAATGGATATTATGAAAGTTTAAGTTAAATCAAATGTATCAATAAGATTTTTAGGGGCCCAGAATCACTTACAGCAGCAGGGCCCAATGGTGTCTACCTGGCCCTGGCTACGCTACCATCTGTGAGCCGCCTCTTTGACAGATGGTAGCGTAGCCAGGGCCAGGTAGACACCATTGGGCCCTGCTGCTGTAAGTGATTCTGGGCCCCTAAAAATCTTATTGATAAATTTTATTTAACTTAAACTTTCATAATATCCATTAATCAGTATTCCAATCAACCTTCAGGGGGGTATTTTGGATTGCTTAGTAGCTGTCTACTAATTATAAATGTTATTATTACACACATTATACCTGGGCCCCCTAAGAGGCCGGGCCCTGGTGCTGAGACACCAGCTCCCCCCCTTCCCCCTCCCCCAAGCCCTGACCGTAACCATCCATCAGGGAAGATGGTACTAATGGTAGATAGTAGTAGGCTAGTAATCAGGCTAGAACAAGAAGTAACGGATTCAAACTGGTAAAACCTAGATTTAAAATAGAAATAGGGAGAAACTGGTTCACAAATAGGGTGGTTAATTATTGGAATGGACTCAGTCATCAGGTAGTTAGTGCATATTTTACGCATTAAAGCACATTTACGTATGGTAAACTATACTTCTTGGTATCCTTCAGGAATCTTGTCCTCGTCAACTTTCCGTGTCCTCGTGTTTCCTGCATCCCTCCCTAACATGTCTTCTTTGTCAACTCCCTCCATTCCCATAATTGCTCCATACACTGCTATCAATTGTGTGTGGACCCCTACTGTGAATCTACTCCAATTATTAAAGGCAGTAAATAAGTATTAAGCATAATAAAAAATGTATTGCTATTATCAAAATTATACTAATTTTGCAGCTAAGTTCTGTGCCAGACCTTGAGGGAGTAGTAGCTACAACAGCTGCCAGTGGTCAAGGAGCACAAAGTGGCACCACCACTACTGGTGCCGCGGATGAGGCTTCTGCCGCCACTCCTAAGGAGGATGAAGTCACCCCTAACCCCACACCAACCACTGCTACAACAGAGCCAGAAGGCCAAGACGTAGTGGATGAGGCACCACCTCAACCAGCCACCAAACCAATAAGTGAAGACCCAAGATATGCACACTACTTCAGAATGCTAAAGATGGGTGTCCCCGATCCTGCTGTTCGCATGAAGATGTCCAGTGAAGGGGTCGATCCATCATTGCTTGAGTAAGTTTTTATTAAGTATTTTTCATGGCCAACCATTGCATCATTTTCCCTAAAATCACAAAGTTTTTTAGTATTTGCAACTACAGTACATCAGTTTTTCTGGTAATATCAGGCAAGCATATTATTTAACGTATCCTATCACTTCGTGTCCTGATGGAACGCCGACGTGAGTTTCGACAGGGGATGCTTGCAGCCTATGTTGATCTCAAGAAGGCGTTTGACTCAATGCATCGTGAGTCACTCTGGGATCTTCTGGTAGTGGATGCCGATCCTCCCATTCACGAGTAAGAGAGGCTGTAGCAAAGTTGAGGGGTGGAAAGGCAGCTGGTGTTTGTAATATCAGTGCGGAGCTCCTCAAAGCTGGGGGTGAGGCCATGATCTGTGGGTTGCATGCTGACTTGACTGCCATGTGGCAATCAATTACCATTCCTCCTGACTGGAAAAGGGGGCTGGTCCTCCCTATCTGTAAAGGGAAAGGGGACCGCCAGGACTGCAACAATTACCGCGGTATTACACTGCTCATCGCACCAGGCAAGGTGCTTGCTCATCTATCGCTGACACGGATCCGCAGTCATCTGCTGAAGCATCAGAGACCTCAGCAGTCTGGGTTCACGCCTGGTAAGTCAGTCAACAACGGACCGTATCCTAGCGCTTCGTGTCCTGGTGGAACGCCGATGTGAGTTTTGACAGGGGATGCTTGCAGCCTATGTTGATCTCAAGAAGACGTTTGACTCAGTGCATCGTGAGTCACTCTGGGATCTTCTGCGGGTTCGCAGAATTCCTGCAAGGACTATTGGGCTGATGACTGGCCTGTACTCTGGGACTGAGAGTGCTGTGAAGTGTGGGGCAGGTGTATCCAGCTTCTTTCCTGTTAATACAGGAGTGAGGCAAGGGTGTGTCCTTGCCCTATCACTTTTCAACACTTGTATGGACTGGGTATTGGGCAAAGTTGTAGATCAAAGTGATTGTGGAGGATCCCTCGGCAACACCAATATCACTGATCTCGTTTTTGCCGATGATGCAGTAATCTTTGCTGAGTCGCTGGAGGTCCTGGTGATGGCTCTCGAGGCGCTGCATGAGGAAGTAAAGCCTTTGGGACTTGAGATCTCCTGGCTCTAGACCAAGGTCCAGGTGTTTGGAGGCTTACTAGATGAAACAGTACGTACAATAATAATGTTCATTATTATTGTCTGTTCATGCGTGCGGCGAGGACATTGAGATCTTGGAAAATTTTACATACCTTGGTAGCGCAGTCCAGAAGTCTTACGGCGGACTGGCATAGCACACGGTGTAATGGACTCACTCAAGACGAGTATTCTATGAAGGTATGGGTTGGTACCTGTGCTACTCTATGGATGTGAGACATGGACACTAAATAGCGAATTGAAAAGGCAAATCGATGCCTCTGGTAATAAGTGTCTTCGCAGAACCATGGGGTATCGCTGGGATGACTACGTGTCAAATCAGCGATTGCACCGTGAGACTGAATCGAGGCCTATTATTACCTGCATAGTCTGTCAGCGCCAACTTTGGCTATATGGGCAAATGGGATGCTACCCTGAAACCGATCCTTCCCATCGGGTTGTATCTGTAGGAAACGATCCGGCGTGGAGGATAACCATGGGCTGAGGAGTCGTGACCTTGAAATCCCTGCACAAGCTGAGGGTGGTAATCCTTTACTCCCGTAGGTATGGATGTGATGTGGATTGCGTGTGTAAATCCAGGCCATGAAAGACCAGAATTGGTCTAACCCACACCACAAAATGTGGTAAACAGGCGTAAGTCATAATGTAAAAATAAAACAAAAGATCAAATCCATTTCTGATTTTGCATTATTATTGTACATATTTATAAGAACTGTAGATAATTTTGATTGTTTGTGAACAATCTGCTGTGTGTTAAGTACCACCCCACGTGCTTGGGAAAAGGCCTTTTTATATGAAAAAGAAAAATCGTAAATTGATTTTCATCCAGGTTGGAGTAGATGACAGTCACCCTATCTAGCCCTTCATCCTCCTGAGAGGTTTGAAGAAGGATGGCCATTGCAGGGGAAGACATGGACAAGGTGCACTGTAATTATTAATATGCCATACGAGTCCTAAAACTACGGTTAAGCGGGTCTGTATGACAGTGGGATGACATATGTGGGTAAAATGACATAAAATTACATATATGGGCAAAGGTGTGTATGTACCCGACGTGCTGTATATGTACTTAAGGGCCAAGGACAGGGGCGGACTGGGACTTAATTTCGGCCCAGGACTTTTGGTGTTGACCAGCCCACTTGGAGGAAGGGGGAGGGGGGGGGTGAAGATGATGCACAGTAGTTTATATCATGACTGTATAATCTACACTGTTTCAGTGTTGTTTTATGCTTTGTATCTGCAAGTATTTACTGTTTCAAATTTCACCACTCGTTATTTTTTCGGGCGACGACAGACACAGCTGACAGGAGGACATAAACATTAGCTGGCGATCTTAGTGTAGCCGTTACTGGAGTACCTTTATAAGAGAATTAACGCCATTCATTGGCCCTATGTTAAACGCTACTGGGCACCAACTTGCTTCCCGGGCCTCTCTGTTCACCCTAGACCTGTGAAAGCTCTCAAGGCATGTATATCATGTTATACATGTATAAATGATATACTGTTATCTTCGGAAATGTTTGTTCTATAAAATTATCAATAAGAAGAATGTAACATAAACGCCCATGAGTCAGACTTCTTCATTGCCTTGTGGGTGTCATCTTACGCCTTTCTTGTCACTCCCTCATCTTACTTAGTGCAGGAAAGAACCTGAGAATGATAAGAAGCAATCACCTACAAGGCTTGCATGTAACTTCCTTGATACGGATGTGAAGGGATTTTACATACTGATGATAATTTATTATTTTTTTATGTAGAAACGAATGTCCAGGTTGTTGAAAAAGGCAATTGAAGCATTACAGAAGTGATTGAGGCCATACAACAGGAGAGAGAGAAAAAGAAACTGTAGGCCTGGAGAAATTTATATAACTTTAATAAAGAATGAAATGGCATTTAGGAAGTAAATGCAATTTTTTTAAAGAGACATGCATAGGTAGAAAATTGAATAATATACAGTAAACCCTCAAATTTACGGATCTCTATATAACAAATTTGGCTTTAACAAACTTTCTACCAGTCTGTAATATGCGGGGATTTACCAATTAAGTTCGGTAAATGCGGAGTTTGGTTCGGTGGTGGGCCAGCCGAACATGTACACGCAGGTCGGTCGGTCGGTGGCCGTGAAAACAAAGCCGAGCGGGCGGTGTGCGGCTGTGCACCGATCAGTCTGCTTTGTCAGCCAGAGTGTAAACGCGTCCTCCCGTGCCTCACCACATTGCCTGCTACGATGGCCTCTCCTTCTGCTGCTTCATCTAATGTATCATTCTTCATCTTATGTAACAAACAAAGTTCATTATACATACACGGAAATGGTGAACTTTCACCTCATATGACTAACAAAGTTTGTTATTTGTGAAAAGTTCGGATACAACGGACTTTCGGAATAACGTCAACCCCTTCCCCTCAATCGGTTTGTTAAAGTGAGGGTTTACTGTAGTTTGTATGAGAGGAACTTTCTCCTGATATCTGAAATTGTAAGCATCGATAAACAGATAGGAAAGTATATTCAAGATTTAATATGTTGAAATTATAAGATAGTGAACACAATTTCAACAATAAGTAACGAGATTTATTAAGTAGAAATAATAATTAAATATATGTATAGTATGATCCTTTAAATACTCAGCTTATCACAAGCACCTGAGAGGCCTTTAGCTTAAGATCTCTCATGCAGGTAAATTCTATAAATCTACCTTTTCTGTGTATCAACTTAAGATAAATTATTTGCTTCAAATCGTGTTTGCAATGCACAACTTTGGATCAAGGGGAATTTAGAGGTAGGAGTGTTGTGATGATAGTAGCTCAATTTGGATGTTGTCATGATTGGCGATCAGGTGTGACCCTCTATATTGAGGTTTAATTTTTTCTGAGCATCAGTCAGCTGCTGAGAATGGAGTAGCTAGAATTTTCGCTAGGACTTGTTCAGTTTGTTGCTTCACAATGCATCATGCACTCATCAGTCGGTTGCTTCACAATGCATCGTGCACTCATCAGTCGGTTGCCTTTAGTTTATACATAATAACATTAGTTTAGGATAATGATACTTTTACCTCCATATATGTTGCTGTTACAAACTAAATCCAATGTTGTTTCAGTGACCCCAGTGCACCTGCTCCACCTGGGGCGTCCACCACCAAGGCAACCCATGACTCGGACTCGGACTCTTCGTGGAGTGATGATTAGTCTAGTGTAGGAACGTGGATTGTCAAGAAACTTTCACAAGCTTATACAACTCCAGGGTTTCCGTGAGTCTTTAAAGTCACCTCAACATTTGTAGTCGTAGTGTCAGTTGGACGGTGGGGTTCATGCAGAGTATGTTGAACCTGGACATGAGGTGATACTTCAAGGTCAAAGTCCTATCAGAGAAACATAAATTATTTTCTGTTATTTGAAAGCTAGTTATAATTATTAGTCTCAACTCATTTATTGGCATCCATCATCCCTTGCAAGAAAGATGTTCTCTCAGTAGTTATGATATGCACATTCATCAGTTTCCTATGGTATTTGTCAGCCAGCTGTTGCCACTCATGCTACCAAATGTAACACACTTAAATATGCTGGTAAACAAAGGAGTGGTCTCCTCCTAGGAGGGTAAGCTGTTTCCTGACGGTGCAAAATGTAAGTGTTAAAAGTAGAGTACGATGCCAACTTTTGTTTGGTAACTCTCCATCAGGTGTTTGAACGCCTGCCTCCCTTGCTGATAAGTATAATTCACTATGAAGTGCTATCATGTGAATTTCATCTGCAGCTTATGTTTTTATGCTGGTGAGATCATCTGAGGAATACTGGAATGTCACTGCCATAAACTAGAATTTTGAGCTGAAATCTGTGAGCAAGATAAGTATAAAAAAAAACCCAGCCTAATAAGACATTTGCAACTACCATTAATTTAAGTTTGCTTTTGCGGCCTCTAGCAAAATGTGCTTGGGGCAATGTTTATGAGCAAGCTCAAAAAGCCATTAAAAAAACACCATTTAGTTGCTGTAACAAGGGAAGGTCCACATCAAGCATTCGTGCTACTTTAATGGCCCACTCTGACCAATGCAAGTACCACCTCATGTTGACGAAAGGCTCAGGTGATATATAATAAGCAAAGGAAATATTTACTCTTGCAGAGAAGCAAGAGAAGTGGCAACATCTGTGATAACTTCTTTCACTTCCCATTCCATTAGAATGGTATTTATGTATATCAATTATTTAAATTACAGTATTAAACTAGTTACATTTAGCACTAATGTATTTACAGTAGAGGGTCAATTTAATGGGGAAAAATTTGGTTATTCCTTTTTTCAAAGCTAGATATAGCAGAAAATTCTGCTAAATAGTAATATTTGGGGCGGTTTTGCTAACAGCCGCCGACTCACGTGTTTGGGTAGGCTAGGGAGACCATACAGACCACTGCAGAAAAAGGATTTACCATAAACGCTCTCGATGTTACGGAAAATTAAATTATATCGAGGTATATAGCATATCGAGTTGATAATGGAAGTTTGATTTACCGGAATCAGCCTTGGCTGAATTATCCGTTATATCGAGCTTCTACTGTGTACTATAGGGCTCCGCGACCAATCATTAGTGTCTGAGAAAGCTTGCCTGCCATATGCAAATAATTAATAGGGAAAAATGCAAATTGTTACCAGCCCTCAGTCAACCCTATTATGCTTATTTGGTGCCTTAAAAGCTCACAACGCAGCTGAGAATTGGGATCGTAATAAATAGTATGGGTAGACTTTTGGCAGCGAGATACACCGAAAATAGTGTTTAACCAAATCAAGAATATGGTCGCCAAATATGATTTACGGTGTCCTGGGGAGGGAAATATTACCCAATGGGAGAATATGATTGCCAAATCAGAATTAGGGTGACAATTGAACTGGGTCTCGAAATGAGACCTTACATTAATTAGTTGGTAATGAAAACTTGATTGTTCTAATAATTTAGTGCGTGCACATGTAAAGGAAATGTTGTACAGTAAACCCTCGCTTTTACGGGCCTCTATATAACTTAATTTCGGTTTTAACAAACTTTTTCTGCCAGTCCGTTACATGCGGGGTGCAGTTCGGTTCAGTATGTAAATAGCGTTTTAATTTCCCTGTATGCGTGGAGTATTTGTGATGGCTGCATGTACGTAAGTTTACGAACTTCAATCTAATATAACTAACAAAGTTCATTATACACGGAAATAGCGAACTGTCATCGCACATAATGAACTAAGTTTGTATATCTGAAAAGTTTGGATCCCTCTGATATAACGTCACCTCCTTCCCCCAATTGGTTCGTTAAAGCGAGGGTTTATAGTATTGCATAACAAGATTTTCTGTTATGGATATAAAAACTCAAGGATAAGTGTTGCAAATGAGCCTTATGTAGAAAACTGAAGCTTTGTCAATCTCTGTGCCTTTTTATGGACTGAGTTAATTGCTTGAATGTTCACGAGTAAGTAAATTTTTATCATTAATACAAGCTGCGTCTTACTCAGACTTCTTATATTCCAATGCCATATTACAAAAAAATAACAGATAGGAACCAGGTGAATGAGCTATATAACCATCCCTATGTGACCGTCATGCAATAGTTGTGGTGGACTGTCAACACGGAAATGAGTGATGCTCCTACCTCACTTGCCAATATCAAGTCTTAAATTCTTCTATTACCTAAAAATACTTCAAAATACCACACATTAGGCTTAAGTCAAAGACAACAATGACAAGATGTTTTTGTTTACTTAAGAAGGCGACAGATTAAAACTGGATCATCATTCCCTTCCTCTTCTTGTCACCACCTAACTCGAAATGCTTGCATCTCTTGAGGGGGATCTGGGTCTTGATTCTGCACTTGTTGCATTCCATCTTCAACACAATCTTCTTGGTAGTCTTAGCCTGAAACAAAGTATAAAGTGTCACCAACACTCATACATATTTATTTCCATAAACATATTGTAAGTTTTCTCCTCCAATAAAAGTTTTCATCATACACATGCATCAACTCGGTTCAATAGCATGTAAACCTACCTTCTTCCGGAAGATAGGCTTGGACTGGCCGCCATATCCAGACTGTTTGCGGTCGTAACGCCTACGTCCCTGGGCATAGGTGCGCTCCTGTAAGACAACGGCAAACATAAGACCTAAGCTTCTTTCAAATGCAGGAGATACATGTGAGAGAGAAGGAACATCAATATATGGAGAAAAGATATGTTTCCACCTTGTTGAATCCTGGTATGGTAAAGCACACCAGATAGATGACAGTGTGGATGTGGATCTGCCTGACACAGTTTTCCTGTCTAACACAACAGTTGAGACAGGTATCAAGGTGCAGGATCAATGTACATACTGTAGAAATTCCTCTAAACTGGCCATTAGGTCTTGACTTCATCGCAAATAAAGCATCTTGCCATGGTGCAAATTCCTTTTTCTTGTGTAATCATTACTGAGTCACCAGACCTGGATCTTGTGCAAATATTGCAAATACCGGGTCACCAGACCTGTTACTGGTTGTCCCAGTTGTTTGGTAGGTGGAGTAAGTACACTTTGCTTTCATTGACAGGCAGCCTTGAACATGTGATATAAGATATTCTATGACTGATCCATAAATGTGATAATTAAGGTTTCTGGCATCTCACCACACATTAAGCAGGCAATGAAAAATTATTCTCTAGTATTATGTTCATAATTATAATAGATTCACAACAAACCAGAGCAGAAAAAACCCACATAGTGCGACCAATGAAGAAACATGGAAGTATTTTTAGTAGCAGCACGGCAGAGGCAAACGGAACCAGATGAACCCATATAATACCAAACACTTTTCAGCCAATCAGCATGCAGCAACTGACGCAATCAAGGCCAGGAAGGGAGTAGATTTTGATTAGGATTAAGGATTTAAAGGTGTTTAAGACCATGACATTTGGTACTGTAAATAATAATCATATAATTGACGTAGTTTTATACTGAAGAGAACCAGAGACAAGCACGTGGCATGAAATTGATTTAATGAACTTGCGGCAGCTCACGACATGTCACGCCTACCTAACCTTGCCAGGGGTGGTCCAATTCAGTACTTTAGTGATTGTGACCAACAGTAAAGCACGGTTGATTAGTCATACACACCTACGCCTTGGGAAACACAACCTCGCTTTACCAACATTCGATTACGAAAGAAAAAAAGCACCAAAATTTGTTTCACACGAAAATTAGAAGTTACACATAAAATTGTTCTAAAATTTTAACCCTTAAAGGCTAGGGGTAAACAAAGGACCCTCTATTGCTGTGGTCTAGGGTTTTCCCCCCGAAGAAATAGGTTCATTTTATACCAAGATTTCTCTTTAAACACAAGTAACGTGTGAATGAAATGTCCACCATGCTCCTTATGCACCTTTCTTTTTCTTTCAAGATTAAATAAACCTCATGGCTCTGGGTGCAGCCGTTTTGGAGATATTAGCTTGTGAATAAGGTTAAATGTGGCACAAATGTGCTCCTGTCTGGATGGCTGGCTAGGCTGTGGCTTCGAAAAGCTACACATGCCACTCATAAACTCATGTAACGATAGAAAGAACACTGATCACTTCCTCATAATGATATTTAACTATATATATGGTTATGATTGGGCATACATCACCGAAAGGTTTCCTACACTGTAGGGGAGGCGCGGGACGTTTGTTTGGGTTGGAGTAAAGCCGAACAATATCTCTGTCAGTGTCTATAGGGTAACTGAGCTACAAGTACTAAATCAATCATTGGCAACTTTAGTCTAATGCTTATTAGAAGAAGTCACACAGAGAAAAGGCATAATTTCTTGCATAAGTAAGGCGGGAGATGCCGTGCCTTCTCAGCGGCCGTCCGGCCCACAGGCATGTTAAATATACGGGCTTCTGAGTCCAGACTTTATAGAAGGAAAATAGACGGGAACAAATGATTCGTCTGATGCATTTTTTCACAAAATGCACAATTTTCCAGAAACACATACCATGTGTTGAACAAGGTATATGTAGGTGTCGGAAGTGAATATTATGAAATTAAATTAAACCATAAAAGGGCAAGAAATATATATATTGTGTATATAACTAGACAAGTTTTGTAAGCACAGCAGGGGCACTGGACATTCAGATGGATGTATCTCACTGCACTTTCCACCTCTACTCTCACCCTGTTGTGATACACTCTACTCCTTGCCCCGAACATCAAATTCTTCCATCTTGCTGTGTTGTTGTTGACGACAGTGTTAGCTCTATAGTCTAATAAATATCATGATCATATCCGTCTGGCAGCACAAGACGTGACGCTATTGTCAGTGAAAACACTGAAGCGCTTGAAAGTTTTTGAGGTAACGTGTGCCTCTACTATAGTGCAGACTGTACACAGCTATACATGTCTGTCCATCCTTATATGTGCTCATGAACCACATCACATAATTGCAGCCATATTTTTAGTGTTAGGGACTAAATGGTGGGCTTAAGAGAGGTGCCCTCAGTTGATGCAACCATTGGATTTAAATATGCTTTCCATTAAATCATATTTCATAATGGGATAAAGATCTGTATGATTAGAATACATGCAGAAAAATTATGCAATAATTAAAACATGTCTTGACATATCACATTGCTACCTATATCCCTGCAGCAGTTTCTTCTCATTAACACTGTTAAATAAATGACTGCGCTGATCATAATGTCCACACAGAGGGATGTCACTCAAAAGTGTGCAGCCATATGCATTGCTTCTAATGAGTTGCGGATATAGAGGAGTTTAACATGAAGTAGGGGGCACTTGAAGGAGTCCGGTTAGAGGTGCCACCATAACTATTTAATACAATTTAGATAAAGATCATAAGATTTCAGTTCTACAGCTGTTACTAATGCTGATAATTCTCACATGCATGGTTATTACAAAGACCCAATTCCTGGAGTACATCTGCTAAGTACTGGCGAAAGAAACCTGGAAAGGCTAGTTGATGGTGACAGTATGACTTATATCAGGGACAGAAAAGGTTGTAAAAACATAGTGGAATGGCACTAACTATTAATGGTCTCATGCAATCCTTGAGATGGTCTGGTTACTTCAATGTGAAATATAATTTGAAAAAAAAGTAAGATTTACTGTGTGGATATGTGAGGCCCTAAGCAACACGGGAAAGTTTTTGAGTTTTTCTACAAATAGTGAGAGATGACGACAAGGGTGTCAGGATGAAAAGTATGCATACGAGCAAGTGAAGTGTTGGATGGTCGTGGCAACAGTGTGAACGTTAAAAACAAAACGGATAATAAGATAATCTCACCTTGGATTTCTTGTATTGCGTCACTTTGTGTGCCTGGTGCTTCTTGCACTTCCAGCAGAAGGTGTTGCGGGTCTTGGGAATGTTCACCTGAAACCAAGAATATGTAGAATTACTTTTCAAATACATATATTAATAGAAAAATCTCAGTACAGTGAATATGTTCAAATACCTTAATGATAACTTGTCAATTTTTTGCTGATGAAATTCATATTTTGCAGTGAATGTGTAGACTAGTTTCCTTGAGGATCTAAAAAGAAGTTTCTTCCCAGATAGGTGCATAAGTTAATCCTGTATGTAGATCCCATAGCATAGGCAATCATGCAAACACTGTCACCTCACTCCATTAAGCTGCCTGTCTGGCTGGAAAGACCGGCATGTCACCCTGGCACCATCAGTCTGGTCACTTGAAACAATCATAACTGTACGCTAGCAATTACCTCCTAAGGTAACCGTGACACCTTACCACTAGTAGTAGCCATAAGCATGATTTCTCAAAGATCTACAAGCAAGGGGATTTTTTTTTTTGCAATTACTGTTGTGCTTGGCATCGAGCATGTTCATTACGTGGTGATTCAAGACGCTCTAATAGTCTCGCTTTGCTTATATACGAGTAATTAATTAAATATCGCATTGCCCTGGCCTGAATAAATTACGTAATGTCGTTACCTTGTTGGAGCTTTATAAGAACATTACAACACACTTTACAAGAAGCCTGGAGTCATGAGCTACACTGGTGGTCATGTCTCCGGATTTGGTTTTACTGCAGTTTAATTAATGCATTACATGGCACAGTTATAATTTTCTCAACTTGTAGATCTGACCATTAGCAGCATTTCTAACCCATACATCACCCGTCGGAAATGAAATATAAGAAGGGGGTTCTGGGGGGGCAAATCTCCCCACCCCACAGCGAGGTTAGGTTATGTATTCAATGCCCAGGTTAGGTTAGTTAACTAGCGGGGGGGGTCTGGCAGGGTGCAGCCCCCCCAGTTGGCAGGTTATTGGTCGATAGGGAGTATTGTCCTAAACTGCAGTTTTACCACGTAATAATATTTATTTAAACTTTCATTGATTAAAATCATGTAGTTCTGATCCCGTGATCGCGTTTCAAAGTAATGAGTAATAATAGCAGTAATAGTAGGCCGGGGTCTGGCCACATGGTGAAATCAGCTGATCTGTCCACGCCTCACGCTGCCGTAACCTGCCGTCACATGGCTGTGCTACATCATTTACGGATAAATTTAAGCCGTGCAGGCATGTAAAACACTGCACCATAATTTTTCATGGATGAATAATGCGGAAACTTCTGGAAATAGCCGGACACTTTGCATCAGCCCCCACGTTGATGACATGTAAACAAACCCACGTCAGGCGAGTTTCGACCTTACCAGTCTACTCACTGCCAACATATAAATTCTCCTAATTACCACACTGCAGACATTTTCGGCCGTATAACTCCTCAAACACAATCTGCAGTGACGCATGTACACTATTCACACGTCATCGATCACGTACCATTTTCCCAGAGGTGGATTATTCCTGATTTGTACAGGAGTTCTGGCGCAGCACAAGTCGATGTCCTGCTACGGCGCCTCAAAGGACCGGAAGAAGGTGAGTCTCGCTTCCAAAACCTCGCGTGCCCCGCGTCTGCCACTACCACACACTTACACCTTCACTGCAATATTCACAAATGAAATATAAATTCACTGACTTTCTTATATTATTTACATATTATTGGTGTGTGATTTGTATTGTCAATAATTGCAGGAGAGAGAATAGAGTGATATGAGAGATGAGTGTGACGTCAGAGGAGGAGCCGGGCGGCCAGCCAATCAGAAGGGATGTGGCAGCGTGAACCGCGGCCATCAGTTGGTTTGAAATCGGTCTCGTGTGTACGTCTCGACACCACCACGCAAAACACCCAAAATGTCGACCACGGACAAGTCTGTCGCTAACGCTGACGAACAGGTCACGAAGGGAACCAAGAGAGCAGCTGAGGTACGTCTCTGGACCTGGAATTACCATGTGTTTAGTGTTTATAGTCTGTGATGGTTTTTTTTCCTATGTGGATTTGATGTTTGACGCCGGGCAGCCAGGACTTTTGTTTAGCCCAAGTGTGAGGTTGTGAGGCAGCGGCATACAGCGTACAGGACCTGTGTTGTGAGGGAGTGTGGTGGTGGTGGTGTGTGAGGGAGTGTGGTGGTGGTGGTGGTGTGTGAGGGAGTGGTGTGTGGCCCTGCGTAAAGGCGTAGTGTAGTTATCTGATTTGAAGGAGATTAATTGTTTAAAGGTTGCATAGTGCGTTATGTCTACTAGACCGTCTATAAGGTTTTAGATAACATGTTCCAAATTATGGCACGTCAGCGACGGGTTCCTCCAATACCCTAAGTTTTTATTACAATATGTGCATCATGCGTTATAATGCATTATTAGGGAGCCAACCAGCCAGGCGTGCACCAAGTAGAGGTAAAACATGTTCAGACAGACGCGTGGCAAACTTTGTGTTAAAACTCCTCCTACCCATTGCTGCAGAGGTGCGGCAGCTGGTGAATTTACTTCCTGGATGTATTAGTGTGTGTTGCATCACCATTGCGATGTGTGTTGTTTCGTACTGTCAGAAATTTTCAGTATCGGAGAGAGATGGGGAGGATGTGGGTGGATGGCGGTGCGAGGCTAGAAATTTCAAAGTTGGCGGGAGCAGCGGCGGGGCCCGGCGCGAGGCTAGCCAGGACCTCCGTTTGGCGCGTAACCCGACTGTATGAATTTAATAGATAAGTTCTAAGTCTCCTTATTCTCACTAATGCTTAGTTGATCTATTATTGAAATTGCTTTTTTTTTTTATCTCGCTGGTTAAAGATTAGACATGAGGCTCTTAATAGTTTCTCGGTTCATGAATGTTTTACAGTCGAGTTACAGCAGCGATAAGCGTCGTGGCTGAACATTGTCTTGTGGGAAAATGTCATCAGTGTTGACAATCATTCCTATGGTCGTACGTGTTTTCACAGCGAATCGTTTAGTTTTACGATTATTATATAATCAGTATTGAACGGACGTTATGCTGGGAGGGGCTTTAGGTAACCTTTGCGGTGCTACTCAGCAGATGAAGCGATAATATATAGTATTCATGGGTACTGCATTGTTGTCTGGTGGTCAGCATTACGAAAGCTTACTGAGAAATGTGTTAGTTTGTTATATCAAGGGCTTTGTTAATTACTGAAATAGATCTAAGAGGGATACAGTTTGATCGATCCGCTTCAAGCTAGACCAGTCAGGGCCGCCTGGTGTCTTGTATTAGTCGTGCTTTCAAAGAGTACATGCCTCTCAAGGTAATGCGTGTTTAAGGTGTATGAAAAAAGATAGTTACCGTGTAGTATTGAATGAGTAATTAAGACATCCAAACACTTCTGTTGATATAGTTTCCTTAGAGCTCGTATGAAAGGCTGTCATCTTCCCGGCGAGGCCTTGGGAGTGGGGTTCATGGTTCGGGTTCCGCCCATGTTGCTTCCTCGCCGCCGCCGTGGCAAGGGAGACTCGCCTTTCTGCCGTCGATGCCGGCGCAAGGGAATATAGACCTTAGAGCGGGGACGCGGCGTGGGTACCACTGCTGCCGCCGCCGCTCCCTGGGACCAAAATACTTCGCGGGCGGCTGACGGCGGGTGTTGGGAAGAGGGGGGAGACCGCGCCGGGAGCAATAGTCTGGCAGGGGAGCGGTTAGGGCCCTTAGGAGCAGGGCGATACTAGTGTAGGGAGGAAGGTGCAGGGATGTTTTCTCTCCCATAAGTTTCTGTTCACTAAAATCTATTTCCCTTGTTGCAGGAAGAGACCGAAGATGCGAAGAAACTGAAAGGAGAAGAGAATGGTGAAGAGGAGCTGGAGGAGGAAGAGGATTTGGAGGATGAGGAGGACCTAGGGGACGGTGAAGAAGAACTAGAACCTGAAGGTATGATCCTTTAATTATTGTATTGTAATCACGAAAAATTTATAATAACTTTTTTTACTTGGTGATTAGTTGTCAGTTCAGTATTAATGTGGTGCCTTTTGACAGAAGAGGATGAAGGCGAAGGTGAAGAGGGCGAGGGGGAGGGAGAAGAAGATGAAGAGGAGGAAGATGCGGAGGACGCGTAAGACAGCTGCAGCTGAAGACCGGCAATGCATCTCATAGCCGGGGACCACCGGAGAAAGCCCGGCCGGGGGGCTGAGGGCGATGGGCCATGCTCCAGTTTTTATTATTGTATTGTATTATATTTCACGTACCTGTACAGTCAGTGTGAAAGTAGTGTGCGAGAGTGAATGATAGAAGTGCCCCTTGCCCTGCCCCCCCCCGGCTCGACGGAGCTCAAGCGTCCTCAACCCAGCAGTGGCGACGCCCGCGCCCACCTGCCGCCCACTTGACTCGCACGCCCATTTGGGTGGTAGGGTCGTGGTGCCCCGGCGCAGACAGGCAGCATGAGAAGCAGGAGGATGGGGGCGCGGCACCAGCGCACCAGTCGCCAACTCACCTCGTGTAGTGTCTATTTTCCATTGATACCAAAAGCAAGCAGGGCTCCCTATTTTATTTTTCTACAGTGCATCTCTTCTGAACTGATGTGTTTTGGGCAGTACAACATAATTTTCATTCTCTAATTTCATAGAGTGACAAGTGTCTCATTTTGTGTGAAAGTCAATAAAGGTTAAGTTGTCTGTATATGTGCTGTCTCATTTTGTGTCTTCATCCAAGTTGCGCGACGAGACGAGACTCACGCTCGGGACTGTCACCACGTTTATAATAAAACTTGAAAATAGTTTTATTAACCAGAGTTTCCTTATCAACCACATGGATGAACAACAGTACCTGGCATTATTTCTATGGTATCTTATTTAATAAAGTACTTAATATTTAATTATTTATCATTGCCCTAACTTGTATTGTACATGAAGAAATCAATGGTTGGTAAGTGGTTGCACTGGTATGTATGTCCATGCTGAGTTTTCAGAGGAAGATGGTTATTATTAATTGTCAATTTAATACTTAAATATTAATATCCAGAGGTGGGCGCGATACTTTTTTTTTTGGTAGTGCGATAAAGATACTTTTTTCCCGCTAGTTCGATACGCGATGCTCCGCTACCGATACTTTTTTCTTAAAGCGATAATATCGCTGCGATACCAAAAAATTAGCTTTGCGATACTTTGCTACCTAAGAAAACACTATTAGCCAAAAAAAAGATCTATTTTGCTTAAACTACAGTTTAGGCACATTAAAACATTGTAATATATTTATTTTTAAACTGACAAATTTTATTTAAAATATAAAACACGCACACAGCACAGTTCACTAGTCACTACTGCAGCTGCTCAAAGTTGTAGGCGGTGAGGGCTGACCTCTTGGCCCTCAGGATGTCCCGAATCGATAAATGACGAAATGTTTGTGCTAGAAAGCTGTTATGACTAAGGCGCCAAATCTATGCGCATTGCCGCTAAAAAAACTTGTTTAAGGTCGTCTTTTAAAGTATCGCGGGAAATTTAAGCGATACTTATACTCCGCTACTTTTGAATGCTTTGCGATACTGCGATACTTTTTTGGCGGTGCGATAGTATCGCACTAAGTATCGTTCTCGCCCACCTATGCTAATATCTGCTGCCATTTAGCAAGTGCTCAGAGGAAGACTGAAGAGAATCTGGCTACACTGATCTACCGAGTGATACTGATAAAAATTCACAAGTTTATGAGAAGATGAAGCAGTGAGAGAAAACGGTTGCTCGCGAGGCAGCTGTCAGTCAGTCACCTTGAGCGTGGCGTGGCGGTGGTAATCGAAGCAGCTGGCTAGCCACTAGCCTGCGCCTGCTACGTAAACTTTTAGCCTATACTATTATTAAAGTTTGAAGTTACACTGACACAGGATACGTATTTAATTTATTGGTTCATATTCAAATTACAAGGTAAAATGTATAGTAAAGCTATTAGTTAGGATGAAACGGAATATTGGTCATATTTTCACTTTTTCCATTTTATCATTCCCGAGGTATTAAATTTTACCTGTACGCTACAGATATGATTATGAAATAAAAAGCAAAACCAGCAATCCTGGAAGGAATAAAAATTGTTGCCGTTCGACCGCATTGTTTATTGAAGGGTTTTTTTTCTTGTCTTGTTTTATAGTAAAGCAGTATAGTATGTAATACCATCTATCAGTCAGCACGTTGAGACTTAGAATTTGGCTCTCCACTTATCCATTTCTTGAGTCAAGAATACAAGAGCAACTTAAGCAGCAAATAAATAATTTTAATGGAAGGCTTTCATAAATCATACAGCACTACGGTACACCATGACCTGAAACCACCAGTAGCCTACTTTGATTTTTTTTTTTTAAATATGTAACCACTCGCGCGGTGAAGCTTTTCATTTCCACTCCAAGAGAGTGAATATTAGAAAACACAAGGGCACAGCTTTAAGGGAAAACTGTAGCATCTTCACAAATAAATTAAACTTAAACCCTGCTCACTCCTTTAATACATTACTTCACTGTATCTATCTATTTACTTATTTGTTTTATTTATTTATTTATTTAGCTATTTTTCTTCATTTATTTGCCTATTCTTTTATCTAATTTTGCTTTATTTCTATATTACAGCTGGTTTTAGGCACGCTCTTCCGTGTTTTACTGGGTATTCCAGCAGTTTTGACATTCTAGTTAGGTAGGTAGTCTGTTGATGTGAACCATAGACCACTGTATACCTGGACTGTTCACGCGACAATGTTTTGAATTGCGGGGCTGCATAGGGGCCCGCGGGGCGCCCGACAAAGAGATATAGTGGTCTATGGACTATCATATAGACTGGTTTATCAGTATATATGGTATACTGTAATCTTCGTAAATGTTTGTTCTATAATATTATCAAATAAAAAACAGTAAAACACGCTAAAGAAATGCCATTACGAGACTATGAAGAAATATGCATGAACTTAATATTCACTTAACTCTTCGCCATTTAAAACTTTGCGAGTCAACTTTTATCATGAAGGGTATCAATAGAAGCGCAATTTTATTAGCTTTCCATTGATGTATTTCGTTATCTGATAAATTAATTAGAACCATGCATAAATTAGCGTTAACTAACTAAATAAAATCATCAATCGGGTAATTTTCCCGATTGATGAGGTTATTTATTTAGTCAACGCTAATTTATACATGGTACTAATTCATTTATCAGAAAACGAAATATATAAGTAAATAAATAACCTCATCAATCGGGAAAATTACCAGATTGATGATTTTATTTATTTAGTTAACGCTAATTTATGCATGGTTCTAATTCATTTATCAGATAACGAAATATAGCAATGGAAAGCTAATAAAATTGCGCTTCTATTGATACCCTTCATGATAAAAGTTGACTCGCAAAGTTTTAAATGGCGAAAAATTAAGTGAATATTAAGTTCATGCATATTTCTTCATAGTCTCGTAATGGCATTTCTTTAGCGTGTTTTACTGTTTTTTATTTGATAATATTATAGAACAAACATTTACGAAGATTACAGTATCTATTATACTGATAAACCAGTCTATATGATCCGTATATATATATATATATATGAATCCGAGCGGCCCTCCAACTTCAGGCCCTTGCGCGACAGGCCGATATTCCGTGCGCAGTCCAGGTATATAGTGGTCTATGTGTGAACATATGATTTGTTTTCATAAATATTAAGTAATGGTGATGGAGTGCTCGACAGGCGATTAAGGTGTCATTGTCTTACCAGCTATAATTGTGATATTGCATTATTAGGCATTAGGCGGGATTCACACCAAGGTAAAAAAAATGCAAGGTATAGTTTCACGTTGGGGGGGGGCGTCGTGGCAAAATCAGTCCATTGTGCGCATCCCTGCGTGACGTCAATGAATATCGCGCCAACAGGGTTTGAATTTTTTCTGGCTTCAGTCAGTCCGCCGTCGGCGACCTTGACGGGTCGCGTCCACTCTACACATCTTTTGTTGCTGCTTCCAAGTTTTGTTTTGCAAATATGCCTACTGTTTGTATTGTTCGTGGGTGCAAATCTATCCATTGGAAAGGAACTAAGCAACACTTTCATAATCTCCCAGCTGATGAAGAACTAAGAGCAAATTGGATTGAAATCAGTGGTGCTACAAAGAAACGAAAATCTGGTTTCATTTGCAGTGACCATTTTGAATCTATTGCCTATGAACGTAATTTAAAATATGAATTGCTGGGTTTAGCAGTGCCACCAAGCTGCAAAAGATTCAAGCCTGGAGCAGTGCCAACTCTTCATCTCCAAAACATTGAAGGTAAATACCATTTGTTGTACGCTGTATCTTAGGGGTTAGGGATACGTGGTTCGTTATTTCCTTTCAAACTTTTCTGCTGAGTATGGTAGGAAAGGTGTATGAGGGTGAAGGTGAAGAGAGAGGATGTGCAGCTCAGGTGTTTGCTGTTAGAGAAGTGTCTACCTTCCTACTGGCCCACTGGGGGATGTCGGCCTGGTGTATAGATAGATATTAAGATTACTGGATGTGTAATCAATATTCATACTAAAAAAAGGCACTTCAACTTTTCCCTTACATTTTGTATAAAACTCCACTAAACTCCCTTCTCTTGTTAGATAAATATCATAATTATTTTCTCCTTCATTAGTCTGGTTTCCCACATTGCATTCATTATAAGTAATTGTTGATTGTGGTAGGAAAGGTGTATGGTAGGGTTCTGGTAAAGAGGATCAGAGAAGGTACATAGGGGTTGATCTGTGAGGAACAAGGTGGTTTTAGAAGAGAGAGGATGTGCAGCTCAGGTGTTTGCTGTTAGAGAAGTGTCTCCCTCCTTCTGGGGGATGTCGGCCTGGTGTATAGATAGATATTAACATTACTGTGTAATCAATATTCATACTAAAAAAAGGCACTTCAACTTTTCCCTTACATTTTGTATAAAACTGTCTACTAAACTCACGACGAAACTCATGACGTCACCTCCCCTTTGGGGAACTGAGCCAAGCCACCTCCAAAGCCCTTCGCAGCCTATTATTTTGTATTTTCCTAAACATGAGTAGTTGATGCTCTGGAAATTTTTGCTGTAATTCAGGCGCGTAAGTGAAGTGTTGAACATTGTGAATCACAGCAAAATGTCAATGAATAGTGACAGTGCACGTGAGTCACCCACGGCGGTTCCTGGGACCTCTGGTTTGCAAAACATTAGTGGTGAAGTGGGTGGGTCTCACTCCTTCTATGGCGCAACACGTGTCAAGGCAGTTACGTTGGGT
The DNA here is from genome assembly GCA_016584305.1 of Chionoecetes opilio. NCBI lineage: Eukaryota > Metazoa > Arthropoda > Malacostraca > Decapoda > Majidae > Chionoecetes > Chionoecetes opilio. The sequence continues at coordinate 273,863 of JACEEZ010004794.1, read as the reverse complement.
ACACCGAGATATTAATTATTCAAATTCAGATGAAAATGATGATGCCCCCAGTGAAGTGTTTGAAAATGCTGATGGCCCTGCAGTGTAGTGATTGATGAAAGATGTGATGACCCCAGTGAAGTGGTAGATGAAAGACAACGTGATGACGCCAATGAAGTGGAGCGTGACATTGCTCATGTAAATGGGGATGAAGTTGTAGGTGTTGTGGGTGAAGGCACCAAAAAGGAAGGCAGGAAAAGGCAACGTATTCCTGGTAAGTGGAAGAAAAACGTTGCCAAAGAAAAACGAAATAAGGGAGAGGAGTACATCAGTGAAAGAAAAAGGCATACCAAAGCTTTGAAACCTGCTGAGATGATCGTGAAAAAGCGTAAAATAGGTGCAAGATGTCCTGATGGATGTTTTGAAAAGTATGGGCAGGATATTATCGCCCGTGTCTTTACACATTACTGGGCTCTGGGGGACTATGAACTCCAGAATGCATACATTTTAGGCCGTGTTCAAACTGTTCCGTGTCAAAGGAAACGCACACAGAAAGCAGTGAGTCAGAAAAAGTGTAACTATATCTACACGATTGTTGATGGTGATCATGATTATTATAAAGTGTGTCGTAAAGGGTTCATTAGCATCCACGGGATCACTGAAAAAAACTGTTCTATGTGCTGAAAAAAAAATCAACTTCTTCTGGAACACCCGTTCCTGACAAACGGGGCAAGCACCCAGCATGGAATATAATTGATGAACAGCGTGCTAACCGAGTGCATGAACACTCAGGGCCATATTCAAGAATTTTTCTCCACCCGTTGTGTCGGTTTTTGGTATACAAGAATCAAAATACGACGCGACGCGTCGAGCTCAGGGGTGGAGGTAATGTCAGCTGATTCCCGACAACTTGCACATCCCCCCTTCATCCCGCTCTCCACTCATTCCATCGTATTTCTTCCCAGACCATTACAGGAGAGTTTTCAACACAACCGAGAGTGACAGCCATACACTGTGAATGCACACGTGTCATCATTAAGGTAAAATCAGGTCCAGGAGGCCTTATATAGGTGTGTTAACTTGTGAGGAAGCCGGGCGGCGGCGGGAGAATGGAGGTGGCCATTGTGTGGAGCAGTGGTGGCGGGCCGTTCAAATGTACTCGCAAGCATCACTCAGGCCAATTTTTTCTGCACCAACGCCTCAGACAAGTGGCGAACACTAACTTAACTATTATTTTAATGTCAGAAATGATAAATTTCACTAGTAAAATGTATTAGATATGTATAAAACAGTCAAAATACTGATGCCGCTTTGGGCTCGCTTGTGTTGGTACGCCTGTCAAATATCCACCAGTCGGGGCAGTTCTTGTAGATGTCACCAGTGGAGGTACGACGGTGGAAAATCTCCACCGGCCGGGATTTGACGAGCATTCTTGAATATAGCCCATAAGCAGCATTCCCCTGACAGTGAGCCACTACACGCGAGCTAAAAGTCCTAACAGAAAGTACATGGTGGATGATACCAGAAAAAACAAAAAAAACGAAAATGATGAGGTTCTGGGTAAGTGTGGAAACTTTCATTGGCCCTCCTTTCCCATCCCTGGCCTTCCCGTCCCATCCCTGACCCTCCCGTCCCATCCCTGGCCCTCCCGCCCCATCCCCGGCCCTCCCGTCCCATCCTTGGCCCTCCCGTCCCATCCCTGGCCCTCCCGTCCCATCCTTGGCCCTCCCGTCCCATCCCTGGCCCTCCCGTCCCATTCCTGGCCCTCCCGCCCTTCCCCGGCCCCCCCGTCCCATCCTTGGCCCTCCCGTCCCATCCCTGGCCCTCCCGTTCCATCCCTGGCCCTCCCGTCCCATTCCTGGCCCTCCCGTTCCATCCTTGGCCTTCCCGTCCCATCCCTAGCCCTCCCGTTCCATCCCTGGCCCTCCCGTTCCATCCCTGGCCCTCCCGTTCCATCCTTGGCCTTCCCGTTCCATCCCTGGCCCTCCCGTCCCATCCCTGGCCCTCCCGTCCCATCCCTGGCCCTCCCGTCCCATCCCTGGCCCTCCCGTCCCATCCCTGGCCCTCCCGTCCCATCCCTGGCCCTCCCGTCCCATCCTTGGCCCTCCCGTCCCATCCCTGGCCCTCCCGTTCCATCCTTGGCCTTCCCGTCCCATCCCTGGCCCTCCCTTTCCATCCCTGGCCCTCCCGTCCCATCCCTGGCCCTCCCGTCCCATCCCTGGCCTTCCCGTTCCATCCTTGGCCTTCCCGTCCCATCCCTGGCCCTCCCGTTCCATCCTTGGCCCTCCCGTCCCATCCCTGGCCCTCCCGTCCCATCCCTGGCCCTCCCGGCCCATCCCTGACCCTCCCGTTCCATCCTTGCCCTTCCCATCCCATCCCTGGCCCTCCCGTTCCATCCTTGGCCCTCCCGTCCCATCCCTGGCCCTCCCGTCCCATCCCTGGCCCTCTCGTTCCATCCTTGGCCTTCCCGTTCCATCCTTGGCCTTCCCGTCCCATCCCTGGCCTTCCCGTCCCATCCATGACCCTCCCGTCCCATCCATGGTCCTCTCGTCCCATCCCTGGCCCTCCCGTTCCATCCTTGGCCTTCCCGTCCCAAAGGCGTCCCATCCCTGGCCTTCCCGTGCCAGCCCTGGCCCTCCTGGCCCTCCCTGGCCCTCCCGTCCCATCCCTGGCCCTCCCGTCCCATCCCTGGCCCTACCGTCCCTCCCTGGCCCTCCCGTCTCCATCCTGGCCTTCCCGTCCCATCCCTGGCCTTCCCGTGCCATCCCTGGCCCTCCCGTCCCATCCTGGCCCTCCCGTCCCTTCCTGGCCCTCCCGTCCCATCCCTGGCCCTCCCGTCCCATCCCTGGCCCTACCGTCCCTCCCTGGCTCTCCTCTCCCATCCCATAGCTACAGTGTCCGCAAAAAGTCATTGCCCCTCGCTATGCGTAACACCGCTTTTACAGGGGCCAGAACTATTTGCGTTTTGAATCATATGAGAGCTCGAGGCTGGTAGTAGCGATATCTGGCAACTCTCACAGGCCTGAGCCACCCAGAGAAGTTGAAGAGAACACCAGAGTCCAGACTTCAGAGACTCAATGTCCTTAAAGTTTTCGTGGGGAGTGTACATTATGATTTGAGCGCGCTGTGTTGGGACACTTGTTTTACGCGTTAATTGTAATGCTTTTGACAGGTCTAAAGTGTTGTGAAGTAGTTTGTGATGGCTCCTACTAACCTTACAAAGGAGGAGAAGGCCAGAATTTTGGCATGGTCACAGGAAAATGTGCCCTACAAAGAAATTTCGCGACGAGCAGGTCGGTCAGTGAAGACAGTGAAGCGGCTTGTTTCTGCCGCTCGCGGACTTCCACCCGACGTTGTTCCGCCACGGAAACAGGTGTCTGGACGCCCCCGCAAAACATCCAAAGCCACAGACAGCCTACTGCGACTTGAAGTAATTAAGAATCCACGTATTTCAGCAGCTGAACTGAAGAAAACCCACCCGCAATTGCTTGGTAACGTTGCACAACGCACGATACAGCATCGCCTTCAGGAGCTGAACATTCCCTGCCGTAAGCCAGCCGCCAAACCTTTGCTAACCTTTGTAGGTTAGGTTACGTTACGTTTAGGTTTGGTTAGGTTAGATTTAGGTTTAGGGTAGGTTTGGGTTAGGTTTTCTTGAGTTATTTAGGTTAAATAAGCGAATCTATTGGTGCGCCATTGCCCGGCTGCCGTGGCTGTTTGGCGATATATATATATATATATATATATATATATATATATATATATATATATATATATATATATATATATATATATATATATATTATATATATATACGAATACGCAAATTCTAGATAAGCAACAGGTCTCGTTACTTGGTAACCCAAAACGGGTGCATTTAGCACACGCGAGCCCAAGGATAATACAAGAACGATATAGTATAGTTGCGCGAGCCCGTGAGTAATGCTGAGGATATCCCTGCCTCAGCCCGCACCGCAGTCGTTCTTGGGAGATCACGACGTGAGGGTGTGCGAGATAACTTTGCACAGCCCACGTTGGCCGCTTTTAAAATGCCACATGTTTGTGCTGTGTTCGGGTGCAGCTCTAAAGATAGAAAAGAGTTTAGTGCAAGATTGCACAGTTTTCCTAAAAATAAAGAACTAAGACAAGAGTGGATCGAGCGCTGCAAAACGAAAAATATCAATCCTAACAATGCACGAATATGCAGCCTCCACTTCAGGCAGTCTGATTTTATAAGTAATTTAATGTATCAACAACTGAAGCTGCCAGTCCCAACAAATCAACGTAAACTGCAGAAAGGAGTCTTGCCAACATTACGTCTTCCAGAATCTGAGAGTAAGACTAACTCGTATTTCCACAAGCCATGTATCTTAAAGTTTTCCATAGTTTTTCTTTAGTTTATTGATGTGACAGAATAGATGCCATGCCTGGGACTGTTTAATACTGTTTTACTACTAACGATCCTCAGGTTTGCCTATGAAATAAAAAAAATATGTCATGGACAAATAATTTTATTATAAGATATATCTGTGGAAACTGAAGAAGATAAAAAGTAAGTGATAGACACAGTAAAATCACCTAATAGTGTAACATCAGTAATAAAAGGGGGGCATAATTACATTAAAGAAATATATGAACCAAAAGTCCTGATGGTGCGCTCCTTTACAATGCAATAATTATAGTACCCGTTGCCCGTTGAAACTACATTTTCTCGTGCTATTCATCCTCAGTATGACTCATCATCAAACAGGTCACAAGAGGAAGAAGCCTGCGAGTGACGAGAACTGTTATTTTTATTTATCTAGACCTTGCGTATACGTACATGTATACGTATACACCATGTAACGTTTTGACTTGCATTGGCGGGCAACAGCAAGTGGGAGGAGTTCGTAATCACGTATCCGCCTAATGCCCGCCCAACGTCGCCAGCCTGCAACTAGGCTATGGCCCGGTTCACACTTCACGTTTTTGCTGTCCGTAGTCTACGTGCGTCTTGTCATCAGTGACGCCACAGTACGTCACATTGACATCACTCCCTGCCTGTGTAGTGTGAACCAGGCTACAACCACCACATTGCTGGAGCAGTGATGACGTCACTGACCTTGAGAGACGCGCGTCCAAGCTCACATTATTCGGAGCTCCCAATTCTTTTTCCGCGGGCTGCGGGAGTGACGGGTTGACGTCACTGTGACGTCACTGATCGCAACGCCCACGTAGAAACGGACAGCAAAAACGTGTAGTGTGAACCCCGCCTATGAGTCAGCTCCCGCGCCGCCGCCAGTCAAGGCTGAATCAACTTCGTGCTTTCGAAGAGGTAGGAGTCTCCTACGCCCAGAATTTTCAATTCGTCCGCTCACTTTGATACTCCATAACTCCACATAGACTGTGTAGAATGAAATGGGTCGCAACAAGCTGACAGAGCAGGAAAAATCTCGTGCTTTAACCCTATTGGAACTGGGGATGTCTGTGCTACGTGCAGCCGCAGACCTAAAAGTATCCAGACAAGCTATCTACTACCTTAAGAATGCTGCGGCAGCATTACCACCCGGCGCCATACCGAACAGGAAAGAGGGCTCTGGTGGACGTTGGAAAACTTCCTTCATCAAGTACAGACAAGATCCTCAAGCGTGAAGTAATGTCTGATCCTGCAGTAACAGCATATACAATGAAAAAGAAACACCCAGACCTCCTCAAAACCATGGCGATCAGGACCATACAGCATCGTCTCCAGGGGGCACATTCACAGACGCTAACGTCCATGCTTAACAACTTAAACGACTGTCATCAGCTGTTTTGGCATTCACAGGGGAGATTGATGACGTCAGAGTTGACGTTAACACACTAAAACATGGCGACGGCCTATAGGGTGGTGTTAAGGAAGCTACGTACATAAAAATCCTCATAAATTGAGTATATATGATGTTTTCTGACTCAAGAACTGAACAGGGCAAGTATGCAAACGAAATTAGGCCATATAACAAACCCAGGCGCTTGTGATATTGTTTTGCGGTGATGGGCCAAGAGTGGTGAGCGGCGGCATCTCACCCGCCGGGCCGCGACTAGCGATGCCAGACACCACCACGCACGGCTCCGCCGGCAGACTGAAGGTATGTGTTTTGCACTTTTCTCTGATTAAAACCCGAGCCCTTGTCCACCCAGCAGTGAATGGGTACCGGGTGTTAGCCGGGGGTATGTGACCTGCCTCCCGGGGTGGTGGCTTCGGCCAACACTAGGAGAAAGATATCTACGAAGCGATACATTACCGAAAGAGGTCACAAGAGGAAGAAGAAGACGGCCTATTACTCGGGGAAGGAATAATGAATAGCTAGAATACAAGGAAGTACTAGCCACCGGTGTCTTACTCGCGTGTATGTGGCGGTAGAAACAAGTGTTGAAGCGACGGAGGTGACACAGGGGATGAAGGAATGATGGAATAAGCTAGAGAATAGAAATAAGTACAACGACCTTGAAAATGCAGGCCGCGGCTGCTGCCTTGTGATTGGCTGACACGTTTGAGACACAATCTGATTGGCTGGCACGTTTGTTTGTACACAATTGTGATTCGCTGGCGAGGCTGTGACGTCATTATAGTCGCTCAGCCACTCAGCTATCAGCGACCATGTACCGCCACTGCCATGTCTCGTATGTGAATACCCACTAACGCCGGGGTGTAGAAATAGAGGGAGTTAGTTAAGCTAACCACCGTGGCCTTTAACTCTCTCTGAATGGATCTCCCAGAAGGACCTCGGTTTACCGACTAAGCGCGCTTCTAGGAAGTCTTCCCACCGAATTTATGGAAAAGAAGAGATATAGTTTCTGTAAATCAAGTAAGGAAAGTTTTCCATCTTTAATCTCTTCCAAATGTCAGTGTAAACATTTAATTTGCGGCCACTATATATATATACTACTACTAATAATAATTATAATAATAATTTTATTTTCACCCGAAGGCATACAGTAAAAAAATAACAATATAGGAGACATAGCAACATAGCTACCTACATGAGTAAATGAACTTAAGTACTAAAGCAAATTATATATATATATATATATATATATATATATATATATATATATATATATTATATATATATATATATATATATATATATATATATATATAATATATATATATATATATATATATATATATATATATATATATATATATATATATATATATATATTTGTACATACATGTAATTTTTCAGCTTTATAGATGTTGAATACAGCGCGTCCAGAACGTGCCGAAGTATGGGCACAAGCTCTATTTTCCCTTTAAACCAGCAGCATCTCAGCGGCCAATGAAAATTCCCCCTAACTGAGGACTTTATCATTGGCTTTGTTCCATGAGCCGTTGTAGTCTTGTAGACACCGATAGACACCTATCAGCGCCAGAATTTTGAATTCATTCTTGAAACTTGGGGCAAAGGAGTACTAACTCAGCTATTTTCACACATTCACTCGTAATCGTAACACTAATATACAATTTCCTATTATTTTCGTTTAATAAATATATTCATTTATTATTATTTATTCTTTGCAAAAGGGGGGGAACTTGGCCGCATCCCCCTCCCCCCCGGTACGCCACTGGTTATCTAGTGTAGTATACTAGGTAGTAAATACACCACTGTATTCCCCACCCATCCCTCTATCTGAAAAGCACAAAGAGACACTTTTGTAAACATGTTTAGGTGGTCGAAATTCCCATTATCTACATGTAGCTTTCAGCTGTGTTGCTGGGTGAGGAAAGGGTGGCGCGTTCTGTAAGCAGGAAGTAGATGAGCGCCACTGTACGCATCTTTAAAGATGGCCGCTGCACTGTGCCAATCACGTTGTCCTACAAATAGCGTCTGGCCGATCATCAGCCAATCACAGCACGCGTAGCAACACTCCAGGACAAGCCACAGTGTGCCTCCTCGGCCCTCCACTTCCAGTACATTCCAACACCACGGCTGCGGCGACCACGTGTGCATTGGAAATTGTCCTTCCAATTTTGTGCCTTTTTCGTTAGCGCATCGTGTTTTTGTGTTGTGTTACCATGAGTGATGTCGATAGTTATATCAATCAGCCTAGCACATCATCTGCCATACCGAAGAAGCGTAACCCTGAAAATTGGAAGAAAAATGTCGTCAAGAAACAGAGAAATATGGGGCAAGAATATACGAGTCTTCATTCCAGTAAGGTTGTGAAGTCAAGATCTGTAGGCCCACCGTGTAGTGATGGGTGTTTCGACAAAATTCCTGCCCTAGTGCGTGAGTCTGTGTTTAGGAAGTTTTGGGAACTAAGTGACTATGCATTGCAAAACGCCTTTATCACGAAACACGTTCATGTTGTACCAGTGAAGCGACGCAGGAAGCCTCGTGACCCCAACAACCCGAAACAGCGTCCCTACAATTTACAGTGTACAGTGACTTATAGTGGCATAACTTACATTGTGTGCAACAAGGGATTCCTAAGCATTTTAGGAATTGGGAGGGGAAGACTTGATTCAGCAGTAAGGGACATGACCCTGACAGGTACCACCACACAAGACCGAAGAGGACGTCAAGTGTCAGGAAACAAGATTCCTGATGCCACTCTTGCACTGGTGCATCAACACATTGACAGCCTCCCCACCCTGACAAGCCACTACACACGTGCAAAATCGCCAAATCTGCGTTACTTGGACACACATCTAAGCATTGACAAATTGTATCACCATTATGTGCTGTGGATGAAGGAAAACCATCCCAATGAGCGTGTTGTGAAGGAAAGTTTTTACAGGAAAGTCTTCCACACAAAAAGTCTCTCCTTTGAACCACCAAAGACTGCTACATGCTCTACGTATGACTCGCTCAAGACTGCAATCCAGCTTGCAGAGCATCAACATGCAGAGGAAGACAAAGCAATACTTGAGAAGGAATTACAGGCATATACAGCCTTGGCAAGACGGGGTCAGCACCTGATGGACATGGGTATACGTGATGATAGATAATCATGATGATATCAGTAATAGTTTTCATAGTAATGATAATGATAATAACATGTATAATAATAGTAAGGATAATGATAATAGTACTAATAATAATAATGATAATGATTATAGTACTACTAATAATCATATAATGATAATAGAAATATTAACAATGATAATGATGACAATGGTAATAGAAAAAACAGCATCGAGAGTTTTACTTTCGTTTTCCTCCTTCCCCAATCTCTCTCTCTCTCTCTCTCTCTCTCTCTCTCTCTCTCTCTCTCTCTCTCTCTCTCTCTCTCTCTCTCTCTCTCTCTCTCTCTCTCTCTCTCTCTCTCTCTCTCTCTCTCATTCGGTGCTGTCTTGTTTTTCCTAATGCTATTATTATTATTTTTATTCGTCACTTACCTTTATTATTTTTATGATCGTGTGTGTGTGCGCGCCCTATCGTTATCACGCGTCGTCTTTCTTCGCCTCCGAGAATGTTGCTGTTATCAATTGTTTTACTATTTGATTAACTGAAGCTCATAATTTTTCATCATCTGTATCTCTTTTTCAGATGAGAACCGACAAAAGAGGAAAAAACACACCACCGAGGGGAAAACACGGGTGAGTACACAGTGTGTCGGCACAGGGTGAGTTTGAGGGTAGACGGCTTGAAGTAGTCACACTCATCTCACTCCCGACGGATGATTTATAATTTTAGATTGAATACTCATTGATATCCTGTGATAGCGATTATGTTTGACTTGACTATCTCGTGTATCTAGAGAATTCTAGACAGTCGCACAATCATCGCATGAGATTCGCAGTAAGTTGAGGGGCCAAGTAATTGACAAGTATGCCGTCCAATCACGCGCTCTCTCCTTGGTTCCTCTATCCTCCCTCTTGTGTGGCGGTCTGACCACTCTGTGGGTCTGACCGAGACCACCGAGAGACATCATCTCGGTGGCCACGGTCTGACCCACCCTTCCTCCCCATCCTCCCACCGCCACGCCTTTTCTCGGGTTTTCTCAATCGTCTTTACTATCAAGACAGTGGCGAAACAATGGGTGTAAAAGTGGGGGGGGGGGGGGGGGCACTCGAGGGGTCACAGGTAAATGTAGGGGAACGCAGGTAATTGTGGGTAAGTAAAGGTAAAGTTGGTGGCATACGCTATGCTGGCATGCTGCGCGTGGCATCGGTGCTCATCTCCTTCGCATTAGCCTTTGAGCCTGTGGTGGGTGACAACCCATTACCCCGGGACACATGGCTAGTGTGACATACGGATTACCACAGTTACCTTCCCCAGGTTTCCACAGGTACCCCTTTATCAACCCCTTTCGGGGTTGATAAAGGGTTTATTTAACATCATTTATAAAGTCTTGGTTAGGTTGGTTTAGATTAGGTTAGGTTAGGTTAAATTAAACTAATTAATTTAATAGGTATTCTTTAATAAAAGATACAGATTATTGCCCACCGATCATGTAAGCTCAACCCCCAATGTGACGTCACAAGCCTGGACATCGATGTTTGGCTAGACATCCCACACCACATACACTTCGGAGAACGGGATTATGCGGCCCGGATTCGAACCGAGACCCGCAGATTCGTAGCTAGGCGCGCTAGCCACTACAGTCACCAAGGAGGCGACAAGTCTCAGTAAATGTGGGGGTGCACCATATATAGTATATATATATATATTATATATATAGCCTATATATTATTATATATATATATATATATATAATATATATATTATATATATATATATATATATATATATAAAAAGCCTAGTCCGCCAAGAAATATTGCCAGTTTGGTATAGACCATATAGCATCTCTCTGATTTGGCGGTATGTCTTGGCGACCTTGGGAGGGGTAGCAGGGACAGTGGGGACCCATACAGCATGAGGCAATAACAGCTCAGCCACTCAAGCTTCAGTCACCCGCGGGCTTTTGTCTCGAGTTGATCAGTGACTTCACTCCGCCGCCATACCTCAATTGTTTTTCCCTACCACGTCTGGCTCTTTTTGACCTGTGAAACAATGGGTGGTGGAAAGGAGCTGAACGAAGCGGACCTGGCAACTATTGCATTACTCTACCGCTGTGGAAAGTCAAATAAGGAAATAAGAGAGGAAACCGGTGTTTCAAGGCGGTCAGTGGAACGGTGGACAAAGCATTTTCGTGACATGGGCACCTCCGAAATCTCCACCAGAAAAAAGCGTTCTGGAAGGCCACGTTTGGTTTCTTCCCGCACTGTGAGGCTCGTCCAACGGCAAGTGGAAAAGGATCCTCGTATTACATCACGGCAATTGAAGGAAAAGAACCCAAAGCTTTTGGGTAAAGTGAATGCTAGAACTGTGCGTGACTACCTTCGCCTTTTTCCAAAGGAAACCAAACCAAATACTAAACAGGCAGTAAGTACACAATATCTTATTTTTTTTTTCTTTCTTATGTTGCATGCAACTCAGCAATGCGAGCGCCAAGACTTTTCGCCAGTACTGTTTTTCGCCAGTACTTAATTTTTTTTAACATAGTTGCTAATTTAATGTCTGTTACCTTGCCTACATTTTTTGCATCAACATATGTAATTTAAAATCCATTCTTGAGTATAAATTTTAGATGGAACACTTTTTGCTAATTTTTCTATTCAATCTATTCAAAGGGAAGGCACCGCCCTGAAATAGGGGGGCACCGCCCTAAAATGAGGGAAGCAAGTGCCCCTCTGCAGTTCCGCCACTGTATTAAGAGCAGTGGCGTAGCTACGGGGGGCACGTGCCCAGCCCCTCCCCCCCATGATAATCAAGTGCCCCTCACTGGCCATGGCTACCGTATTCTGTATAATGCTCTAATACCCACCACTGATCGGATCTTAGAATATGCCTATATACATACCCTTCTATGTGGCATCAGAATGCCCCTGAGCTCCACTTGCCTAGTGTCCCCCCTAGGGGGGGAGGGAGGGCACTAGGTCATTGATACCTAGCTACGCCACTGATTAAGAGGTGAGATTGTTGCATTAGCTCATTTGTTTGTGATTTTACATTAAATGGTCATGACTAACAAATTTTGACCCCCAAAGAACAACAAAAACAACTAACATATACAGTTAATTAAACAGTTGAATTACAGTTAAAAAGGGGAAAAATCTCTCAAGTCTCTCAAGCGCATAATTTCTCCCAAGATGGCAGAACAGGGCAGTTTTACAGGGAAAGTATTGTCACCAGAGCTCAAGGACTATGTGTGGGTGTATAATATAGTGGTGGTAATACATTTATGCGGCATATATGCGAATATGCGCACTCGTGGCGCAGCATAAACCTTTGTCTGAAATCGATTCCTTGGTAGGTTATCATACGTCTGGCAGTCTGCTGAGCGCCGCCGCCGCCAGAAGGGCAACACCGCCACCGGATTCTTTTTAATTTTTCTTCGCTAGTTCAATTTGCGTAAGGATTTTGTTTTGCAGCCTCGCTATGGGGAGAAGAGAGGACGCCAAACGTGAGCAGCTGACGGCTATTGTCTCCATGTTTAAAGCCAATGAGCCTGTGAAGGAAATATCCAAAGTTGTAGGTTTGGCACCACGGACGGTACAAAACTGGCTGAAACGATACCGAGATGGCGGGGAACGCGGAATACCTGCCCCAGCAAGGCGCGGGATCTTGCCTAGGAGAACAACATCGAGCCATGTTCATGCCGTAAAGCGACTGCTGGAAGATAATCCTTTTGCCAAGGCTTGGGATATTAAAGAAAAAAACTCAAACCTTCTCAGTAACTTGTCTGTCAAAAACATTCATCGCATCATTCACTTTCTGGGTCATCAAAGACGTCCTGCCAGCCCCAATACTCTAGTAAGTACTGTACGTACGTATGCTTGTGTGTATTATGTATGTGTATGTGGGTATCAATATAGATTTAGTCCTGCTGACGTGGAACTCGATGTTGACGAAAATTTGCATTAGGTGTTCTTCGTGACTAGTTGAACCAGGACTAACAAAGTACTAGTCGATGGTATATAAATGACATGGTTAGTCACGTGGAAAGAGGTTAGTACCTGTCAGCTTTTGTAGTCTTATGTAGTATGTTTGTTATCACTTCCTAATTGGGTTTTGACAATATTGTCGTCATCGTTTTTTTTTTTTTTTTTACAATTGTTAAGTATTATCATGATTACTGTTTATTCACTAGTGATGCGTGAATGAGAAGTGATAGGAAGTGGGGTGGGGCGGAAGCCAGGGGTGGATGGTTGTATTGCTGAGGAGGAAAGCACGTTGTTGGGAGGGAGGGATAATGTGGAGAGCTGGTCAGAGTAAAGTGAGAGTGCATTATGGGAGCAGGGTGCGAGGCGTGGACGTGGAGCATGTTGATGGTTTGGAAGTGTGATAGGATAGGAGGGACGGGGTTGAGTGGACCGTGGAACTGTATTGTAAGCATCAGGACGACTCCCTTCCTCCCTATGCTGAACGCTATTCCGCGTGGCAAGGAACCGGATCAGCGTTGCAGGTCAAATGCGAGTATTCACCATAAAGGCTTGATGAATGAAGTTAGTTATTCGGGGATTCGGGGGGTTATTCGGGATTATTATTACGGGAGGCGGTAGCGGAGTGGTTAGCTTCTCCGACTGGCGTTCTCCCGAGTGACCCGAGTTCGATCCCCGAAGAAAACCAAAACCTTTCTGCACCGTCGAGTGGCCTAAGAACACCCACATGACCTGTCCATCAACTCTACCTTCGATTGCGAATGCATCGGAGGACACAGGGGGGCGGCATTAGCCTCAAATCACAGGCGTCACTATAAAAATCCTGCCTGCGCCACCACGGGCGAGGACCAACCATCAGAGCCCTCAAGTGAACCTCCAGAGCCTACCATCCGAGCCCTGGGTCACCACTGCCTACAGGCGCTATAGGCACAAATGTAAAAAAAAAAAAAAAAAAAAAAAAAAAAAGAGCGTGACAAGACGTCATATCCCCCAGACCTCAAACAGACACCACCGCCGCGATTGTCACTTTTACCTTTTTTTTTATACTATTTCGTAGATTACGCCCTCTACCATGAATTGATAAAGAAGTTAGTTGTTATCTCTTGGTGGTGGGCTTCCTCCGCGGTGTCCCTTAGAATCAGTTAGCAACCAGTCACAGAACGTGGGCAGCAACAGCTGATCTGCTTGTGGTTATTACGTTACCTACCTCTTACGTCACGACCTGTAAATGTCCACGTATTCAGGGATGATGCTTAACAATGCCCTCTTGCAGCAGGTTCAGGTGGCTTCCTCCTCCGAACCCCGCAACACACACACACACACACGTGCTTTGTAAATACCAATGTGGCTGGACGTGTGTATACATGAATGTACGGCTTGAAAACTCACTCTGATTTACATTTGAGCAGTGATCACCCACATTTTTAGGTAAAATATTAAATAATCACTATAAAAAAACGAAACATGTCTGTTGGCAAGAGGAAAGTCTGACACCCTGCATGTGACGTCACCGAGGTTGGCACTCCTGGGGTTGCCTCAGCTACGGGTGGCCGTCGCTTCATCAGCAACACGTGAACAGCTGTCTGCATCCCCTCATGCACCCTAGCCGCTGCGTCTGCCAGAAGAAAGGTCATAGTCACCGTGCCAATAAAATGACTCACGGTGAAAGATTCTATAGTCTATGCATTTTTAATTAACCTTCTCTAGGTTTAACTTCTCACCTCCTTTTATTTTCCCCACCATTATTTTATATTATATTTTCCTCTTACTCATGTTCCTCTCTCTCTCTCTCTCTCTCTCTCTCTCTCTCTCTCTCTCTCTCTCTCTCTCTCTCTCTCTCTCTCTCTCTCTCTCTCTCTCTCTCTCTCTCTCTTATTACCTGAAATTCATGTATTGCGTCATTCACAGCCAGATTCTCTCATTCACCACACCGGCCTTTTTCAGCTCCTTGCAAAGCCTCTCCAACACGGGCTGCGTATCCTACCTTACCTTTTCAACCCACACCTTCCCAGCACCTATACGCTCCTTACCTCTTCTTTTTTCTCCCAATCTTATAATTGCACCCACCTCAAGGACCTCAAAATATTAAAATCTTCATGATCTTGTCAGCAGTTTTACGTATTATATATATAGGGCACGGGCTAGTTTTTCTTCAGCTTCACCCTCTTATACATGCAAATACATTCTTGTACATCTTTCTTCTAAGTGTGTGTGTGTGTATGTGTGTGCTTTCCAGTACAATACAGTTTTGCCATCGCTATTGTCAATCACGCGTCTCGTTATCCACTGACCCCTGATTTACATAAGAACTAACCTTCGTTTTGATACAGAGAGGGTCGCTGTCACATCCCCCACCCACCGCGGGTTTCGCAAGCTCAAGTACGGCCACGGGAGCTCACGAGGGTACCTGGAACTGTCGCCGATGGGAATTCTCGCCGCCGTCGTCGAGTGTTCCAATTCTTGATATTACAGGACCGAATATATACATTTAATCAAGTTTTACCCGTGTTTCTGCATTCAGGGATGAAATACTATCGTTAGCTTGATCAGTTAGGCTAAGTTAGGTGCCACTGTCCAGGTTAGGTTAACATTTCCACGTCGGCGAGAGTTCTAGGTTGGTGTTTCGGCGAGAATTCCCATCGGCGACAGTTCCATAAACCCTCACGAGTGCAATACAATTCTCCGTTTTCTGTTTTTAAGGTTTTTATGGTCTGTTGCTTTAAATATTCAATTATACAGAGGTGTTGTTCTTTGCACTCTATTGTCTATAGAAAATACGTTTGTTACCAATGACGTTGCAGCTGCGTTGCGTATAATCCCCAGCGAGTCACAGGAGCCAAGAAGTTGACATCCAGCCTAAACACACACGGCTTGGACGAGCTAATCCCTTCTGCCCTGCTTTGAGTTGCGTGGGAAAACTGCTTGCGAACACAGTGATGCGACTCCCCAGGCTTCGGATCAGCCAGGGTAGCGAAGGTGGGATGTGTGGAAGCCTGTGTGTCATGTGTGGAGTGTAGCACTAGAGGTTCGTTCATTGGTCGCTGCACAAAACTACCTGCAGCCACTTTGATGGAGACGCTGGTGGTTAGACGAGGTGGGTGGGGTTCTGAAGAGGTGCGTCACATGTGAGATGACTGCCATTGCGTTATGATCTATAGGAGACTCCCCTTTCTTCTCATTGTAATCAAATGTATCTTATTCAACCGATCGGTTTACTTCACTCAACCTAAGCTCCCTATCCTTATGACCATCCTCCATATCACCCCGTCACAAATCCTATTCGTAACTTTTCTCTTGATTTTCCTTAACCTGGTGTCACACAATGCAGTGCCACATTGCCTTTGATTCCTGGCACTTGCATTACACCCGCTCACGCACTCTCAATTTTTAATACGGTACCTACGGTAATACGGTACTAACTTACTAAGTCTTGAATCGTTGATAAAACTTTATTGCAATACTTTCTCGGCAAAAATAAGTATAATTAATTATTAGCTATAATAATAATAATAATAATAATGACAACTGCAATGTTTAGGGAATAACTATGAAGAAATCCTTTTATACAGCGATGAGTCTGTGATAATATAGATGCAAGCAGTTTGTCGCTTTTAGGGGTGTAAGTCTTGCCTAATAATAAGACGGGCACTGTGCTTCTTATTGGTTGGCTCAGGCAAGATTCAGGAAACCGTTGTTGCTACTTTGACCAGAGCGGTGCCCCTCAGTGAGCCCTCACCCGAACGCCGGCTCGAATATTCCCGAACTGTAACCTGCAGGGGCACTCCGATTCAAGTGTGCGAAATTATGGCTCCTCCCCCAAAACTGCCTCTCTCTCTCTCTCTCTCTCTCTCTCTCTCATCTCTCTCTCTCTCTCTCTCTCTCTCTCTCTCCTCTCTCTCTCTCTCTCTCTCCTCTCTCTCTCTCTCTCTCTCTCTCTCTCTCTCTCTCTCTCTCTCTCTCTCTCTCTCTCCATATATATATATATATATATATATATATATATATGTTTATTGCTATTTTTTTTCTCTCTTTCTCTCTGCTATTCCGTCTCTACACAACGTTCATGTCACTGACTTAGACAATAGTGCATTGAGACTTAAATTATATATATATATATGGAGAGAGAGAGAGAGAGAGAGAGAGAGAGAGAGAGAGAGAGAGAGAGAGAGAGAAGAGAGAGAGAGAGAGAGAGAGAGAGAGAGAGAGAGAGAGCAGATCTGATTCACACCGCGCTCCTCTCTCTCTCCTCTCTCTCTCTCTCTCTCTCCTCTCCATATATATATATTTATATAATTTAAGTCTCAATGCACTATTGTCTAAATTAGTGGCATGAACGTTGTGTAGAGACGGAATAGCAGAGAGAGAGAGAGAGAAAGAGAGAGAGAAAAAAATAGCAATGAACATATATATATATATATATATATATATATATATATATATATATATATATATATATATATATGAGATGAATGAGAGAGAGAGAGAGAGAGAGAGAGAGAGAGAGAGAGAGGAGAGAGAGAGAGAGAGAGAGAGAGAGAGAGAGAGAGAGAGAGAGAGAGAGAGAAGGGCAGTTTTGGGGGAGGAGCCATAATTTCCCACACTTGAATCGGAGTGCCCCTGCCGGTTACAGTTCGGGAATATGCCGCCGGCTCAGAGGAAGGACAACAGTACGTGGATGCTTGGCCAGACGTGACAGTTTCTGTTAGATAAGTCACATCCTGTTCAGGATGTGACTTATGAAAAAAAATTACCACTCAACACCGGGATCCTGTAGAATAATCCATATGTTGTGTTTTGAGGATGCCACAACGCCCAGAGACTTTACAAGGAACATTTTGAAATCAGAATTCAAAGTCGTAATCATTCATAGGGATATTTATTTAATTTACGTCTCAGAAAATATCAAAGCTTACGTTTAATACGGACTATAGGCTTACCCGTGGCACCTCTTATTGAAGAAGTGTGTTTCCAAAAATGTTACTGTATATTCATCAGTTTCGTATTTTGTTTAACTTAGGGGTTTGAGAAGCGCCTGATGCAGGGAGGATGTGGTTGGCAGGATGACGCCACCCTCCCCTTCCACAAATCTCGTAAAAGGAAAAGAAGGACACTACATATATATATATATATATATATATATATTATATATATATATATATATATATATATATATATATATATATATATATAACCCGAATATAACGGATGGCTAATAGCTACCGGATTTCTCCCGAATATAATGGATTAAATCCGTTATATTCGGGACAAATCCGGTCGACCGTCACGTGCGAGCGTACAGACTGGATCATATTTGCTAGCCCGCCGGCCCGCCTCAGTTCACCCCTTGCCGCCTCAGCGGCCTCACCCTCTCTCCCAGTTAGAATTCAGCGCTTATACCGTGCGCTTTTCCCTCGCCGTAGCTTTCACTCGCGTTACCTCTCGTTCCACGTGTGACCGACCTACCTGCTTACGATCAAGAATGACTTCAAATTCAGCTACCCCTTCTACTTCTGGCAAAGGAAAGAGGCAGATTCTCTCCATTAGTGAAAAGTGGAAGATTATTCAAGAATTTGAACAGGGGTCATGCAGGGGCCATCTGATGGGGAAATATAAAATCAAGAAAAGCACACTTCATGATCTTATCAAGGCTAAGGATAAGATCAAAGAAGCCATGAAAGGACTGGAGAGCGGTAAGAAAGGTCAGAATGTTTTTCGTACGCGGCGGGTCTCTCTCGAAAATCTCGACGAAACCGTGTATAAATGGTATACCGAGAAGAGAGCTGAGGGTGTTCCTGTGCGTGGAGTTGATATTCAGCATGCTGCAGAAAGGCTTGCTATTCACCTGGGGCATGAAAACTTTAAGTGCAGTGCTGGCTGGCTGTGGAGGTTTAAGCGGCGTCACGGCATTGTAAACAAAGCGATAACGGGTGTGCTGCTCAGCGCGGGGACTACAGCATCTCCTGCACTA